>SJYV01030233.1:184033-213097 GCA_006410875.1 Neotragus pygmaeus | reverse complement strand
AAAAAAAAAAAAAAAACCTCTCTGATTATGTGTAAACTGTAGTGTTGGTTTGTTATTTTAGCCAAAAAATATGTACCTAAAATAATTTCCTTTAGTTATCTCATCATGAAGTATTTTTCCGTGTTCCTAGAACAATATTAAAAAAATTAAGGTTCATATTCCTCATTTAATTTAATCAAAGTCATTAGGGAAACAACCTAAATACAGTGTTGATCACACAGAGATTAAATGTATGTGTGTGGTAGAAGCATGCACTAAACAGAAGTTCAGTTGTACAACTTAATAGAATTACAAATATTTTTAAGTTAATTAATGTGAGAAATTATATCCATAAAGATTTATGCCCACTGATTACAAGTTTACTTAAAATAGATATACCAATATACCTTTAAAAATTTTTTATTAAATTCTCAATAATAAAAAATAAAATATAGTTTCTGTATAAATATGTGTAAATAAATACAGATATGTGTTGCATTTCAACTATATCACATGTTTAGCAAAAGAGTTACCAAGTGATGTTTCAGCTGTATTCAGCTGAAATAAAATACTATTATATTAAAATATGATTATTTATTTCTATATATGCTACAATACCCTCAAATTACACATTTTATTATCTAGAGAAACTACACACACACACATAAATACAGGAAGAGACAAATCAATGAATTAAATTTAAGTTATTAAAATAAAACAAAACAAGGTAGAAAATGAACAAAGGAATGAAAAATAGTACAAGGACAAAGAGAAAACTATGAATAAAAATGATACATAAATCTAATCACATGAGGAATTGCATTAGATGTAAATGGTCTAAATACACTAATTATAAGACAGATGTTTCAGATCAGATAGAAAAGAAAACCAGATCCATCAATGTGCAGTCTATAAAAGCCCACTATAAATATAAAGATGAAGATTACAAATAAAGGGATGCCAAAAGATTTATCATGCAAGCATGATTCATTTAAAAAGAAGCTGAAGGCAAAGCAGACTGCAAAACTGAAAAACAATCACTATGGGTGAAGAAAAATATCACATAAGGATATAAAGGTCAACTGTCAATTTTTTACAAAGATATATGCATCCCAAATGTGTATACATCCAATGACTGTACTTCCAAATACAGAAAATAGAAGAAACTGAAGGACTCAATAGGCAGAAATTATACTTAGAGACTCAAAGTTACCTGTCTCAGTAACCAGAAAAAAAGGTAGAAAGAAATCACAGAAACACACCCAGAGAAGCGAATGTGACTGGAGTGAGGAATTGCTATGAAGAATCAATGGGAGAAAAAGGTCAGATTTGAAATATTCTTAATCCTAAAGAAAAAGGAGAATCAGGACACCATTTTGAACAGCCAAATGGCCGGTAAGAAAGAGTCTTCACAAGAGGTAAATTATTAGTGAAAATTGATGTTTAGGGAGAGACTACAATTAGGAAGAGAGGCTCAGAGAATTTGGAAAACACTGAACAAAGTAAAAGTGAAGTCACTCAGTTGTGTCCGACTCTGTGACCCCATGGACTGTAGCCTACCAAGCTTCTCCATCCATGGGATTTTCCAGGCAAGAGTCCCGGAGTGGGTTGCCATTTCCTTCTCCAGGGGACCTTCCTGACCCAGGGACTGAACCTGGGTCTTCAACATTGTGGGCAGATACTTTACCCTGTGGTCCACAGGGAAGATGTGCTCCTGCATCTCCTGTAGAGGCATGGGTCAGCAGTGGACTGCTGCTGGGGCAGGGGTTCTGGGTGCAACAACTTGGGTATGGCATAAACCATCTTAGAGGAAGTCACCATTAACCCAACCATAGAGCTGCCAGCTGACCTGCCTCTTGCGAAACATATATGCAGGTCAGGAAGCAACAGTTAGAACTGAACATGGAACAACATACTGGTTCCAAATAGGAAAAAGAGTATGCTAGGCTGTATATTGTCACCCTGCTTATTTAACCTATATACAGAGTACATCATGAGAAATGCTGAACTGGAAGAAGCACAAGCTGGAATCAAGATTGCTGGGAGAAATATAAATAACCTCAGATATAGTCCAACTCTCACATCTATACATGACTACTTGAAAAACTATAGCCTTTCCTAGACGGACCTTTGTTGACATAGGGTTGTCTATGCTTTTCAATATGTTGCCTAGGTTGGTCATATTTTTCCCTCCAAGGAGTAAGCATCTTTTAATTTCATGGCTTCAATCATCATCTGCAGTGATTTTGGATCCCCCAAAATAAAGTCAGCCACTGTTTCTGCAGTTTCCCAATCTATTTGCCATGAAGTGATGGGTCCAGATACCATGATTTTAGTTTTCTGAATGCTGAGCTTTAAGCCAACTTTTTCACTCTCCTCATTCACTTTCATCAAGAGCCTCTTTAGTTCTTCTTCACTTTCTGCCATAAGGGTGGTGTCATCTGCATATATGAGTTTATTGATATTTCTCCCAGCAATCTTGATTCCACCTTGTGCTTCCCCCACCCCAGAATTTCTCATGATGTACTCTGCATATAAGTTAAATAAACAGGGTGACAATATACAGCCTTGACATACTCCTTTTCCTATTTGGAACCAGTCTTTTGTTTCATGTCCCATTTTTCCTGACCTGCATACAGGTTTCTCAAGAGGCAGGTCAGGTGGTCTATATTTATTCCCATCTCTTTCCGAATTTTCCACAGTTTATTGTGATCCACACAGTCAATAAATGTGGAAAATTCTGAAAGAGGAGGGAATACCAGAGTACCTGACGTGTCTCTTGAGAAACCTATATGCAGGTCAGGAAGAAACAGTTTGTACTGGACATGGAACAACAGACTGGTTGTTTCCTCCTTGGAAGGAAAGTTATGACCAACCTAGATAGCATATTCAAAAGCAGACACATTACCTTGCCAACAAAGGTCCATCTAGTAGAGGCTATGGTTTTTCCAATGGTCATGTATGGATGTGAGACTTGGACTGTGAAGAAAGCTGAGCACTGAAGAATTGATGCTTTTGAACTGTGGTGTTGGATTAAACTCTTGAGAGTCCCATGGACTGCAACGAGATCCAACCAGTCCATTGTAAAGGAGATCAGTCCTGGGTGTTCACTGAAGGGACTGACGCTAAAGCTGAAACTCCAATACTTTGGTCACCTCGCGTGAAGAGTTGACTCATTGGAAAAGACTCTGATGCTGGGAGGAATTGGGGGCAGGAGGAGAAGGGGATAACAGAGGATGAGATGCCTGGATGGCATCACTGACTCAATGGACACAGGTTTGAGTGAACTCCAGGAGTTGGCAATAGACAGGGAGGCCTGGTGTGCTGCAATTCATGGGGTCGCAAAGAGCCAGACACGACTGAGTGACTTAAATGAACTGAACTGAACTGAACACAGTCAAAGGCTTTGGCATAGTCAATAAAGCAGAAACGATGCTTTTCTGGAACACTCTTGCTTTTTCAGTGATCCAGCAGATGGTGGCAGTTTGATCTCTGGTTCCTCTGTCTTTTCTAAAACCAGCTTGAACACCAGGAAGTTCACGATTCATGTATTGCTGAAGCCTGGTTTGGAGAATTTTAAGTATTACTTTACTAGTGTGTGAGTTGTGTGCAACTGTTCAGTAGTTTGAGTATTATTTGGCATTGCCTTTCTTTGGGATTGGAATGAAAGCTGACCTTTTCCAGACCTATGGCCACTGCTGAGTTTTCCAAATTTGCTGTCATATTGAGTGCAGGACTTTCACTGTATCATCTTTTAGGATTTGAAATAGCTCACTGGAATTTCATCACCTCCACCATCTTTGTTCATAGTGATGCTTCCTAAGGCTGACCTGATATCATATTCCAAGATGTCTGGCTCTAGGTGAGTGGTCCCACCATTGTGATTATCTGGGTCGTGAAGATCTTTTTTGTATAGTTCTATATATTCTTACCAACTTTTCTTAATATCTTCTACTTCTGTTAGGTCCATACCATTTCTGTCCTTTATTGAGCTCATCTTTACATGAAATGTTCTCTTGGTATCTCTAATTTTCTTGAAGAGATCTCTAGTCTTTCCCATTCTATTGTTTTCCTCTATTTCTTTCATTGATCCCTGAGGAAGTCTTTCTTATCTCTCCTTGCTATTCTTTGGAACTCTGCATTCAAATGTGTATATCTTTCTTTTTCTCCTTTACTTTTTGCTTCCCTTCTTTTCACAGCTATTTGTAAGGCCTCCTCTGACAGCCATTTTGCTCTTTTGCATTTCTTTTTCTTGGGGATGATGTTGATCTCTGTCTCCTGTACAATGTCACGAATCTCCATCCATAGTTCATCAGGCACTCTGTCCATCAGATCTAGTCCCTTAAATCTATTTCTCACTTCCACTATATAATCATAAGGGATTTGAGTTAGGTCATAACTGAATGTTATAGTGGTTTTCTCCACTAGCTTCAATTTCAGTCCGAATTTGGCAATAAAAAATTCATAATGTAAACCACAGTCAGCTCCTGGTTTTGTTTTTGCTGACTGTATAGAGCTACTCCATTTCCAGCCATGAAATTAAGAGATGCTTACTCCTTGGAAGAAATGTTATGACCAACCTAGACAGCATATTAAAAAGCAGAGGCATTACTTAGCCAACAAAGGTCCATCTAGTCAGAGCTCTGTTTGTTTGTTTCCAGTAACCATTTATAGATGTAAAAGTTCAACTATAAAGAAAGCTGAGTACAGAAGAATTCGTGGTTTTGAACTGTGGGGTTGAAGAAGACTCTTGAGAGTCCTTTGGACTGCAAGGAGATCCAAGGAGTCCTACCTAAATGAAATTCATCCTGAATATTCGTTGAAAGGACTGATGCTAAAGCTGAAACCCAATATTTGGCCACCTGATGCAAAGAACTGACATTTGAAAAGACCCTGATGCTGGGAAAGATTGAAGGTAGGAGGCTAAAGGGACAACAGGGGATGAGATGGTTGGATGACATCACCGACTCAATGGACGTGAGTTTGAGTAAACTTTGAGAATTGGTGATGAACAAGGAGGCCTGGTGTGCTGCAATATGGGGGTCTCAACGAGAGGGACATGACTGAGTGACTGAACTGAACTGAACTGGACTGAACAGTGATAAGGCATTGAACTAGAAAAAGGGTTGCAGGGGAAAATAGAGCCAGTTTGCATTGCTGCCTAGCATTGGTGGACACTCTACTAAGTGCTTTGTATACATTGTCTTCTTAATCTTACAAACAATCTGGAGGAAACTGGCTCACAGAGATGTTACATCACTTTCTTAAACACACATATCAATTATGTAGATGGGCATAGATTGGAACAAAACTCTGTCGCCCAAGATTCTTCTTCTGGAATGATAAAGTAGTAATGTAAGCAAGTAGTTTTATAGCAGAAACTGAGGAGTTTTAAATGACTAGATTAAATCAAGAGAATAGGTTGTTCAATAGCTAAGTTAAGTCTCACCTCTTTACAATTCCATGGATTGCAACAGGTGAGGCTTCCTATCATTCTCTATCTCCTGAAGTTTGCTCAAACTCATGTCCTTTGAATTAGTGATGCCATCCAACCATCTCATCCTCTATCACCCTCTTCTCCTCTTGCCCTCAGTCTTTCCCAGCATCAGGGTCTTTTCCAATGAGTCAGCTCTTTGCAACAGGTGCCAAAGTATTGGAGCTTCAGCTTTAGCATCAGTCCTTCCAGTGAACATTCATGGTTAATTTCCTTTACCATTGACTGGTTTGATTGCTGTTGATAGCTTACGGTGAATGGTGTTGGTTTCATGATCTCTGAAGAACATTTAACTTCAGGACCAAGGACCAGACTTGATCAGTCATCCCCGTGTATAGCTGAGTTTTATTAGAGTATAAAAAGGGACAGAGCAAGCTTCTAATGTAGACATCAGAAGGGAGATGGAGAGTGCCCGCCTCGCTAGTGTTAGCAAGGAAGTATATACTTTTTTACAGTTATTACAATAAACCAAAAGAATGTCTCAAGTTTGTAAAAATTTTACCAGATCCATTCCCACAATATACATTCAAGATAACAGGGTTAGTCAGAAGGTTTTCAAGAAGGAGAAACTATCTTCAAATATACATTGTTGTTTTATATATATTGTTGTATATTCTCAATATACATTGTTGTTATATTATCCTTATTACAGAATTTAAATTGAGTTGTTTGTTGTGTAATTATCAGTTCTGGGCTTTAAAAAAAAAAAAAAAAAGAAAACTTTTTATGTGACCAGGACTAAGCAATGTAGAAGAAAAATAAAGGCATTTGTCCTTTCCTTCTCCTTGAGAATTCTAGACCCCTATTTCCTCTCAAGAGCCCCAGACCCCTCTCTCCTCCTCGGGGACCCCGGACTTCTTATCAACTTGCTAGGAATTGATTCTCTCATTGTCCAAGGGACTCTCAAGAGTCTTTTCAGCACCACAATTTAAAGGCATCAGTTCTTCAGCACTCAGCTTTCTTTATGGTCTAACTCTCACATACAGAGTTGGACTATAAAGGCATAGGAAAAGAAAACATATGATTAGCTAAAAGAACAAAGGAGAAGAAGAAGAATAAAAAAAATGTGAAGGTTTCAAATTAGCACTCAGAATTTTCTTTAAAAAATTCAGATGTGAGGAGTATGAGCTGTGACTGTTGGCAGAGACAAAGGAAATGAGTAGCTTAATTTTGGATATTTGAATGTAAATTAACATAAGACCTCAAGATGAAAATATCTAATACACAATTATATACAGATAAAGCTAGAATTTAAAGAATACTAAAGATTCTAGAATTTAAAGATATTACATGGCTTGACTTACCTGAGTATCTTCATGGCAGAGAATTGGTATTGCTAGTTTTCTTTATGTTTGTATCTCTAGCATCTGGCTTTGTAGCTTCTATACCTGCCTCTTAGTAGATGTTCTATGAAGATTTGTTGGGGAAAAAAAAATTACTAATCTTCTAGAAATTTTTATATCACAGTTGATGTTTATAAATATTTAAGCATATGTGCTCTGTTAGTAACTTTAAAACCCAATGGAAACATTTAACTGAAAATATCTCACACCTTCAACAATAAAAATGAGGGGTGCTTACAGATTCTTTGGAAAAAAGAAAACTCTAAAGATTTGTAGATGAGAGCTATCACCTTCTTACTCCACTGTGGCTATTAAAATCACTGAAGATGAAAGTGCTTACCAAACAAAACACATTTACTTTATAACATGATTATGTATAACACTTTCTTTGTTTTTTCTTAAAACCTCTGACTAATTCTTTATAACAGTTGCTTGGGAAAGAAGTATTAATATAAGATTCTGCTTTTAATGTTTTATTGACACCACAGAATTTTTAATGTACCAGATTAGCACTGAAGGGTTTCCTGAAATTATACTAGAGAACAAGTGTAAATTATTTTGAACAATTTTTCTTAGTATTTTACTTTAAAAGATATTACACATTATAAAAGTGTGCTTTATTTATTCAGCTTTCTTCCCTGTGGATGTTAATTGGTTTAAACATTGTGCCAAATTATATGCAGGAGAAAATATCTGTTTCTTCCGCAGTTAAATTTATTGCATGGCATCACTTGGACACTAGAAGAAATTGGGTCATTCTATTAAGTATAAAAACACCCAAAGGACAAAGCTGATAAGTTCCCATCATGCCATTTTCTGAAGAGTTTTCAGCAACATCAGGAAACCTATCTTCCTTCCTCTACTTCTCCTCTCACATCCCCAAAAGAGAGCTAATTAGCTAACCAGTCATCTGGAAATTTGCCAATATTTCTTCTCTAAGGCAGTCCAGCCCTGGTTGTGGTTATGAGTGGGGAAGCTATGCTAAATAAAGGCCTCATGAACTGAGAAAACATATGATGACACTTAAAGCACGTTTGTGTCCTTTTAATTGGATTTTTCTCCTTGTGAGTGACAGGCATTACTTTTGTGCAGATCAAATTAAGTCCCCCCAAAAACAGGCTAGAGTTACCTATCCCAGAGATGACCTAAAGAAAGCAATTATTAAGCATTCCTGCATCTGAATACAACTTACAGTCTTATATTTCTTTGGAGGCTTCATTGTGGTTTTGATCTAATCTACAAGTTTTTCTTTCTTATTTAAATTGACCTTCTCAAGATGACATCCCATGATGATATATTACATTACATATAAATATTTCTACTGACCTTAACTTGATGAAAAGTAAACATGCTGATTTTTTTTCATCTGGTTTAAATATTATGTATCTGTCCAATAAGTTACATTACTGGCACATCTCTTTTTTCCATGGAAAAAGGCCACATCAAATCAAATTCTCCCTTTTTATACCAGCAGATGAGAAGAATAAATCACATTTTGGATGAATCCAAGAGAAAAATTGTCCAAGACAGTTTTTTGAATTTTTTTCAATGATTTAAAAACCTATAAATGATCAAGCATTTTGTTTACCAAGTCATTGTTCCTAGGATCACTTTTATTTTAGTTTTATTTTGCTTATTTTCTTCTTTGCATATTATTCATTAAACATTTTATTATATCTAAACATATCTATGAGTATCAATCTTTTTTACAAATGATTTTGTACATGGAAAGGCTACACATTCCAGTAGTCTGGCTTGGAGAATTGCATCGACTATATAGTCCATGGGATCGCAAAAAATTGGACACGACTAAGCGACTTTCACTGTCACTTTGTATTGGGAAACTGAAAGTAAAGTTCTATTAAAGCCTAGTTTTAGCAAGTCATCTTGATTATTGGCTACTGCTTAATATGATTATTTTAATTACAATTTTTTCAAAAGGCATATAGGACTGCCATTGTTTCTGAATGTAAAATTAGATCAAGTTCTTAGTTTCCTGGGACAATTACACGGTTTCCCAAACTGGTGGCTCAGGAGTAAAGAATCCACCTGCCAATGCAGGAGACTCAAGGGACATGTGTTTGATCCCTGGGTCAGAATGATCCCCTTGTGGAGGAAATGCCAGCCCTCTCCAGTATTCTTGCCTAGAAAATCCCATGGACAGTGGAGCCTGGTGGACTACAGTCCCTGGGGTCGCAAAGAGTTGGACATGACTTAGCGATTGAGCATGCACACAACAAAGCTGAGACAAAAAAGTGGATAATAATCTCGTGTTACAAATATTAGAACACCACAAAGAGAATAGAATTAACAACCCCCCCAAATTATTGGTGTGACATCTGGGGAAAATAAAATGAAAACAGAAAGACTGAAAGATATACTAGAGATAGTGGCAAAGAAGACAGAGTGGAAGAGGAAGAAAAAAATAGAAGGGAAAAAAGGGAAGCAGAAAAATAATTTTTTTCATCTTAACGTTTATGTGTTCACATCTGCTGTGCCCACCTATAAAAGATTTCTCACTCTAAGCCTAGTCCAAATTTTGAAACCTCGTTTTCATCCTGAATGCAACTTCCACATTACTTATTCCTGTCCTCAAGTGCTAATATTTCTATCACAGAAAATTCTGTACAACTGCCCTTCTTCTACCTTTTGCAACTTATCTCAGTTTGAATTCTCATGAGCTATCACTGCAGGCTTCTAAGTGATTGCTTTTCTAGTCTCTTCTAGGTCAAACTCCATCCTCTCACCACAACTATCTCTCAAAAAATATGCACTTAATCATGGTACTTCCCAGATCAAAAGATTTTGTGAACTTACCATCACCCGGCTCACTCTTTCCATCTTATTTCCTGCCGTTTCCTTTGTCCCATATGTTTTAGCCAAACCACAAAATTTCAGCCTTAAAGCATTTTGCTGTCCCATCTGACCAACAGGCTTGCCCTTATTTGCCTTCACTGGAATTTCTTGGACAAGTTTCATCATTTAGCTTCAGTATCAACCTTTTGTAGAAAACTTCCTTGGACTCACCCAGTAAAATCAAATTCCTTATTTTGTACCTCAAATCACTGGGCTTTTTCCACTAATATATTTTTTCACCACTTGGTAAATTTCAGTTCATCATCAGTGTGAACCTGGATAAAGTGTAAACACAAAACATTTTCCTCTAATTATTGACTTCCAATTGCGCTATGTCATATGTTCCTTTCCCATCTATTAACAAAGTCTCAGACATCGTCCATGCTTTCTTGGTCATTTTTATTGTAAAAAAAAAAAAAAAGAAAGAAAGAAACTATCTTGCCCAGTCTAATTCTTCAAAATTTTATATGATTTAATAGCTACCTGCACCCCTATCTCTCTGCCAGATTAGTTCAAGGGAACTCAGATGAATTTCAGAGCTTGATCTTGTGTTTCGCTCTTGTCATCTCCTGCTTTTTAGGTTCTTGTTCCTTTGTGATCTAGATCTATTGAAAAGGATGANTTAATAGCTACCTGCACCCCTATCTCTCTGCCAGATTAGTTCAAGGGAACTCAGATGAATTTCAGAGCTTGATCTTGTGTTTCGCTCTTGTCATCTCCTGCTTTTTAGGTTCTTGTTCCTTTGTGATCTAGATCTATTGAAAAGGATGAGATAAAAAGGCCCAATAGATACTTAATCAGTAATTATAATTGTAATCCTCCATTGGTTCATACTGCTCCTCAGCTATTATTGACTTGCTGATGATACCCTTCTTTAGGGAAATCTGTGGGGTCTTCCCCATGGCATGGTTTCTTGACAGGGGAGCTCTTCTTGACTTGATCTCTTAATCTTTCCCTCTGACCCAGCACTAAGTCTCTCGAGTGGGATATTGAAAGCCTAACCCAAGACTCTCCACAGGGAAATATGTGTCCTTATCATGCCAAAGGACAATGCAGAAGTGGAAAGGGGCTGACTGCTCTTCTTGGGACTTCTCTCTCTTTTCTACTCCCTCTCTCTCCAGTTTTCTAGTTCTTCTTTCCAGTTTTTATATAGGCTCAGATAATTTTTATATATAGGCTCAGATCATTCCACTTGAACAGCTAGAGCCTGAAATGCCAATCTCACCTTCACCCTTGAATACATAATCTTTATAAACGGTTTTCCTGCATACCTTTCACTGGTTTTTAGTAGAAGAGTAAGCATCTCTCTCCCTTCTCCAAACTCCTAGCACTGTCTCCAACTCAATTTTTCAGAACCCTGATACTGTTTTCTAATCTGTATAAATCATTAGTCTTCTGATTTAGACATACAGGGCAAAGAGAGGATATAACGATTGGGGAATGGTGGTGTGATGGTCTGGGTGAATTTTAAGAAATGTTTTTCCATTGTTAGAAACTAGAGTACTCCTCACCTTCTGTTCTTCCAAATTTAAATCCTATTTTCCATTTCTGGGGAAAGAGGAAATTTACCACTCAACAACCTCATTGTAGGAAACGAATTTATAAAATATTCATTTGTTCTATGAGTGAATGAATTAGCCATTAATCAGACTTCCTTCTAACTTTCAGTTCTTAGAATTTACTTCTGCAAATGGTATTTACCATAGGGAATTAGGAAACTCACCAAACATCTGAAATGGCCAGAGAAATGAATGTGAAGGCTATACAACTGAGGACAGCATAGACATTAAATAAGCACAACTACCTTCTGAAACCTGTCCTATTAGAAAGCCTACTACCAATCCATAACATGTAGCACAAAGTAAATATTTGGTTATCTGTATTTGTGTGTGTGGTATGTGTGTGCTCAGTCACTCAGCTGTGTCTGACTCTTTGAGACTATATGGACTGTAGCCCACCAAGTTTCTCTGTATACCTATATGCCTATTGTGAAAAGCAACCCTAATGAAAGCCATGTAATCCTGCCTAGTTCTAACTATTCAACATAGAAAAGAAATGTGTTCACCTCTTATCAAAAGAGTAGATCCATAAGCTCATCATTTACCTTATCCTTTGTTGTTGCTGCTGCTGCTGCTGCTGCTGCTAAGTCACTTCAGTCGTGTCCGACTCTGTGTGACCCCATAGACGGCAGCCCACCAGGTTCCCCCGTCCTGGGATTCTCCCGGCAAGAACACTGGAGTGGGTTGCCATTTCCTAGATGATATTTTTTTTTTTCTGACCATAGTTCAGTCACGTTCTTGGTTTGAGAGCCTCTAGTTTATGTACTCGGAGAAGGCAATGGCACCCCACTCCAGTACTCTTGCCTGGAAACTCCCATGGACAGAGGAGCCTGGTAAGCTGCAGTCCCTGGGGTCGCTAAGAGTTGGACACGACTAAGCAACTTCACCTTCACTTTTCACTTTCATGCACTGGGGAAGGAAATGGCAATCCACTCCAGTGTTCTTGCCTGGAGAATCCCAGGGGCAGCAGAGCCCCATGGGCTGCCGTCTGTGGGGTTGCACAGAGTAAGATACGACTGAAGCGACTTAGCAGCAGCAGCAGCAGTTTATGTACCAAAGTATATTTAGCTATTATCCTCATAATCTGTATAAAATAATAAGAAAATAGGATTAGGAGAAATTTTCATATACCTCAGCATACACATCATCAAGGAAAGAAAACATTATGGTTATCTCAGTTCAGTTTAGTTCAGTTCAGTCACTCAGTCATGCTGACTCTGCAACCCCATGAACTCCAGCATGTCAGGCCTCCCTGTCTATCACCAGCTCCTGAAGTCCACTCAGACCCATGTCCATTGTGTCGATGATGCCATCTAACCATCTCATCCTCTGTCATTCCCTTCTCCTCCTGCCCTCAATCTTCCCCAGCAAGNCATGAACTCCAGCATGTCAGGCCTCCCTGTCTATCACCAGCTCCTGAAGTCCACTCAGACCCATGTCCATTGTGTCGATGATGCCATCTAACCATCTCATCCTCTGTCATTCCCTTCTCCTCCTGCCCTCAATCTTCCCCAGCAAGAGGGTCTTTTCAAATGAGTCAACTCTTCACATCAGGTGGCCAAAGTATTGGAGTTTCAACTTCAGCATCAGTCCTTCCAATGAATACCCAGGACTGATCTCCTCTCAGATGGATTGGTTGGATCTCTTTGCACCATAGCTTTAATTTTTGGAATTGTCCACACAGCTGTGGTTTGTTTTTAATATGTCTTTCCACTTCTATTATCCATTCAGATTCTATTTGCTCTCAGGCAGCATTACTTGCTAATTAGGACAAGACTTTTTCCCCATTGGTTCATTCATCCAGAAGTGTGAAAAGCCAAAAATGGCTGATTTTCTCGACTACTTGTTCAGTGTTGGAAGTATTGATTCTTGTTTAAGACTTCTAAATCAACACTGTATCAAGTCACTAGAACCGAAAGCAAAAATTTGAAGAGTGGGGGATTTTAGTGCTATAGCAAAAGTATCACTCTCTCTTTAACTCCTTAATTCCCAGGCTCATTCATTCTGACTATGGAGAAAAGATCACCATACATTGTTTGTAGGCTAAGTAACTATTGTGTACTTTAGAGGACCGTACAAAACATTTTAATGCATTGTTTCTGATCAGGATCCTTATATAAACACTTTATATAAGGCAGTTTGCTGTCTGATTAAAATAAAACTAAAAAAAATGAATACCAAGAGCACTAAAAAAGTTCTGTACTTATTTCATGATAAAATGAATTCTTTGATCAAAAAGTTTTGCTTTTTGTTTGTTCTGTTGTGCTTTGTGTTTTTTGTTGTTGTTTGTTAATGGAGAATAAAAAAAATATCAGTAAGTTTATGAACAATATTGCAGAAAAAAACAAGTAAGGAAGAAAGGAAAAATCCAGAATAAAAGTCAATTCCAATCAGGTGAAATCATTTCCCTTTCAAAATGGGAGGATTCAGCATACTTGACCTCCCAGATTCTTGGTTGAAAAGTGAAAGTCATTCAGTTGTGTCCAACTCTTTGCAACCCCATGGACAGTAGCCCTCCAGGCTCCTCTGTCCATGGAATTCTTCAAGCAAGAATACTGGATTGGGTAGTCATTCCCTTCTCCAGGGGATCTTCAAAACCCAGGGATCAAACTCAGGTCTCTTGCATTTCAGGCAGATTCTTTACCATCTGAGCCACAGGGAAGCCGATTCTTGGTTGGTCCCTCCAAACTGTGGTTTATATCAAGAGTTCTGTCTATGTATCTACTCAAGAACAGTAATATAAAGGTTATCCAGGAGAAGGAGGGTTGTGTATTTTTAAACCTGTCCATATACTTAGCCCTGACCATTAAGGCAATTTGTTTATGACCACACAGAATAAGAACTGGGATTCTTATTCCAGAGGACACTTCCTGACAAAACAAACAAACAAACAAACAAACAAAAAAAGTAAATTCTCAAGTGATCAGTGTTTCCCTCGTAGACTGGCCATCTGCTGATCATTCACATGGGGTAAAAATATTTCAAATCAGGACACATTTACATATATTTCCCTCAAACCTTGTCATTAATCTTCCCAATACATCCTTCCAAATGTCTGATTTTTTGGCCAAAAACTAGCTAGAGAAGATAAGTTCAAGATGGTGGACTAGAAGGACGAGTGCTCATTTACTCTTGCTAAAGCACCAAAATTGCAACCAGCTGTTGAAGGAACATCCACAGGAGCACACTGAAAGCCACCAAAAACTAGTTACAGCTCATAAATTTAAATAAATCCATACCCTACTCATGTCTTATTCGATCAAAGTGGAAAAATTACCTGCACTGCTCAGAGTGTTACCTACTGGCAAGACTTCTTCACTGCACTGCCTTTCAGGGCCAGTGGTAAATTATATTTCTAGAGGATGCTACTCTGAATCAGTGCCAGGGTTATCTACAGCTAGGTTTCAAGTTCACCATCTTTGACTATTAGATGTAGGGAACTCCCTGAAGCCATAAGTATAGGTTGAGTAGGAGATAGCTATCCAGCATTAGTTGGCACAAGGAGAAAGATATCACTTGTCCATTAGCATAATATCTTTAGAATTTTCTTGATTTTCATCTCATATTTGCCACTTCTAATTTTGTCCAAAATTCTGATTTTCTGGATTAAATAATAGAGACCATAATGGGAAGTTCAGATCACATGATTACTTGGTGTTGAGTTATTTCTCAAAATTGTATAATACATACCTCTACGATTCTATCATTGAGGCTTGTTATTGCTTCATTTCAGCATCCCAATTGGTTGCAGACACAACAAATGTCACTACATCTGTTAAGTCATAAGAACTAAGTGACAAAGCTGCTTACACTGCAAATTGAATAAGCTAGAAAGCCTTATTTTGTGTTTTTGCCCAATTAAAAACCTAAAGCCTAATTATGCAATAAATAGGCTGAGATTACACATAGAACAAATGTCATATATATATAGCCTCCAAAATTCAAATAAATTTACTTTTCTAATTCCAGAGATAATACAGTTATACTTTGAAAATAAAATTCTGGTGTCCTCTAGACTCTTGTGTCTTTTGAAAATTTGCTATATTTTTGAGAGTGAATGTCTTTAGAGTTTATCTCCTACCCTTATGTATGCATGTATTTTATCAAATCAACTATGTGCCTGCTATTTCTTGCTCCCTAGACTTTATTCACATGTGTCATTGGTGAAAAGGACAGATTTGATGTTCTGGGAGATGTTGAAATGATGAAGTTCTCTGAAGATGAAATTACAACCCAGAGGTAAATAAAATGACATATATTATTGAAGTTAGGCTTGGAAGGCTTTGTATTTCTGTGGCTATGTGAGATAAATTATTTCTAGTATTTTCCACTTACTAAAATAAAAAGTTGGCCAGATCAATAATTGCATAACAAGTGGCAAGTTGCCATGGTATGCTTTTTGTTTTATTAAAGAATCACAGAGCTGATTCATGTCAATATATGGCAAAAACCACTACAGTATTGTAAAGTAATTAGCCTCCAATTAAAATAAATTTCTAAAAAGTAGTGAATACAGAAAAAAAAATCACATAGCACATGAGATATTAAATTCATACTTTTACAATAATCTATTCTCATTATTTAATACCAACATGTCTCCTACATAGGTAAACAGTTGACCTGAATTATGTAAAATAGATCAAGATGCCTACATCTTTTCAATCAAGACTAAATTTCATTTGTTACCTTACTCTCCTTAATTGTCCCTGAACAAGGGGAAAATGACTTTCTTGAGGTTAGCAATAATTCAGTGCCCATCGTCCAATAATAATAATAATAAATCTAGTTATATCTATATCCCTTTCCCACTGAGCAATTGTTTTGGCAAATGATCATAGGTTTCTTGAGGAAGTCTGGTAAAGAATCTTATTTTATGTAATTGTGATGTTGCAAACATCTTCCTCAAACAGATGTGGCTTTGCATTCTGTCTAATAGCGTGTACCTCTAAACTTATTCAGGTCTTGGAACTGAGTAGTTGGTAAAATTGACTATTTTGCAGCTCAGTTCAAGCCTCTGTCTTTTGCTAGACCTGAAGTTGTGTTTAATTTTCTTTTTTCTTTTAAGTGAAGGAGGCACTTTTAGAAGTCAAGTAAGACTTTGGGCACTTATCCTTTTATTTTGGTACCAAAGACTCCATGATAAATTAGAGGTCAACAGGGACCTGGGTGGACCAAAATATTTTGAATACCATTCTTTCTCTGGTGCCCATCATTATAATCAGGCCATCTTGTCTGGCAGGAGAATACTGATGTTTAGCTTCTTCCACTATGAAATAAGAAAATCCACTTCAGTGGCAACATCTCCCTTCTCATCCCAGTCTACAAAGGATAACTGCCTTAGTACTCTTCAAAGAAGCTG
Source organism: Neotragus pygmaeus (assembly GCA_006410875.1). Lineage (NCBI taxonomy): Eukaryota > Metazoa > Chordata > Mammalia > Artiodactyla > Bovidae > Neotragus > Neotragus pygmaeus. Next base: position 196,507 of record SJYV01030233.1, on the reverse strand, counting down.
TTGCTCTCCCAAGCACCTTGGAGAAGAATATCCTTTGGGATGTTCTGAGGACTGCATTTGAAGATAGATGAGTGGGATGCACATAATAAATTCCTTTGTCCAAGTTATTGCATTCCTTTCACTGCATCTTATTGTTCAATCGCCAAGTCCTGTCTGACTCTTGGTGACACCAAGGACTGTAGCATGCTAGGCCACCACATTCTACTATAAGTAAATGTTATTAATTAAACTTCATTGAGCACAAATTCTTTCTGAGGCCCAATATAGGTCAACTAACTGAGTAAACAGGACCCCTCTCCGTTATTCTCAACACTCCTCAACACACTGAGACCAGAATCCTTGGTAAATTCCCTATGCAAATATGAAGTGAAGTGAAGTCTTTCAGTCATGTCTGACTCTTTGAGACTCCGTGGACTCTAGCCTGCCAGGCTCCTCTGTCCATAGAATTCTCCAGGCAAGAATAACTGGTGTGTATAGTTATTCCCTTCTCCAGAGGATCTTCCCAACCCAGGGATCAAACCTGGGTCTTCTGCATTGTTGGCATATTCTTTATCATCTCCAGCCACCAGGGAAGCCCTATGTAAATATATCTATCGGTAATTACGCTTCTCCCTCTTTGCCTCAAAATTCATTCAAACATATTCAGCAGATTTTTGCAGTCTTTCTCAACTGATAGTCCAGCTTTCACAAGGCTGTGAACTCAACCAACCAACCACTATAATTTAGCACAATAATAAAAATTAAATTTTGCATCTTACTTTTGGTAACATTGCAATTTTGGGAAAGAAGAGATTTCTTTCTCTTCTTTTCCTGTTTTTTGTTTGGGGGGGGTGGCATTCAATCCTGAGAAACTATCTAATATTTATTGGAACAAATATTTAAAACTTTAATCATGTCATTTTTTTCCACTAAGTTCCCTAATGTATTCAGAAACAGCCATGCCATCTCACAATATTTTCTTATTTTATCCTTTTAAAATTATCTGTCACAGTCTCCTTTCAGTCTCTTAAAGCTTCAACTTTATGAGGAAATTTATTCAACATGAGGAGGAGTATAATTTAAGTAACTTTGTGACCTTGCCCATCATGGACTACCAGTATGTCATTCTCTAGTGCTAACTGAATTTTCAGTTTCAAACTCAATCTAGGTCAGAAAACCAGTTCTAGGTTTTATATCTTTGAAGTTATGGCACTTGAAAGCAATTCTATTTTTGTTAGAGTTGGTAGTTGCAGACAATGTTATTCACTCTTGACTTTGTTTAAACTAGCTAGATGTTAAAAAGTTTTGTTTTTTTTTTTTTTTTTAATGTGTTAGATGCCTGGGAAAATTAACTCAATCCAGAATATTTAAAACTATTCATTAGTCTTGTAATCTGTTGTTTAGCACCTATACCACTAATCCTGGACAGTAGAAATGCTAACAAACTGCCCTAAAGTTTTTCTTCTCAAGTACATTCATTTATGTCCCTACTTGACTAGGCTAAGATACCCAGATGTTTGATCAAACATTAGTCTAGATGTTGCTTTGAGGGCTTTCTAGATGTAATTAATATTTACAATTAGTTGATTATGAATAAAAAGATTGCCATCCACAATATGTGGATAAGCTTCATCTAATCAGTTAAAAGCCTTAAGAGCAATGACAGGTTTTCTAAAGAAGAAACTCTGTCTCAAGAATGAAGTATAGAAATTCTCCCTGAATTTCCAAACTGTTCAGGCTCAATAATGCCACAGCAATTCTTACATGATTTCCAATTTGCTGACTTGCCCTACAGATTTTGAACTTTCCAGCCGCCACAATTGTGTGACCCAATTTATATATAAAGTATTACTGGCTATTGGTTATTTTTCTTTGGAGAACCCTGAAAAAAAAATTAGGTGTAACTGCCATATCACATTGCTCACCTCTGGCTTCTGAATGGGTTTATCTATTGAAAAGATCCTAGATTACATGCAGAAACCTAGCTGCATACAAATCCAGAAAATGTATCTATTAGCTTCCCAGCCTCTGAAGAAGAGAAAAGCATGTAGAAAGAGATTTAAACATGGTATTCAGTGAGTCTACAGAATCTGCCACATGGATATGATTATTTGTTTGTTCATATATTGTCCTCCTCTGCTAATCAATTAGCCTTCAATCAATTGCTGTAGTCTCATACCATACATCAAGTCATGCCATATATTCTTTTGCATGCAAATAAATGATAAGATATATTAACTCCTGACATCATTTTGTTGTTGTTATTGTTCAGTCACTCAGTCATGTCCAACTCTTTGCAACCCTAGGGACTGCAGTATACCAGGCTTCCCTGTCCTTCACCATCTCCCAGAGTTTGCTCAAACTCATGTCCATTGAGTCAGCGATGCCATCCAATCATCTCATCCTTTGTCCTCCCCTTCTCCTCCTGTCTTCAATCTTTCTCAGCATCAGGGTCTTTTCCAAGGAGTCAGTTCTTCACATCAGGTGGCCAAAGTATTGGCGCTTCAGCTTCAGCATCAGTCCTTCCAGTGAATATTCAGGATTGATTTCGTTTAGAATTGGCTGGTTTGAGAGGCCAAGGGACTCTCAAGAGTCACACATAATTTAAACACTTAGTTTTGGGATTTTTACTTGCTTGATGATTTTAAATATGTCTGTAAGAAAAAGAAAATGATTAAAAGAATTTAGAATCTCTATTTTCAGGAAACGCATTCAGGAAACATCTCTTTTTTCAGGAATCCTTGTACAATAAAGATGAACAATGCAAACTAAGTCATTTAACAATTTAACTTAAAGAAGTAACAGAGCCTGGTCTAAACTGCTGGTCTTTTAGGTTCTTGATTACTACCTATTCTGCTCTACTATGCACAAATTAGCATTATAATCCACAAGGAAATATTCACCTAACTACAGCCTGACTTGCCCATGTACAAATAAACCAAGGCAACAGAAAGAAATGTGGAGTTGAAACAGGGAAGATGACAAATACACAAAAGCTCTCTGGCCAAACCTCAAACTTCAGTGTTTCTCATAAGGATGAAACCCATACAACATATTCTTTTCCTTGAATGTTTAATTTGTTATCCTTTTATATGTAGAAATTAGAAAACATTCCAAAAATCTAACAGCAGTCTGTGCTCTTTCACTGAATTCAAATAGTCCACTTTTATTGAACATTTTACTAAGCTTAGATAAATCAGAGAGATTATCCAAAAGCATTCAGCTCATTGTAAAAAACACCAGAGAGACCTTTAAAAGGATTGTAAAGACTCTCAATCAAACTAGTTCTCACAGAAAATGTATAAAAGAACATAGGACACAGTTAAGAAGCTGGAAGCAGGATCCATTTCCACAGCTACCATTTAAATGCAGGCCTTTGTTAACTCCATCTAGAATTCTTTAACGGCACTCCAAATGGTCTCCTTTTTCCAGTCTTCCCCTCCAATTCTACCTGAAAACACTGCTTCCAGATTAATGCTGAAAAAATTATCATGCCATTCTACTGTTTAGGTAAAGTGATGGAGGTATAAAAGTCCCAAATCTTGGCTCTGAATTCCTGCCCTGCCACCTAAAATCTAGTCGTGGGCAAAATATACTCTAACTGAATATACTTTCCTGAGTCTCTGACTATCTTTCTCTCACATTAAAAAAACTGTTAACAATCCCTGACTAATACAGAGTTCATATGGCAATCAGATGAAGTGAATAATTTGAAAAACTGTTAGAAAATTTTAAATATTACACATAAAAAAATATTTTGAGGCTATCTACCCAAATATCTAAGATCAAAAGTCAACAGACAGGCCATACAGATTTAATTGTGACCTTACTTATATTCTGATATCATTTTCTTTTGTCAATGAGAAATCTATGAAAATAAAATTAATCTTGTCCATTTTTAAGTAAAACATGGTTTATTAGCTCAAGGTCAAATTCCTCAAATTGTTTATCCATTATAGTCACCACACCTACATACCTTATTTTTAGAACATCTCAGCCATTATTTTTGTGTTTGCATTTTTCTTTTTTTTAAATTCTCTTTCCTAATGCACACATGTATGCATGCTTACATACACCAATAGGTTAACCACAGAACATTTCATTGAACATACAATGATATCATAAACTGATCTGAAAAACAATAAGAATTCTTTTCAAACATAATTTTTAAAAAGACACTTGTTAACAGTTTCATAACCTGATAGGCTTCCCTGGTGGCTCAGACAGTAAAGAATCTGCCTGTAATGCAGGAGACCTGGGTACAATCAGGAAGAACCCCTGGAGAAGGGAATGGCAACTCACTTCAGTATTCTTGCCTGGAGGATCCAATGGACAGAGAACCCTGGTGGGCTACAGTCCGTAGAGTTGCAATAAGTCAGACATGACTGAAAGACTAACACACACACATATACACACACTCATATACCATGACATTTAAATAATTTCAAGTATTTTAAAGGATGAAAATTGTTGCACTGTCTTAGAATTCCATAAATCAGAGTAGTATTCTTCAATAAAATAGATTGTTTTAAGTGTTATGCCCAAGTTGCGAAATCTCCCAGTGAGCACCAGGGAGCCGATATCCGATGCAAAAGCAAGAGAGTTTTTATCACCAAGCTCGAGCTGGGGCTCCCACCGATACCGACACAGCAGCTATAGGGAGGAGCCCTGAGCTCTGGGTTACATTGCTTATATAGGGTATTCTCGAGCCAGAAATTTGAAAAACGGGAGTTTCCAGGTTGGGAGATGTCTAATTGGTTAGCTGGCCAAGGGTTCTGATTGGTCCACGGGTAGTGGGGTGGGGTTAAGGGATTTCTAAAGGCTCTTGGATTTCCAAAGGCTCTTTTCCTGGAACCTTACAAAACGGAGTAGCTTAGATTCTTCACCAAGGCCATGCTACAAGTAGCTTTATTATTTCTCCTCTCTTCCTACTTTTCCTTGAAGAGTTTGAGCCATGTCAATAATTTCTACAATTAGGAATACATTTTTGAACATATATTTCAGGTAGTTATTCATTACCAAGTGAATCAAGGCATCAGTGTATTTACTTCCCCACTCTACCTCCTTATAGGATAAACCCAAGTTAAGTAAAATAAGAAGCTAAGATTATCACCTTAAATTCATATCAAATTGATTTATAATAACAATAATTCAAGATAGTGACCAAAATAAATGTTCTGTTTTAATAATATACTCTGATTTTTATATCATGCTGTTGTTTCTAACTTTTGTATTTTTTCATAAAATAGATAAAAACATGTTTATCAGATTTACTGTTGTTGTATCGATATGCAGCTGTAATACATGTTTCATGGCTGAATAGTATTTTCTTACATGACTATACCGCAATTTTACTGACATTCACCTATTGATAGATATTCAAAGCATTTTAATTCTCATCCTCATGAATTTGCTCATGAATATATTGTAAGGATCTCCTGGAGCAACTGTGTAAAATATTTTCTAGGGTAAACATGTAGGCATAGAATTGCTGGATCATAGAATATACACATGGTCAGTTTAATAGAGACTGCCAAATTTGTAAATCCTGCCTTGTATTATAGACTTGAAAGTTTGTATTAATCTCAGTAGAAGTTATATGGGGAATGGCAGAAGCCCTTGAATGTGAAAGAAGACTTTGACGCTTGCTAACTCCCACGGTTGCCTATTTATACATATGTAGGAGAAAGAGATGACAGAGGATGAGATGGCTGGATGGCATCATCGACTAGATGGACATGAGTCTGAGTGAACTCCGGGAGTTAGTGATGACAGGGAGGCCTGTGTGATTCATGGGGTCACAAAAAGTCGGACACGACTGAGCGACTGAACTGAATTAATACGTGTGTGTGTACACACACACACACACACACACAGACTTATTGATTTCCTTACATTTTCTTACCATAAGTCTTTTTTTTTAAGTATGTTTATTTTTCCAATATGTTACATACTTCATTTGGAGAGTTTGAGTTTTATTTGTTAATTTGCTTAGTGTATCCTAATCATCATGCTGAAAATAGAAATTTAATTATATTCTAATCATCTTTTCTTGATTTAATTTTATCTTCTATCATTGTTTTCCATTACAAATTATCTGGCTCTCTATTCCACTCAGTTTTATGTTAAAAAAAAAAATGACCCTGTTTCTCTCAGATTCCACTTCTAATTCTCACTTTCTTTTCTTTATTGGTTCAAATGGCTTACATTTCTCTTTTATGTACATTATGGAAATTGTAGATTTGCTGTAACTTCATTAAAGGAACAACTATCATAGATTATGTGGTTATAATTGGCAGTGACAGAAGAAGAGTCACTAAAAACAAATATGGAATGTATTAGTCAGAATCCAAATAGGAGATAGAAACCATGTAATAATTTGAACAGAGAAAATTTAATAGAAATCATTATTAACTATAACAGGGCACTGAAGCAATGAAAATTGGTTCCTAAGGAGTACAGAAAACTCTTGAGAATAAAAGAATAACAGAAACAAGGATCAGCCACTACTCCTAGGGCTATGATAGCATTCCCAAAGAGGAGACTCCACACCCATAAGGGAGCCTCAGAACTTGTTAGAGAAAGTATGTTTGCAGTATCTAAACAGCAGAGAAGCCACCCACTGGAGGGATTGCTAGAAATCTGGACCTTAGCAAAAATCCTCCTTCTGTGGTACAGGAAAAGCTCTTCTGGGAGAAATGTCTTGCTGGAGGTATTATGCTACAAAAGTCCCCAAAGAAGGTGCAGGGGGAAGCTGTTTGCCATGGGGTGCTGCTGATTACTGTGCACTGAATTTTCCAAAACCAGCTTAGTTTGCCAGATGATTCTAAACTCAAGAAGAACAGAGTATTGCCTGCCCAACAGCAAGACTGTAGCCTTATAGAATCCCAAGCAGAGGACTAGGTGAAGCTGCACCCAAACTCCTGATACATGGAAATTATGAGATAATATATGTACATCAGTTTCATCTGCTAAATTTGTGGTAATTTATTGTGTAGTTTTCCTGGTGGCTCTGCCTGCCAGTGCAGGAGATGCGTGTTCCATCTCTGGTTCAGGAAGATGCTCTGGAGAAAGAAATGGCAACCCACTCCAGTATTCTTGTCTGGAAAATTTCAAGGACAGAGCAGCCTGGTGGGCTACAGTCCATGGGGTTGCAAAAGGTTAGATATGACTGAGCGACTAAACAACAACAACAGCTGTATAGAAATACTCTACAGAAGTAGTATATTGACCATCTAGAGATACATAATTCCTATGACCTTTGCTAATTCTGGCTACAGCAAGTGAATAAGAATCCAGGTTTTCCAGAGCAGAGGGATGTTACTAGAATGAAAAGTTGATGATGTGAGGGCATCAAATACACAGACAGTTTTTCCCACAAGGCATTGATGAAGTAGGAAGTTGTGAAAACCAGAGGCTAAACACCTCAACCACAACCCTCTACAGTCCTGAGCATCAGCAGCAGCAGTATTTGATATTAAGAAACAAAAAACCATTAAGTAGAGGCCTCAAAACCACAATGTACTGTAACTTAAAGGTACAGGAAAGCTGCAATTTGGAAACAGAGGGAAAAAGATAGTTTTTTGTTTTCTTTTTTAATAGCAACCTAAGTATAACTCAGCTTAATCCCTGATTAGGTTGAGATAGTCAGTACCCAACTCTATCTGCTTGGAAAGTGAGAGTGCGAAATTCCCTCCGGTAATGTTGTATTGCATGAACTCTCTACGTGTTTTTATATGCAAAGTTTATAATTCAATTATAATGATCAAAATGTTTTAAATTCCTGTCAAAAGAAAGCATAGAACAGTTTTTTTTTTTTGGCCAGTGATCATTTTATTTTATTTTTTATATAAATTTATTTAATTTAATTGGAGGTTAATTACTTTACAATATTGTATTGGTTTTGCCATACATCAACACGAATCTGCCACAAGTATACATGTGTTCCCCATCCTGAATCCCCGCTCCCTCTTCCCTCCCCATACCATCCTTCTGGAAGAGATCTACAGATGATCCACATTAATAAACATGAATATAATTATAATTAGCTAGTTCAAGAAAATATAGGCAAAATAGATATAAAAGAGAATTAGTGAACTGGGAGAAAGGTCAAAAGAATATATTCAAACTGACAGAGAAAAACAGGAAAATACAAGAGAGTGAGACCCAACAAATATAAAAGAGCTAAAGTACTGAGTTCCAAGAGAAAAGAAAGAGAATTGGACAGAAGAAATATTTGAAGAAATGAGCTTTAAAAATGCTATCAAAAGGTATTAAATCAGAGAACCAAGAATCTCTGCATATGCCATGTAAGACATAAAATAATCATGTTGAATCAAACAACATACTTAGGGATATCATTGTCAAAACACTGAAAACCAAAGAAAGAAAGAATATTTTAAAAGCAAGCAAAGGAAAATAGGTACAAGCCATCACACTGACAACTGACACCCTATAAAAATAGAGGAGCCAGAGAAAATAGAGTGGAATCTTAAGTACTAGGTGCAAATATATATCCCCACAAAAACCTATGCACTACTCTTGTGTCTATGAAATATAAAAAATAATAATAATAAAGATAATTTCAAATAATTAAAAGCTAAGAGAAATTATTACCAGATCTGAATTATTTAGTCAGAGAAAATTTAGTCTGGATAAAAATGCTTCCAGAAGAAGACAAGAATACAGAAATAAATGGAGAACAACAATACAAAATAGAAATTGACTATATTAAAAAAATAAGTAAGCATGTTCTATAGATTTTTAAATATAATTATAGATAAAATTCAGGAAAATAACAATACCAAAAAGTCATGATGGTAAATAGAATTGGTAAAACAGATTATTAATATTAAATTATAAAAAATCAAGTATTTATATTATGATATCTAGAATAAAAATACTGTTACTAAGCAAACTAAAATAAAAGTAAACAATGTTATGTTAGTATAACATAACAACGTAATAGAGAAAAGTTGTATAATAATCATAAATTTGGTTATTCAAAAATTAGCAACAAAAGAGAAAAAGAGGAATATAAGACTCTTAGTCATAATAGGAAACATTCAGATATTTGCATCTAAATATCTAAAACTATCTAAGTATCTAATTTAGATATTTAGATACAAACCCAAATATATCACTAAATTAGATATAAATGATCTAAACACGCATCCAGCAAAAACTTATATTAAGAATGTATAAAATATTGTAGCAAATCAATAAAGACTATAGAGACAATCCAATAGACAACTAGGCAAAAACCTTGAACATGAACTTCAGAAAAGAGCTGATCCAACTAGCTATAAACGTTAGAAAAACTACTCAAATCGTTAGCCATCTGCTGAAAGCACACGCATACACAAGTCAAAAATTGCACAATGTAATATCACTACAAACACACACACCCGGCTAAAATATAAAATACTGCCAATACCAAGGATTGGTGAAAGGAACCAGCCACATTTTACAACCAGTTTGAAAAACTGTTTGACAGTGTTTACTAAAGTTGAATATATGAGTATCCTTTGACCCAGGAGTTTTGCACCTAGGTAAATACCCAACAGAAATCACTGCTTATGTTGACCAAAAGACATATACAAAACATTCATAGAAGTAAAAAAATCTGCACTATAAGACTTAAGTTTACTTAAGCGTGTCATTGACGAGGTCTAGAGAGACAGTCATCAAAATCTCAAAGGTTATTTTTACTCTATACTTCTTTACTATATTACTTATATAACAGCAATGTTAACCTTTTTGAAATTTGGAAATATAACTGTTTTTATCATATACTTAACCTGTAGACTATGTTTTCATTTTGCAGCAGCTAAATTGATGACATGGTTATATAGGAACATTATTTAAGCCTTATTTTCCCTTTTTAATAACACACATTTAAATTTCTAGAAATCCAATCTTTTTTCCTCAAGGAATCAAATCAGATTAAATAAAACTGGCACCTAACCAACCATATTACATTTCCATGTTACAGTTACAAAATATCTGAGACAAAGAATATTTTCATTAGATCTGACTTAGTGACAGAATCTGGTTAACAGCTTTGCATAATTTCATTTTCTTAGTTTAAATATAAGTGCTGCAAAACATAGGATAAAAAATGATTCTCTCGTAAATGAGATTGAGCTAAGGTAAAGCAAAACCTTACAAGTATTTCAAACCGAAGTAGAATTTCCTTTCTATAATCCTTTACTGATAGGTTTATATATAAGTTTATTAGGTTTATCAATCTTCCTTAACACACTTACATACTATAAAACATCTGGTAAGAAAAAACAGAACACATTATTTGGCTTAATGCTAGTGGAGTCAGGATATATATTTCTTACTATATTAATAACAGACACAATTCTACAATACAATAAGTAAAACTGTTTCCTCTTAAAAGCTAAGAACTCCCTTCTTGGAAATAAATTACCTTGGTTAGGGCCATCACAGGGCTCCTGAGAATAGGTAATTCACTTAAAATGAATGGATCCTCAGCTAAGGGAAGGTGCTTCTACCCACAGATTTTAAATTGCCACTGAACTTTCTGCCTCGATTTCCTTATTTAAAAGATGGGCTAATACATATTCTTTCTTTTAAAGCAGGGCTAATAGTATTGTATTAACTGGAAGGTTGTAAACATATTGAAACAGATTCAAATCTCTTTAAATGGCAAATCTCATTCAAATGCTGAATAATGAATGCTTCAGGGTTAAATTTATTCCTCATCTGGTTTTTATTCAATCTAACTTCTCAACATAGTCTGAAATATTCATATGTACCAAATGGAAATGCCTCCAGTTTTACCACTTTGGTAGCATCATTAGATGAGTGTTTCTTGAGTTGAATACAAAGCATTCTAGGGTGGTTGGGGTTTTTTCCCTACTACAAAAGGACTATATTTGTTGGGCTCTTTGGGTTAGATTGAGCAATTAATCTTTTTCAATTGTACAGCACTTATAAAATTGAATATTTTATATTCATCTTTGTTAATTCACTTGGTGTGAGTTATTTTGAACTAGAGTTTTAATGGTTAGGTTTTTTTTTTTCCTATTTTTTAATAACAAGATTTGTAATGCACACCTCCTACACAGTACTTGAAAAATGTGCACTTTATTGATTTATTATGAGATATTTTGTGACTTCTTAGATACTCTTTTATGCAACTTTATTTTGAATTCTGACTTGAGTTTTCAGTGCAGTTCAGTTCAGTCGCTCAGTCATGTCCGACTTTTTGCGACCCCATGAATCGCAGCACACCATGCCTCCCTGTTCATTACCATCTCTCAGAGTTCACTCAGTCTCAAGTCCATCGAGTCCGTGATGCCATCCAGCTATCTCATCCTCGGTCGTCCCCTTCTCCTCCTGCCCCCAATCCCTCCCAGCATCAGAGTCTTTTCCAATGAGTCAACTNCAAAAACAAGACTGGGAGCTGACTGTGGCTCAGATCATGAACTCCCTTATTGCCAAATTCAGACTTAAATTGAAGACAGTAGGAAAAACCACTAGATCATTCAGGTATGACCTATATCAAATACCTTAAGATTATACAGTGGAAGTGAAAAATAGATTCAAGGAATTAGATCTGATAGAGGGCATGCCTGAGAAACTGTGGACGGAAGTTCATGGCATTGTACAGGAGGAGTGATCAAGACCACCCAAAGAAAAAGAAATGCAAAAAGGCAAAATGGCTATCTGAGAAGGCCTTACAAATAGCTGTGAAAAGAGAAACAAAAGGCAAAGGAGAAAAGGAAAGATATACCCATTTGAATGCAGAGTTCCAAAGAATAGCAAGGAGAGGTAAGAAAGGCTTCCTCAGTGATCAATGTAAAGAAAAAGAGGAAAATAATCAAATGGGAAAGACTAGAGAACTCTTCAAGAAAATTAGAGATACCAAGGGAACATTTCATGCAAAGATGGGCTCAATAAAGGACAGAATAGTATGGATCTAACACTAGCAGAAGATATTAAGAAGAGCTGGCAAGAATACACAAAAGAACTACACAAAAAGATATTCATGAGCCAGATAAACATGATCGTGGGATCCCTAACCTAGAACTAGACGTCCTGGAATGTGAAGTCAAGTGGANATAGTATGGATCTAACACTAGCAGAAGATATTAAGAAGAGCTGGCAAGAATACACAAAAGAACTACACAAAAAGATATTCATGAGCCAGATAAACATGATCGTGGGATCCCTAACCTAGAACTAGACGTCCTGGAATGTGAAGTCAAGTGGACCTTGGTAAACATCCCTATGAAAAAGCTAGTGGAGGTGATGGAATTCCAGTTTAGCTATTTCAAATAATAAAAGATGATGCAGTGAAAGTCCTGCACTTAATACGCCAGCAAATTTGGAAAACTCAGCAGTGGCCATCAGTTCAGTTCAGTTCAGTCACTCAGTCATGTCCGACTCTTTGCGACCCCATGAATTGCAGCACGCCAGGCCTCCCTGTACATCACCATCTCTCAGAGTTCTCTCAGACTC
>SJYV01030233.1:153760-165785 GCA_006410875.1 Neotragus pygmaeus | reverse complement strand
CTCAGCTTTCTTCGTAGTCCAGCTCTCACATCCATACATGACCACTGGAAAAACCATAGTCTTGACTATACTGACCTTTGTTGGCAAAGTAATATCTCTGCTTTTTTAATATGCTATCTAGGTTGGTCATAGCTTTCCTTCCAAGGAATAAGCGTCTTTTAATTGCACGGCTGCAATCACCATCTGCAGTAATTTTGGAGCCCCCATAAGTAAAGTCTGACTCTGTTTCCCCATCTATTTCCCATGAAGTGATGAGACTAGATTCCATAATCTTCATTTTCTGAATGTTGAGCTTTAAGCCAACTTTTTCACTCTCCTCTTTCACTTTCATCAAGAGGCTTTTTTTTTTTTAATTTTACTTTACAATACTCTATTGGCTTTGCCATACATTGACATGAATCCACCACAGGTGTACACAAGCTTCCAATCCTGAATCCCCCTTGGCATTGAAGCATATATACTATTATGTAAGAAACGAGGCGCCGGTCTATGTTCGATGCAGGATGCAGGATGCTTGGGGCTGGTGTACGGGGATGATACAGAGAGACATTGTGGGGTGGGAGGTGGGAGGGGGATCAAGAGGCTTTTTAGTTCCTCTTCACTTTCTGCCATAAGGGTTGTGTCATCTGCATATCTGAAGTTATTGATATTTCTCCTGGAAATCTTGATTCCAGCTTGTGCTTCTTCCAGCCCAGCGTTTCTTTTGATGTATTCTGCATATAAGTTAAATATGCAGGGTGACAATATACAGCCTTGACATACTCCTTTTCCTATTTGGAACCAGTTTTGCAAAGAGAATGCACTGATCATAGCAAATACCCTCTTCCAACAACACAAGAGAAGACTATACACATGACATCACCAAATGGTTAACACTGAAATCACATACCTAAGACATATGTTATAATCCTCATTTGGAGAGACAAAAATTAATGACCAGAAGATTTAAGTAAATCTCAAAGGTGATATATCCAGTAAAATAGAGTGGCAGTTTTGATTTTTGGATTACTACACTTAAGATATTTTTCCCAACAAAGAAAACCTATTGATGACATGGACAGAGATTAGGGTTATGGAAAATATAGAGGCAATAGAAGAGAAATAGATAGATATAGATAGATATCTATAGAAACAGGTAGATGATGGAAAATCCCAAAGACATTCTGAAGAGCAAATCAATAATATTAAATGAATTATTCAGTTCAGTCACTCAGTTATGTCCAACTTGTTGTGACCCCATGGACTGCAGCACACCAGGCTTTGCTGTCCATCACCAACTCCCAGTGCTCGCTCACTCATGTCCATTGAGGCAGTGATGCCAACCAACCATCTCATCCTCTGTTGTCCCCTTCTCCTCCTGCCTTCAATCTTTCCCAGTATAAGGGTCTTTTCAAATGAGTCAGTTCTTCTCATCAGGTAGCCAAAGTATTGGAGTTTCAGCTTTATCATCAGTCCTTCCAGTGAATACCCAGGACTGATCTCCTTTAGGATGGACTGGTTGGATCTCCTAGCAGTCCAAGGGACTCTCAAGGGTAATCTCCAAAACCACAATTCAAAAACATCAATTCTTTGGCACTCAACTTTCTTTATATTCCAATTCTTACATCCATACATGATTTCAGGTTAAACCATAGCCTTGATTAGACGGACCTTTGTTGGCAAAGTAATGTCTCGCCTTTTTAATATGTTATCTAGGTTGGTCATAAATTTTTTAAGGAGCAAGTTTTTTCTTAAATTCAAGGCTACAGTCACCATCTGCAGTCATTTTGGAGCTCAAGAAAATAAAGTCAGCCACTGTTTCCACTGTTTTCCCATCCATTTGCCATGAAGTGATGGGACCAGATGCTATGATCTTAATTTTCTGAATGCTGAACTTTAAACCAAGTTTTTCTTTCACTTTCAAGAGGCTCTTTAGCTCTTCTTCACTTTTTACCATAAGGGTAGTGTTATCTGCATATCTGAGGACATCAATATTTCTCACGGCAATCTTGTGCTTCCTCCAGCCTAGTATTTATCATGATGTACTCTGCATAGCAGTTAAAGAAGCAGGGTCACAATATACAGTCTTTTGCACTCCTTTTCCTATTTGGAACCAGTCTGTTGTTCCATGTCCAGTTATACCACTTGCTTCCTTACCTGCATACGGATTTCTCAGGAGGCAGGTCAGGTGGTCTGGTATTCCCATCTCTCTCAGAATTTTCCACAGTTGATTGTGATCCACACAGTCAAAGGCTTTGGCACAGTCAATAAAGCAGAAATAGATGTTTTTCTGGAACTCTCTTGCTTTTTCCATGATCCAGCAGATGTCAGCAATTTGATCTCTGGTTCCTCTGCCTTTTCTAAAACCACCTTGAACATCTGGAGGTTCATGGTTCACATACTACTGAATCCTGGCTTGGAGAATTTTAAGCATCCCTTTACTAGCGTGTGAGATGAGTGCAATTGTGTGGTAGTTTGAGCATTCTTTGGCATTGCCTTTCTTTGGGATTGGAATGAAAACTGACCTTTTCCAGTCCTGTGGTCACTGCTGAATTTTCCTAATTTGCTGGCATATTGAATGCAGCACTTTCACAGCATCACCTTTCAGGATTTGAAATAGCTCAACTGGAATTCCTTCACCTCCACTAGCTTTGCTTGTAGTGATGCTTCCTAAGGCCCACTTGACTTCATATCCAGGACGTCTGGCTCTAAGTGAGTAATCACACCATCATGATTACCTGGATCATGAAGATCTTTTTTGTACAGTTCTTCTGTGTATTGTTGCCCCCTCTTCTTAATATCTTCTGTTTCTGTTAGATTCATATCATTTCTGTCCCTTATTCAGCCTATCTTTGCATGAAATATTCCCTTGGTATCTCTAATTTTCTTGAAGAGTTCTCTAGTCTTTCCATTCTGTTGTTTTCTTTTATTTCTTTGCACTGATCACTGAGGAAGACTTTCTTATCTCTCCTTGCTATTCTTTGGAACTCTCCATTCAAATGGGTATATCTTTCCTTTTCTCCTTTGTTTTTCTCTTCTCTTCTTTTCACAGCTATTTGTGAGGTCTCCTCAGACAGCCTTTCTGCTTTTTTGCATTTCTTTTTCTTGGGTATGGTCTTGATCCCAATCTCCTGTACAATGTCATGAACCTCCATCCATAGTACATCAGACAGTCTGTCTATCAGATCTAGTCCCTTGAATCTATTTGTCACTTCCACTGTATAATCGTTAGGGATTTGATTTAGGTCATACTTGAATGGTCTAGTGGTTTTGCCTATTTCTTCAAGTTAAATCTGAATTTGGCGTTCCTGAACAAGGAGGTCATGATCTGAGCCACAGTCAACTTCCGGTTTTATTTTTGCTGACCATATAGAGCTTCTCCATCTTTTGCTGCAAGGAATATAATCAATCTGATTTCAGTTTGTCCATCTGGTGATGTCCATATGTAGACTTCTCTTGTGTTGTTGGAAGAGGGTGTTTGCTATGGCCAATGTGTTCTCTTGGCAAAACTCTATGTGCCTTTGCTCTGCTTCATTCTGTACTCCAAGCCTAAATTTGCCTGTTACTCCAGGTATTTCTTGACTTCCTACTAATGAAAAGAACATCTTTTTTGGGTGTTAGTTCTAAAAGTGTTGTAGGTCTTCATAGAACCATTGAACTTCATTTTCTTCAGCCTTAACTGGTCGGGGCATAGACTTGGATTGTCATGATTTTTAATGGTTTGCATTGGAAATGAACAGAGATCATTCTGTTATTTTTGAGATTGTATCCAATTACTGCATTTCAGACTATTTTGTTGACTATGACGGCTACTCCATTTCTTTTAAGGGATTCTTGCCCTTGGTAGTAGATATAATGGTCATCTGAGTTAAATTCACCCATTTCAGTCCACTTTAGTTCACTGCTTCCTTAAATGTTGATGTCTTTATCACTTCCAATTTGCCTTGATTCATGGATCTAGCATTCCAGGTTTCTATGCAACATTGTTCTTACAGCATCAGGCTTTACTTCCATCAGAAGTCACATCCACAACTGAGTGCTGATTTGGTTTGGCTCTGTGTCTTCGTTCTTTCTGGAGTTATTTCTCCACTGATCTCCAGTAGTATATTGGGCACGTACTGACCTGGGGAGTTTATCTTTCAGTGTCTTATCTTTTTGCTTTTTCATACTGTTCATGGGGTTCTCAAGACAAGAATACTGACGTGGTTTGCCATTTCCTTCTCCAGTGGACTATGTTTTTCAAAACTCACCACCATGACCCGTCCATCTTGCATGGCCCTACATGGCACAGCTCATAGTTTCTTTGAGGTAGACAAGGCTGTGGTCCATGTGATCATGAAAAGTGAAAGTGAAGTTGCTCAGTCATGTCCAACTCTTTGTGACCCCATGAGCTGTAAGCCTACCAGGTTCCTTCATTCATGGGATTTTCCAAGCAAGAACACTGGAGTGGGTTGCCATTTCCTTCTCCAGGGGAATCTTCCTGACCTGAGGATTGAACTCGGGTCTCCTGCATTGTAAGCAGATGATTTACCATCTGAGCCACCAACGATAAATTTCATCAAAACTCTTAAATGAAGATTAACATTCATTTTTTTCAAAGAACACACATATTAATATATGAAGAAGCACAAATAAAGTCACTATTTGCTAAAATATACTTAAAAACAAGCAAAAAGTTCTGAAAGATGAAAATGCTCAGTTTAATTATAAGCACTCATCTTGAGAAACTCATTGCATCATATTTAACTTGATATTATTATGCAAAGAACAATAAAAGCCATTTTTAGTTTTTTGTGTCATGGAAATTTTTGAAAATTGTCAGGTGCACTTAAAAATAGACATTAGAAATAATAGAGGTGCTTCTCCTCTATGTACCACTAAAACAGGACTTTTAAGAACAATAGAAGATAAGATACAATTGTTCTCCTTTTAGCTCTGTGAGTTTCTTCTCAGTTTTATTTGTGAATATCTTTTCCTTGATGCCTCTTAAATTTTACTTGTCTCCTTGTCCATATTCTCTTAGAACACTACTTAATCTCCCTCATGATCACATCACTTACACTATCTTAGCTGTGACCACAATCTTGATTATTCTTAAGTGTATGTCTTCTGAGTCTTGGCCCCATATAAGTGTTACAGCATCTCCCCTGGATATCTTCCAGGTACTTTAAACTCAGCATGTCCATTGGAGAAGACATCATCTATAGACCTTGTTGACATCCTTACTGGAGGTAACAGTCACAACTCCACCATGCAAGTGCCCTATTTCACCTGTCAGTTATGGTGTCTGCCTCTTTTACTAAAGTTCAAATCTCGAAGACAGATCCTGTGTCTTTTTATCTAAGTATCTTTGCACTTACCACTTCTCTTGGGGTTAATTTATATATAATAAAAGATCATGAAATGAGTAAATGAAGCTATTGTGCATCACTCAAAACAAAACCCTGAGTATATCCAATTACTTTAAATAAGTACTATATGTTTTATTGTCTTAAATATCTCCCCAAACCATATCTTTTTTTATCAAAACTTTTCCTTGGTTTAGGTTCAATTATATTTCCCTGAGGGCATTGTTATGTTCTCTAAATGTTTTTTTCTGTTTCCAGAATAGACTTTTCCCACTCAGTCTTACACAAAGAACTTTAAAGCTCAACTTAGATTCTATTTCTTCTTTGCTTAAAATCCTTTTGTGGCTCCCCATTACTCAAGGGAAGAACTATCATATACAATAGCTATTGTGATCTTTACCTTCCTACTTATTCACCTCTGCCTTTTTTTCAAAAACTCAGTGACCCAGTTGAGAACCAAAAGAGTAGAAAGAAAAATATATTTTTCCTCCCATACAGTATGATACCACAGGACTTTTGTTTCCTCATGTATAAAATATAGAGATTGGTCTAAATATTATCCAAGAGCCTTCTGATCAGACAATTAGTAAAATAATTAGTGGTAAAATAGCTATAATAGAAGAGAGAAAAAGAATGGAGAAAAAGCTAGTGTAAATAAAGTAGGGCAATAAAGATCACATTTTAGCATAACCATGACTCTTTTAAGGAGATTTTTTTGTAGTCGGAAACATTTCTCAAAACAGAAGATGATTTTCTCAATATCAGGAAAGCGGGTTTAACACTTGCCTCACTCATGTCTTATATCATCTTGCATATTGTCTAATAATTTCATTAAGTATTGTAAAATAATGAGCCTACAATTAGACATACATACTACAAACTTTTGTGAGTTACATTTTGAAATTGAAGTCAGCATTGAATTTCAATACAGAATGTAAAGGAAATGAACTGTTCTATACATCAAGTGATGTTTTATTATGAAGACATGAATCAATATCCTCAGTAGAACCAAAGTATTAGAAAGAAAATGCTAGTATCTTAGTGTATTGCAACAGTGAATTTTTGCACTTCCAAAATATTGCATCATTCATGTATAAATTATATGATATTGACAGTGATTTCTATTTTTTTTAATCTTTATAAATACGTAAATGCTCAAGATAACCACCACTTAGGACAATATCAACCCAAACAGCTTGCAAGTGGGAGCCTGAAATGTATTTCTTGTTTGTTGGGTTCGGCACATTTTTATTTAAAAATAAGCATCTTGAAAATTTAAAACCAAAGATAAACCTAAATTAAACAACAATCACTAAAATCCATAAGCAATCCCAACAAAGATGTTTAAATTGTAATTAACATCACCAACATAATTTAGAAGTTGGAGAATACATGAGAGAGAGTTAAAGGTATGTTTAGGTTAAGAGATCTTATCCAGAACATGAATCTAAATGGAACAAATAAAATTAGTTCTTCTGACAGAGACCATCATTTTGAGATTCAAATCTCAAAACATTTCATAATGACTTATTTATGGAAAGCTCATTTAACTAAAGACTATTTGGATATTTATATTGTTGAAATTTCATTCATTTTGTAACTAGGTTTGGGAATAAAGCACAAACCTTTGAACTGGACATCCAGACGTCACTGCTAACCACAGACTTAGATTCTTTTGCTATTTATACCATTTGTTTACTTTTTGCATTTCCTCAACTTGGACAGGGACTTTCTGCTTCTAGTCAATTTCACTCTTATTTTTGGCACATAAGTAAATTTTCCAGTACTTCTGGAAAATGTTACATCTAACAAATTCTTAGCAAAAAAAAATGGAAACATTCCTATTGGGATTTAATAAACTGGTTAGTGATATTTACCACTATTGTCCCAGAAGAAACTCACAGTAACCAAAAATACATCTCCCAATTGTCTCCAGGAGGTTGGTAGCAGTAATAAATGGTACTTCCTCTCTTTCACCTCTATATAATGCTACCATTTAACGTTCATTTTAAAAACATAAATGGCCTCCAAGTTTAGCTTAGCAACAACTCAAACATACTACAGTCCCTCTTGAGTTTTCTGAATGATTCATTGAGAATGTCTGTCAATACCGTAGCCCAGAGAAGTCAACTCTGGTCTCCAATGAGTACAGTTAACTCTGGTTTCCTGTCAGGTACTGAGTTCTTTTATGTTAAATCACCTGGTATTATTTAAAACTAAATTTTAGGGCACCATAAATATATGCTATTTTTTTTCAAAAACTACCAAAAAGTAAGGAAATATTTTGTTTATAATAAGTTATACCTCTTATGAATTAAACATACTCTTAAGAGGAAATGTAGAAACTCATTTACAGATCAATACTCATCCAACACCTTCATTTAGTGTGCTTGCAAAGAAGTTGACTTATCCGAATATCAGAGTTTTCTCCTGGATTGTAACTGGTGGTCTCAACTTTATCTACCAGCTGGTTATGAGTACATTATGCTTGTTTTATTTCTCAATCAGAAGAAAATTTCCATACCAGTATAGTGAAATTAAGAAGAAGTAAGAAATTATAAATACTCCTTGAGGAGGATGGAAAGACCATTTGCTTACAGCCACTCTCAACTTGGCTGCCTCAACCTATGGACAGCAGTGCCTCAGTTACAACAGATACTGTGCTGCCTCCATCTACAGACAGCACTGAGATTGCATCACACTCAGTGCTGCCACCAAAGATTCTGCTGATGGCCTGAATCCCCAAACTGGTTAGCCATCCCAGTAACTTTCAGTCTCAGTCAAAATCTTAGTTCAAATGCTGAAATTACTGTTATAGCATAAATATTATGATTAACAATTTTTATACTATTATAAAGCTGAATTCTTTACCAGCTGAGCCACAAGGAAGCCCAGGAATACTGGAGTGGGTATCCTATCCCTTCTCCAGGGGATCTTCCTGACCCAGAAATTGAACCAGGGTCTCCTGCATTGCAGGCAGATTCTTTACCAATTGAGCTACCAGGGAAGCCTCTATGATTAACAATTTTTATGTCATTTTAACGGAAAAGCTTGGGGCGAGTTTCGTATCTGATTTAATGCTTTTTTGCATCAGGGACTAACTCATCAATTATTGCTAAAATTTCCTTGCATGTCAGGAAGGCAACAGGCTAAATAAAGGTTATGACTTTCTTTGATAGAATCTAAAATATTTCACAATTAATAATTTTGCTCTTTTAGTTTACATAGAGCAATTAGAAATATTTCCTTGCATACCTACATTCTAAAATAGCTCTCAATAAAGAGAAAATGAACCAATTTTACATTAAAATAAAAATAGTCTATATAATCTTTTAAATGTTTTTTAATTTTATCTTTTGCATTGAAATCTATGATCCATTCTGAGTTGATTTTTGTGGAAGTTGTGAGGTTTGGGTTAAGATTTTTAGCCTGGTGAAACACATCTATGACATGACACCAAAAGCATGATCTATAAAGGGAAAAAAAATGGATAAACGGGACTTCATCAAAATTAAAAACATTTGCCCTCCAAAAACCCTATGAGGAAAATTAAAGGCAAGATATAGACTGAGAGAAAATATTTGCAAGACCACATATCTGACAAATGACTTGTATCTAGAATATAAAAAAAAACTCTCAAAATTCAATATTAAAATAATAACAGAGTTAGAAAATGGTCAAAAGACAAGGAGAGATAGTTTATCAAAAAGAATGTACATGCAAAGAATTTACCACAAAAGATAAAGGGAGAGCAAACACATGCAAAATATTCAATATCACCAGCTGAAGAATATGCACTTTAAAACCACAATGAGAGATCACAACACACTTACCAGAATGGCTAAAATTTTTTAAGCTACAACACAAAATGTCACCTAGGATGTAGAGAAACCATCTCTTATTCATTCGTTATGGGGATGCAAAATAATAGAGCCAGTTTGGAAAGTAATTTGGTAGTTCCTTAACAAAAGAAAACAGATGCCATAGAATCTAGCAGTGGCATTCTTGTGCATTTATCCCAGAGCAATGATGAATTTGTGTCCTCCCCAAACAAAACTGTGAAGAAGGAAATGGCAACCCACTCTAGTATTCTTGCCTGGAAAATTTCATGAAGAAAGGAGCCTGGTAGACTATATCCATGGAGTCACAAAGAGTCAGCCACAACTGAAGGTCTGAGCACAGACAAACCTGAATATGGTTGTTGATACAGGTTTGTAGCTTAAAACTGGAAACTACAAAAATATCCTTCAGTAAAGGAATGAGTAAGCAGACAATGATGCATTCATCCATGGAATACTACTCAGCAATGAAAAAGATGGAACAATTGATACATGTAACAGTTTGCATTGCTCTCAGGGCATGATGCTAAGTGAAAAAAAATTAATCAAGAAAGGTCACATACTTTATGTTTCCATCTCTATAGCTTCCTTGAAATGACAGAATCATGAACAAGGAACACAGATCAGTGGCAGGGAGTGTGGGTCTGCCTATAAAGGAATAGCATGAAAGATATCTATTATAAAATAATTCTATCTCTGAGTTGAAGTAATATTTACACAAAACAATTTATGTGATAAAATGACACAGAACTATACAAACAGTGTGTGTGTGTGTGTGCACGCATGCTAAGTCACATCCAACTCTTTACAACTCCGTGCACTGTAGCTTGCCAGGCTCCTCTGATTATGGGATTCTCCAGGGAAGAAAACTGGAGTGGACTGCCATGTCCCCTCCCCAGGGGATCTTCCCAACCCAGGAATTGAACCTGCATCTCTTATGTCTCTGATATTGGCAGATGGGTTCTTTACTGCTAGCACCACTTGGGAAGCCCATACAAACTGTACCCATGCCAAATTCCTAGATTTCATAGTGTATTATACTCATGTAAATGTAACCATTGGGGAAAGTTGGGTTCATGGGGCTTCTCTGTACTATCTTTACAATTTCCTGCAAATAAATTCACTGACTCAATGGACCTGAATTTGAGAAAACTACCAGAAATAGTGAAGGAAAGGAAGCCTGGTATGCTGCAGTCCTTGAGACTGCAAAGCGTCGGACACAACTTTGTGACTGAACAACAACATGAATATATTATATTGGATGCTATGGAAAAACATGAACAAACTTTTTGCCAAATCCAATATTTGTTCAGTCGCTCAGTCGGGTCTGACTCTTTGCAGCCCCATGGACTACAGCACACCAGGTCTCCTTGTCCATCACCAATTTCCGGAATTTATTCAAATTTATATCCATTGAGTCGGTGATTCTTCTTTTTTTTTTTNAAATATGACAGGTTTGGAGGAAATTGTGTTCTTGAAAATGATGTGAAAGATTTGAAGTAGTAAATTCAATAGAAATTTTAGGGTGAATATCAGTAAGTACATTGTGTAAATTTTAAAAATTATTTATGTGAAGAAAATGTATTTAAATTGTTCATGGAACAAAATTTATTTCTGTGGTAATTTAAAATAAGCATAATATTCATGTTGTTCAGATATGTGTAAAGCCATTACATACAACTCATATAACTAGTAGGAGTCAGCTGTTCTAGAACCAGTCTCTAGAAATACACTATTTAGACCAAAGAAGATGCTTCTGTCAGAGAAGGCTGTTCAGCAGATAATGTTCTTTGTCTATTCAATGTCTGTGGCTTGTTTCTGTTATTGAAAGGTCCTCAATTTTGTTAAGGGAGGCAATGAACCACCTAAAATAATTCAATATGCCGACATACTTGAAACCAGAGCTGGCTATGGAATACAATTGTAGCCAATGAGGATTACAGTGAAAGTTGCTCAGTCATGTCTGACTGTGACCACCTGGACTATACAGTCTATGGAATTCTCCAAGCCAGAGTACTGGAGTGGGTAGCCTTTCCCTTCTCCAGGGATCTTCCCAACCCAGGGATCAAATCCAAGTCTCTTATAGAGAAAGTACAAAATATTATCTTCACTGTTTCTCGTTTATCCTTCCTTTCTGTAACACCAATTCTAAACCCAGAGTGCAGGAATAATTCCGTGACTATGAGGGCATAATTGTAAGGCTGCAGCTCACACACTAAGGGGAGTAGAATAAAGAGATGGACAGCCAGATCTTCAAAATATTTTCGAGTGACTATGCTAGCCTGGGCATATTACTACCAGACTTCTAGTTATCTAAGGAAAATAGCTTCACTTAGTTGTCTATGAAGTCAAAAGTGATCCTTACTGATATAGCTCCCTGAACTGATCCTATGACTTAAAAGAGTGAAAGAGAAAGGGAATATTGATTTAGCTCTTAATCAATCAATGGGATGGCTAATGGAGAAATATCAATTGCCTCAAAAAGAATAAAATATTTGAGAATAAATCTAATTAAGGAGGTAAAAGACTCATACTTGGAAAAGTAGGAGACACTGGTGAAATGCATTGAAGATGACACAAACAGATAAAAAGATAGCCTTCTGAATGGGAGAAAACAATAGCAAATGAAGCAACTGACAAACAACTAATCTCAAAAATATACAAGCAACTTATGCAGCTCAACTCCAGAAAAATAAACGACCCAATCAAAAAATGGGCCAAAGAACTAAATAGGCATTTCTCCAGAGAAGACATACGGATGGCTAACAAACACATGAAAAGATGCTCAACATCACTCATCATCAGAGAAATGCAAATCAAGACCACAATGAGGTACCATTTCACACCAGTCAGAATGGC
>SJYV01030233.1:125101-153714 GCA_006410875.1 Neotragus pygmaeus | reverse complement strand
AACAAACACATGAAAAGATGCTCAACATCACTCATCATCAGAGAAATGCAAATCAAGACCACAATGAGGTACCATTTCACACCAGTCAGAATGGCTGCGATCCAAAAGTCTGCAAGCAATAAATGCTGGAGAGGATGTGGAGAAAAGGGAACCCTCTTACACTGTTGATGGAAATGCAAACTAGTACAGCCACTATGGAAAACAGTGTGGAGATTCCTTAAAACACTGGAGATAAAAGTGCCTTATGACCCAGCAATCCCACTGCTGGGCATACACACCGAGGAAACCAAAATTGAAAGAGACACATGTACCCCAATGTTCATTGCAGCACTGTTTATAATAGCCAGGACATGGAAACAACCTAGATGTCCATCAGCAGATGAGTCAGTGATTCTATCCAGCCATCGCATCCTCTGTCGTTCCCTTCTCCTCCTGCCTTCAATCTTTCCCAGCATCAGGTCTTTTCAAATGAGTCAGTTCTTCGCATCAGGCAGCCAAAGTATCGTTCAGTTCAATCCAATATAGTTATTCCAAAATAAAGAATTGTATAAAAAGCTCATTAGAAGATCACCTTTTGTACAGGTTATTGAGTATATTAATTTCTCTTTTAATATTGAAAGTAATTCTATCAAAGTTATTACATAGACTTACATGCTTCACTTGGTACATTTTATCCTAAAGGTGAAATCTTTCCAAGGTATTATTTAAAACTAAGTGTGATGTTGGACCTATTTTACACCTGCCTGCATTCACCCCCATTTCTTCTAACAATAGCAAGCTAAACTGGAGAAAGGAAGTTACACTCTGTGCCCTCCCACATTCAGCATTGCTCAGATAGGGCCTTGATCCCCATCACCAGACCTAAGCTGAATAATTTCAAGCAAACAAACTTCACCTTCTTGACAAAAGTGATTGTTTTAGGCATGAGAAATGTGACACATATTAGTCAATCTAAGTCATTCTGAGATTAACTCATGGACAATGAAAATTGAATGCTTTTTTTTATGTTTATAATCAATGACCATAGGTTTATATATTTTTATCTTCTGATCACATGGAGAAGATTGCCCTGCGAATTAAATCAACACCTTAGCATCACCCTAGAGTCAAGAATTCCTTTGTTTTTGTTTTGCTTATATTAATCTGGGTGAGGTCTCTGTCACCCATATTCTAGGGTCCTGATAAATATAATAAAGCATAAATATACATATCGAAAATATTATAGATTCACAGTTGCTATAATATTTTTCATTTGAAGAAATTACAAAGAAAAGGTGGGCTTCCCAGGTGGCACAGTGATAAAGAATACATCTGCTGCTGCAGGAGATGCAAGAGACCTGGGTTTGATCCCTGGGTGGGGATTTCCTGGAGGAGGAAATGGTAACCCACTCCAATATTCTTTCCTGGAAAATCCAATAGACAGAGAGGCCTGGCAGGCTACAGTCCATGGGGTTGCAAACAGTCAGAAATGACTGAGCACACACACATTTGTACACAGAAAACACATATGCTATTATCTATAGGTGAATTGAAAAACTGGATGATATTAAATTATATGTATAAAGTTATTGATCTTTGACTTATACAACTGTAATAATTTTGGTTCAATCATGTATTGAATAACTAATTAGTTTAATTACTTTTAGATTTATTTATACTTGCTCTTTTAAGAAAAATTCAAGATCACCATTTTTTAAATATTCTGATGATAGTATATTTCTCCGGTAAAGTTTCTGAAATTCCTTCTGTTGGTTCAGTTTAGTCATTCAGTCATGACTGACTCTGCAATCCTGTGAATTGCTGCATGTCAGGCTGCTCTGTCCATCACTAACTCCTGGAGCTTGCTCAAACTCAAGTCCCTCAAGTCAGTGATGCAATCTAACCATCTCATCCCCTTTCATCCCCTTTTCCCCCTGCCTTCAATCTTTCCCAGCATCAGGGTCTTTTCAAATGAGTCAGTTCTTCACATCAGGTGGCCAAAGGATTGGAGCTTCAGCTTCAGCATCAGTCCTTGCAATGAATATTCAGGAACTAATTTCCTTTAGAATTGACTGGTTGGATCTCCTTGCAGTCCAAGGGCCTCTCAAGAGTCTTCAACACCACAGTTCAAAAGCATCAATTCATTGGCACTCAGCTTTCTTTATAGTCCAACTTTCATATCCATGCATGACTACTGGAAAAATCAAAGCTTTGAATAGACAGACCTTTGTCGGCAAAGTAATGTCTCTACTTTTTAATATACTTGTCTAGGTTGGTCATAGCTTTTCTTCCAAGGAGTAAGTGGCTTTTAATTTCATGGCTGCAGTTACCATCTGCAGTGATTTTGGAGCCTAAGAAAATAAAGTCTGTCACTATTTCCATTGTCTCCCCATCTATTTGCCATGAAGTGATGGCATGGGATGTCTTGATCTTCATTTATTGAATGTTGAGTTTTTAGCCAACTTTTTCACTCTCCTCTTTTACTTTCTGTTGGTTACCTGGTTTTAAACAGAGTATATTTCAAAAATCTTGCTATACTTCCTACATAAATGAAAGGATAAATAAAATTGAGAATTTGATTTAGAGTATTATTTGCCACATAATATCACAGTGATAAGAGTTACCTCTTTAAAGAATATCAAAAGCAAATCCTTAAATCCTCTATTATATAGGTATGTTTTTACTTCATTTACTCCCACTCCAATAATAAAGTATTTCAATTCAAGAATATTTTTAACATCTGTCAACACTATGATGAACCTAGATACATTATAATTTTAAGAGAATCTTTTGTGTTCTGCACATGAAATGTTAGCTTCAAATGAAGATAAATGTTGAAATATTCATACTATATTCATTGGATTTTTTAAAATTTATAATGGCAAAATAATCCCAGTTGTAACCATTTTCTTCCAAATTGGAACTTCAACCCACCTTTTAAAAAATAACTCTTCTCTTTCCTTTGTTATTCTAGTCCCCTGTTCCATTCTATCACTGAATATAAAGCATCTCATGATCAAGTTGCATTTTCACAACTGCTTCAAATTTTTTGAACGCCAACTTCCTCCTGGGCAAAACAGGAAGAAAGAATTCAAAGAAAAAGGCAAGTGTGCTCTGAGGAGTAGATGGTGTCCATAGTTGAGAGCTATATCCCCAGAAACACAGTAAGAACTTTTATCACCATATCATAACATGTATAAAAGGGTCTTTTAATTTTTATCAAAGTTTGTATGTGTATGGATTTAACACAATTTATTATCCAAACTGAAACCAAAAACTAGAATTAGTATATACAGAAAGGAAATTGCCTAGGAAATGATGCATTTTATACTTTTGATTTTACCAGAGTAAAAAGGAAATCATAAGTAGAATGATTTTTTTTACAGAAGTGAAATCCACATAACATAAAATTAACCATTTTAAAGCTTACAACTGAGCAGCATTTAATATATTCATGGTATTCAACTGCTATGTTAAGTTCCAAGCCATATCCACTACCCCCAAATGAAACCTCTTAACCATTAAGCAGTTTTCTCCCATTCTCCTCTACCTGTGTGTGCACGCTCAGTCACCTCAGTCATGCTCAACTCTTTGTGACCCATGTGCAGTAGCCCACCAGGCTTCTGTGTGCACAGGATTCTCCAGGCAAGAGTACTGGAGTGGGTTGCCATGCCTTCCACCAGGCGATCTCCCCGACCCAGGGATCAAAGCCAGGTCTCCTGTGTCTTCTGCATTGCAGGTGGATTCTTACTGCTAAGTCACCAGGGAAGCCCCCTCTTCTACCCTAGTCCCTTGCAAACATTAATCTGCTTTCTGTCTTACAGATTTAACTATTTTTGACATCTCACATAAATAGAATCACTATGTGACCTCTTCTGTCTTTCCCTTAGCATGTTTTAATGTTCGCTCATTTTATACCATGTATCAACACTTCACTCTTTTGTATGGCTGAATAATATTCCATTATATGTATTAATATGTACCATATTTTGTGTATCCATTTATCTGTTGACAGATTCTTGTGTTGTTTCTACCTTTCAGCTATTGTGATAGTGCTGCTGTGAACACTCTGTACAAATAGTTGTTTGAACACTGGTTTTCAATTATTTGGGGTCTATACCTAAGAGTGGAATTGCTGGTTCATATAGTAATTAGATCTTTTGCTTTTTAAGAACTGCCAAACTCTGTTCAGCAATGGTTACACAATTATACATCCTTACTGTCAATGTACAAGTGTTTCAATGTCTTCACATCCTTGGCAACACTGGTTCTTTGTTGATGGTGATGATGGTTGCCACCTTACTGGGTGTGAGGCATTATCATTGTTTTTAGATTGGCATCTCCTTGATGACTTATGTATGATATTGAACACTTTTTCATTTGTTTGTGGTCCATTTATGTATCTTTGAGAAAAATATGCTCAAGTTCTTTGCATGTCTTTTTTTAATTGAATTGTTTGTTTTTCTGTTATAGATTCGTAAGAGTTCCTTACATATTCTGGATGCTAGACTCTTATCAAATATATGATTTTAAATATTTTTTCATGTTTTGGGGGTTTTTTCCTCCATTTTCTTCATACTTTTTCCCACTTTCTTGGACTCTTTGATGCCCCAAATGTTTTAATTTTGATGAATTCAACTTCCCTGTTTTCTCTTTTGCTGCTTATGCTTTTGCTGTCATATCTAAGCATACATTGCCAAATCCAAGGTCATGTAAATTTAACCCTATATCTTCTATCACAAGTTTTAGAGTTGTAGTTATTAAATCATTTGGATTTAATTTTTGTATACAGTATGAACTCTGTAGCCTTTTAGGGCTCACCTCAGCAATATTTGAGCCAGTAGAGAAATAACTATGACAAAATAGAGGAAATGTTTCACTGAGATTTGTAGCCATTAAATTAAACAATAATAGCAATGAGAATTTTAATGCATGTAAAGCTCTTATAAAACTTGAGAATTAGTTGCTACTACTCTGGAAATATGGGCTTCCCTGGTGGCTCAGGGGTAAAGGATCTGCCTGCTAATGCAGGAGATGTGGGTTGGATCCATGGGTTGGAAAGCTCCCCTGGAGAAGGAAATGGCAACTCACTTCAGTATTCTTGCCCGGAGAATCCCATGGACAGCGGAGCCTGATGGGCTATAGTCCATGCAGTCACAAAAGTGTAGGACATGACTGAGCGACTTAACAAAATAACAACATCTGGAAATAAGCCATATTTTATTTGGTAGAGTCATTGGAGCTACTGTGCCTTCTTTATTTGTTTATCTCAACCACTTTAACACTAGTCCACCAAGTCTGGCAGTGACTGGGCAGTACCTAAGGCTGTATAACATCTCAGATATATCTGTTGGTCTTCATTTAGTCCTTAAATCTGAAGGTAAAAGAGTGGAGGTTCTAAAGGTCCTCTGTGATTACAACCCCTCATATTTAATAAGGTTTTCCATTCTACAAAGCACTTTTTATCGCATCGTTTTATTTGATTCTACTACGACTTTTTGAGGTAAGCAAGATATAGACTTTTTCATCAATTTACATATGAGAAAGCTGAATCTCTGTAAAGCTAAATGATCTTTCAAGGGCACATGACAAAAAGTAGCATGTTAGTACTCAAAACCCAGGGACTCCTAGGACTCAGCCAACACCATTGTGACGAGACAATGCGGCTCTGGAGCAAATTCATAAGAGGTTTTTTTTTTTTTAAGAATTATTTTAACTCATTACTGAAAATCATGTTTAAAANCTGAATCTTTGTAAAGCTAAATAATCTTTCAAGGGCACATGACAAAAAGTAGCATGTTAGTACTCAAAACCCAGGGACTCCTAGGACTCTGAGCCAACACCATTGTGACGAGACAATGCGGCTCTGGAGCAAATTCATAAGAGGTTTTTTTTTTTTAAGAATTATTTTAACTCATTACTGAAAATCATGTTTAAAAATTGAGAAAAAGCCATATAGTGCTATTTTCCCTGTAAATGAATGTGTAGTACATATTTATGAGCTTTTAGTACAATAATTTTATAACCACACAGCTGCTGAAACAGTAAATTTTTATGACCAGCGTCTCAGTTGGCATTTTCCTCCTAAACTTGATAAAGCTTTTGTGCTACAATTCATCTATTTCAGATGCATTTCACAAAAGCATCAGTGAAAGTATCATACTGGTGGTAGAGTAAAATGAAAAGACACATTGGTTATCTAATGTTTTTAGTCATACATATGCTTAATGATAGTAAACAACAGTATTTTATATTCTTTAAAAGAGATCACAATTAAGACTTTGTTTAGAGCTTCATGGTATGGCTATCCATCCTTACTCATCATCAAATAATATATATTAAAGTACCTTTCATATGGATAGCCCTGTGCTAGATATTATAATAGCATAACAATATGAATAAGACTTAGAGTTTATCTTTAGTTTATAGTCAAAGAAAGGTGACGTACATGTAGGCAGCTAACTAGATTATAAATTAGTATACCATGATCAAGGTAATGAGCCACCATGAGGAAATGAATTTCCTTTCCCTAGAGGTGTTGAAACACTAGCTGGCATTTCCCTCAACAGCTTTTTTATAACATGGGCCTTTGCTTGGTTAGAGGTGGCAGTGAATCACTTCTAAGAGCACGTCCAATTTTCATATAAGCTGAAAATAAAATACTTTACAGTTAAAGGTGTAAAATAAATCCCTTCTCAAAGCATTTGCTTGCTGCTATATTAATGTTTTCCCCTGCTGATGATTTTCTTTCTTTATTATTTATATTGGGAAACATTTTTTGTTACTTCTTGAATGAAACATTTTCTACAAGAGAAATAGCTTGATAGGTCTTTTGAAATATTCCCATCCAAAATAAGTCCTATATTATTCCTAGCAACTTTCTTTGGTTTTTCTTTAAACAGCCTTCTAACGTTTGATAATGCTGTTCCACTACCAGAACACCCTGGAGTTAATGCTATCACATTATTATTATATACTGGATCAAAGGATTGTATAAAAACTGAAATATGGTGCAATTAGTAGCCTAAAGCCTAACTAACAAAAGTAAAATAAATTTCAGGAAAATGTAAAATGTTATTTGGCACTGAGCTGTACCATATAAAGCATGTCAAATTAAATAGCATCCCAATATGCTCACAATGTGTTTTCTAAAAGGTGAAGAGGTTAATTGTGTTGTAAAAGGAATTTCCAAAAGAATGCATCATCTATTTTACATTGAAACCTCAATTTACTATGGCAGAAGGCCATCTTACTGAACTTTGTAGATTAGCAAGTAATTGACCAAACATTCAGAAATAGTTTTCCCTAATTGTTGGTTGTCGGGGCAGTATATGTTATTATATTTAGCAATACTAATTAAGTTTAATAAATTAAGGTGATCTTTGTTGTGAACTAAGATTTTTATTAAATGGTTTTAAGTTAATAAACTTATATAAATTTGTTAAAAGATTTTTGTGATTAAATTTGTCATGGTTGATATAAAACTCTTCAGCCATTTAGAGGAAATAAATATATTTTTTAATGTTTTATATTAGTAAAGGAGAATTACTGATTATTATTCGTCAGTAATTATTATTCACTCCTCAAATTATGAATTGAATACATCTTGATTGTGGTTTATAGTAATATGTATAAAGTTTAATTAGTATTTACAAGTGAGTTGGGCTTTTTTCTCAATAAATGCTATAGGTTTTGTTTCCAATGAAAGGTTTATTTTTCAACTTGTCCAGCTTTCAAAGAACTAGAGGACCCAGCAAGGACTGATGGATTCCACAAAACCAACCGTAATAAAGACTCCTTACCATGTATTTCCTTCTTTTCAAAGAGTGCATCATCCCTTAGCTAAATACCAAAATGACTCTTAAAATTTTAAAGTATTAGTAACAGTGATAACATTACCAAATGTTTGTTCGCAAAAGCAGGCCTGTAAAATTTCTATTTAACCAACACAATTTGTATTGACTCCAGCTAATTTTCTTAGCACACATCCTCTGTCTTGTACTGTTGCCATAAATATCCTAGCAAAACTGGTGATAACTTAATATAATCTGTTCAGGCACAGTCTGTCCTAGATATTGTGTAATAGCAATAATTGGTATGTATAAATGTCTGTAGATACATGAAAGACTAATATATGATTTGGGCAAAGTTTGAAATGGTTCTTATATTTATAAATTGATACATATTACTATTTTAAAAGGCAAAGTATGATTAACTGAATCACAGGCATTTTTCAAAAGTGCTATTTAATGAACAGTAGACTAAAGAGAGAAAAGACACTAAAGCTGTGATTTTGATTCTACTTTTTTTCTACCAGTATATAATCTTTTGGTAGCTCTAAAAGAAAACTCAAATCAAAATAATTCAAACTAGAAAGGAAATGCATTGGCTCAAGTGACCAAAATGTTGTGAACTTTCTTTTATACTTTTAGAAAATGCTTGCTTTGACAGTTCCGATGTCGGGACCAAAATCCTTTGCTTTCTATGGTTCTCGGTGCTGCCTCCTTGGTGTTCAGTTCAGTTCAGCCACTCAGTCATGTCCGACTCTTTGCAACACCATGGATTGCAGCACTCCAGGCCTCCCGGTCCATCACCAACTCCCGGAGTTCACACAAACCCATGTCCATCGAGTCGGTAATGCCAGCCAGCCATCTCATCATCTGTCATCCCCTTCTCCTCCTGCCCCCAATCNGGTTCATGACATTGTACAGGAGACAGAGATCAAGACCATCCCTAAGAAAAAGAAATGCAAAAAAAAAAAAAACACAAAATAGCTGCCTGAGGAAGCCTTGCAAATAGCTGTGAAAAGAAGAGAAGCAAAAAGCAAAGGAGGAAAGGAAAGATATACCCATTTGAATGCATAGTTCCAAAGAATAGCAAGGAGAGATAAGAAAGACTTCCTCAGTGATCAGTGCAAATAAATAAAGGAAAACAATAGAATGGGAAAGACTAGAGTTCTCTTCAAGAAAATTAGAGATACAGAGGGAACATTTCATGCAATAGGACTCAATAAATTACAGAAGTGGTATGGAAGAAGAGGTGGCAAGAATACATAGAACTATACAAAAAAGATTTTCATGATCCAGATAATCAAGATGTTGTGGTCACTCACCTAGAGCCAGACATCCTGGAATGTGAAGTCAAGTGGGCCTTGGGAAGCATCACTACAAACAAAGCTAGTGGAGGTGATGAAATTCCAGTTCAGATATTTCAAATCCTGAAAGGTGATGCTGTGAAAGTGCTGCACTCAATATGCAAGCAAATTTGGAAAACTCAGCAGTGGCCACAGGACTGGAAAAGGTCAGTTTTCATTCCAATCCCAAATAACACAATGCCAAAGACTACCACACAATTGCACTCATCTTACATCCTAGTAAAGTAATGCTCAAAATTATCCAAGCCAGGCTTCAGCAATACATGAGCCATGAACTTCGAGATGTTCAAGGTAGTTTTAGGAAAGGAAGAGGAACCAGAGATCAAATTGCCAACATCCAATGGATCATCGATAAAGCAAAAAAGTTCCAGAAAAAAAAATATCTATTTCTGCTTTATTGACTATACCAAAGCCTTTGACTGTGTGGATCACCACAAACTATAGAAAATTCTGAAAGAGTT
Source organism: Neotragus pygmaeus (assembly GCA_006410875.1). Classification (NCBI taxonomy): domain Eukaryota; kingdom Metazoa; phylum Chordata; class Mammalia; order Artiodactyla; family Bovidae; genus Neotragus; species Neotragus pygmaeus. The sequence goes on along the minus strand of SJYV01030233.1, from coordinate 144,120 downwards.
GGGAATACCAGACCACCTGACCTGCCTCTTGAGAAACCTATATGCAGGTCAGGAAGCAACAGTTAGAACTGGACATGGAACAATAGTCTGGTTCCAAATAGGAAAAGGAGAACGTCAAGGCTGTATACTGTCACCCTGCTTATTTAACTTATATGCAGAGTACATCATGAGAAATTCTGGGCTGGAGGAAGCACAAGCTGGAATCATGAAAGCTGGGAGAAATATCAATAACCTCATATATGCAGAATATACCACCCTTATGGCAGAAAGAAAAATGAAAGAGCCTCTTGATGAAAGTGAAAGAAAGTGAAAAAGTTGGCTTAAAGGTCAACATTCAGAAAAGACAAAGATCATGGCATCCGATCCCATGACTTCATGGCAAATAGATGGGGAAACAGTGGAAACTTTGAAAGACTTTATTTTGGGGGGCTCCAAAATCGCTTCAGGTGGTGACTGCAGCCATGAAATTAAAAGACGCTTACTCCTTGGAAGGAAAGTTATGACAAACCTAGCATATTGAATAGCAGAGAATATTCAATAGCATATGAATAGCGTATTGAAAAGCAGAGACAATACTTTGCCAACAAAGGTCCGTCTATTCAAGGCTATGGTTTTTCCAGTTCTCAGTATGGATGTGAGAGTTGGACTATCAAGAAAGCCGAGCACTGAAGAATTGATGCTTTTGAACTGTGGTGTTGGAGAAGACTCTTGAGAGTTCCTTGGACTGCAAGGAGATCCAACCAGTCCACCTAAGGAGATCAGTCCTGAATGTTCTTTGGAAGGACTGATGTTGAAGCTGAAACTGCAATACCTTGGCCACCTGATACTAAGAGCTGACTCATTTGAAAAGACTCTGATGCTGGGAAAGATTTAAGGCAGGAGGAACAGAAGATGACAGAGGATGATATCGCTGGATGGCATCACCGACTCGATTTACATGAGTTAGATAAACTCTGTGAGTTGGTGATGGACAGGGAGGCCTGGCATGCTATGGTCCATGGGGTCGCAGAGGCGGACACGACTGAATGACTAAACTGCAGCACATAACACCTGTCTTTACTAAGGACCTCTTTGTATTCAGAATATAAGTGTTAATATGTTATATTTTTCTGCTTCCTCTAACTTTTGAGTAATATATGAATAAAAGCCCTGAGCCTTGGAAGCAGACTATAAATACAAACTCGGCTCTTCCTGTTCTTGCCTACTGCAGGATATGCTGCCGCTGCTAAGTCACTTCTTCAGTCATGTCCGACTCTGTGCAACCCCATAGATGGCAGCCCACTAGGCTCCTCTGTCCCTGGGATTCTCCAGGCAAGAATACTGGAGTGGGTTGCCATTTCCTTCTCCAATACATGAAAGCAAAAAGTGAAAGTGAAGTCGCTCAGTCATGCCTGACTCTTAGTGACCCCATGGACTGCAGCCTACCAGGCTCCTCCGTCCATGGGATTTTCCAGTCAAGAGTACTGGAGTGGGGTGCCATTGCCTTCTCCAGCTGGGGGGTATAGCAGCTTTTATAAGCATCAATTTCCCCTTTTGCAATATTCTAATATAAATAGTACTGACTCCATGGGGTTGTGTAGAGTAAGTCAGTTCAGTTCAGTTGCTCAGTCATGGCCGACTTTTGTGACCCCATGGACTGCAGCATGTCAGGCCTTCCTGTCCATTGCCATCTCTCAGAGCTTGCTCAGACTCAGTCTGTTGAGTCAGTAATCATCTTATCATTCATTTACTCTCATGTGATGAGTAAATTTTATAATATATAGAAAGATGCTCAATAAATTTTATGTAACTCATTAAGTATTCAACACTTTAGCAAATTAATGCTTCAGGAATAAATTGCTGAGTAATTTGAAAAAATACATGTTGATGAAGATTTCAGAAAATAATTCATATTAACGTGATTTACTATTTAATTTTTTTTTAGGTTATTCAACCTAAACTCTCATACTTATCTAGAATGCATTTATTGTAAGAACCACTGTGCCTTTCTCATTTGTTACATTCCAGATATCATAGTTTAGTGTTTTATACTTCTCAATATATTCTACAAAGCCCAGAAGAAATTGGTGAAAGTTCAGAGAAATCAAATACAATAAAGGAAAGTGATTCTTAACACACTAAGAAAAGTGGGGTTATTGAGTTATCATCCTGATTGTGCCCTATTATTATGATGAAGCTTCAGTGAAAACATAAAGCAACACCCTAAGGAAGTTACACATGGATTCTGAGAGAGGACTAAAACAAGGAAGTACTGTCAATACTCAGAGGACACCTGGATTTACACAACGCTTAAAGAAATAGATTCTCTAATAAGTTTTAGCCAAACTGATCAGTGTAATTTTTGCTATTCTGATAAACACACATCAACTTAGGGCAAATCTGTAATATGAAAATTATAGGCATTTGGTTGCGTTTTGAAAGATATTTCAACTACAGATATGGCTTAGAGGTGCTCTGACTAATACATATTTTACTTAAATATCAAACAACCAAATGAAAAGTGAAGACAAAAATCACCATTACTGAATGAATTTTGAATAGATCTAAATTTGTATTTAAAATACAATTTGTAAACAAAAATTAATTTTGAATGTGATAGTTCTGGTTCCAAGTTCAAGCTTACACTGCTCTCTACATAACAGGCTGATAAATCAAGAGTCAAGTGTTGGGGCAAGGAACAGTGACTTTATTTGGAAAGCCAACAAACCAAGATGATGGAAGATAGTGTCCCAAAGAACCATCTTACCTGAGTTAGAATTCAGGCTTCCTTTGTATTAATACTAAAAGAGGAGGGGAAATGACTAATTGCTGGGAACTTTTTGGTGCAGCAATCCCTTGTTCCTGTAGCTGTCCACATAGTTCTGGTCATAACGGTCCTATAAATCTCCAACAAGATAATTGTTATATTTCTGTTCTGCAACTTTTTATCTCTACATGAATGGAAAAGTGGGATACCTTTAAAAGTCAGAGCCTTGGGAATAGCTCTCATGTATTTCAGGATATATGCAACATTCTTTTATGAATACAAAAGGTACAGAGCCAAGATGACTGAGAACAGGCAGCAGAGCTCAAGGGTTAGAGCCAAGAGAACAGATTCAGTGTGGACTCAGGTTTGCTCTCTCCTAGTTCAGGGACAAAAATGTCTCAGCATTCTCATTGTTAGACTGTTCCTACAATATGCGGTGAGAATTTGTGGTGCTGATAGGTGCTTACTTTCACCTAAAGGTTTTAGAAGAGTCGGATTTGCAGTTGTCTGTTATTCTCTAATACTTTTATGTTTTAAATATTGAGACTACATTTATGCCTAATTAAGTCAATCATTATTGATTTATCCTGAGGATTGTTATACTTACCATTGCAGTTATTCTTCCTTATAAGATATTTTTGAGGGGTCAAGTTTACATTCTCTTTTCACGATTTGAAGAATATCCATTTAGGATTTTTTCCCAGGCTTTGGTGGCCTTATTTGAGGTTTTGGAATTAAATAGTGAAAGAAGAATAAAACACCAGCTCTCTCCTTTTAAAAAGTGTGCCTCTCTCTCTCTCTTTTTTTTTTTTTAATTCGTGCTACAAACTTTCACAGAGGTTTACTTAGAAAAGATCCATTAAAGGATGAGTAAGTGATTCAACAAGGCACCATAGTAAGTCTGCCCTTCCAATTTGTTTCATTGTGTGATTCTGAAGAACTGCCTTAGTCTCCATTAGTTTGTATTTCTCATTTGTACAACTGAATGGTACATTTTTTCTTTCCTAATATGTGGAAATGCTGAAGAGTCAATATTTTCTTGGAGAGATCTTGGCATTCAATATATACTACACAATAATACACAATCTTGGGAAACATTTTAGCTGTTGTGGAAATTAGTACCATTATTGATTCTGAATTGATGAGCCATTTAGAGTAAAATCCAGAAACCAGCCAATTCTCAGTATAACAGATGCACATACGTAGCTTTCATAACTTTGTAGAATAACCAAAGAAAAAAACTGGAAATAATAAGAAATTATCATTACCCTTTGTTTTTTCTGAAATGTTTTTCTTAAACCAACTTTCTGATATCATATCCAGTGTAAATGGATTATACAAATGACATGGGATTTTTATCTAAAGCAATTATTCTACAATTGATTTGGATTTTTCTTGCCTTAATGACTATTCTATATTAATGACACAGTCTCTTCCAATTTAAGTTTAGAGTTAAGAAACTGTAAACAATGGTTTAAATGCCTTAGATCACCAGAATAGAAATGTCCTGGAATTGCTGCTATAGCATAAAAAGTGCTCACTGTTGGAGATGCCAGATGACAATCCATAGATAAGGACCAACCCTCACAAACAGGAGCTTGGTTAGGCTGACAAATTTTTACCTAAATATCGAATTAGATATCAGAAGCATGATCTCTTGAGCTCAGCCCAGATCCCATCCTTGCCTATGTCCTTGTCTCAAATCTAATTCATACATTTATTTACTGGCCTGACTCTTGCACATATTAGAATTTGCTTATGATTTAACACAAATGCCAAAGTGACAAATTTAATAAAGTAAGAAATTAGGCATGCTGCTAAAATGACTTGAGTAATTTGAAACTATATATTTTCAAGCACATCCGTTAAGTAGGTGACAATTATGTTCACCAATTACTGAATCTGAAAGAACTTGTGCATGAAAAAATAACATGATTGTGTGTTGTTTTTGCCAAATGTCTATATTCACTCAAGTATGTGAAAGCATCAATGATTTTTTTAGCCAACAAGATGATTGTAAAAGCAAAAGGTGAATCTAAGTGCCCCAGTCACAGTCGGTGGCAGATGCAAGGAGCCTGATTTCCAGTGATATCTGTTAAAAGAAATAGAGCTGACACTATGTAATTTGATTCAAAGAGTTTTAATTGCAAGATATAAAATGTTCTGTAAATGAGGCATTATGCATTTTCCATTTTGCTATTTCAGAATAAAAGTTCAAAACCAGGCAATATTTTAGTTAAGGCATAAGTTACATGCACTGGGAAACAGTATTCTCTAAATATCACGCACTGGTTTGGATCCCCCAAATCGTAAATCCTTTTAGTTTTACGGAATTTCTACATGATCTCAGGTAAGCTTGCTCTCAGCACAGGAGTCTTTGCAGCTTATAAAATGAAGACTAATACCTGCTGCAGATTAATCCCACTGATTATGTAGATTTAGAACATTGATGTGTAAAGTACATTGGGGTTTTTTTTTTTTTGGAAGCAAATGAAAGGCAAAAACAAACACATGTTTTTGTTGTTATTGCTATAAATTCTGTGATTACCTTGTTGATACTTTCCTCAATGAAGGATTTACTCAACAGATTGCCATTTGGAGAAATCTTATCCATGCTAATATTTGATTTGTTTGTTAAACTATCCACCCACAGAGCACTTCATTTTTTTTCTGTAATTTGTGCATTCTTTGAGCTCCACCGAATTATTGAAGAGGAAAAATTGCCTTTTTTCCTGCTTGGAAATATAAATCTTATTCCATGTTCCTCCCTTCAAAAGAAAGAAAGGAAAGAAGGAAGGAAGAAAAAAGGTTGAGGGAAGAGGGAAGGAGGAGGGAGATAGGAAGAAAGAAGAGAGAAAGAAAGAAAAAGCCTCCCAAAATAAATGAAGGCATATTTGAAATGAGGTGACTTAGTCTATAAACACTCCTCAAATTTTTTTTTTTCATTTTCACTTCCTATATGAAATTGCACAGGATATGACTTAATGCATTCTGATTTTAAATGACTGGAAGTGAAAGATAGTGCTTGTCATAGAAAAAGTAAACAAAAGCCTTAAAGCCTAATTTAATCAAAAAAAAAAAATAATAACCTGGGTGGAGGGGAAAGTGTCTACTTTCAGACTTTGGAATGTGGTGTCCATAAAGTCCTCCTCTATACCAGATACCTTATAACAGTTCACCCTGAAGACCAATCTTAAATAGTTGCAACAGCGAACACTTTGAAGCTTTTATATGTTTAAAGTAAATGACCTTGCTTTTTGCTTTTTTCCCTTTTTATTGCTTTATCACAATGAAAGATAATTAACACTATAAGTCATTAAAAACCCTGCAGAAGCACAGATACAGAATTAGCCTTGCATATAACACATTATAAAATAACTTATATAGTGGTCTACTATAACCCACATTCACAAATATCTATTATTAACAGGAAATAAAAAGTGAATTGATTTTGCTGCTAGAGACTCCTGAGTATTTTACGCACCCCTTGATGTGTATATGTGAATAAACTCTTAAGAGGAAATGAGGAAGGGCAAATAATTTAGTAGTGAGAGGAAATAATAATCAGTTCAGCAAGTGGATCAAGCTGAGTATAAATTTAAGTCACTCAGGTCTTCCCTTTGTATCCTCCCTTTTTTTCCTTTTAATTCATATTCATGGGTTAAGAAGAACCCTCAAAAAATCATCTCATCAAAGCCACAATAAGATAATATAATCAAGACAATTTCAAGAGTTAGTATACAGTAATGAAATATGGCAGGAAGTATATTCACTGTTTCACTATCTTGACTCATGAAATGACTTTGCATTTGTCACCTCTGAGAACTCTCATTGTGACCCTGGATCTAAGGACACACCTCACCTTCTCCATTTCACGGTCATAGTTTTTCTTATATGTTTTTTGGGCTGAATTGTATCACCTCCCCAAAATTCATGTAAGATGTCTGTTAAAACAGAATCAGTTGTATTAAGCATTTTCTTTCAAAGGAGCCCTTAGAAATTATATCATGTAATGTCTACAATTAAAGGACACGGGCCACCTTAGAACAGGCTACCTGAGAAAGACGCTTCTAGAAAATTGCAAGGAAAATCCCTTATTCTACCAAAAAACACTACATTTTTAGCACTTTAGCAAAAGATACCTTTCTCCTTAGTATGTATTGGTAATCACTAATGAGGTGAATAGGTGTCTAGATCTTCTGGGTAGGATAAAATCAAAATCCTAATTCTCATTCCCAGATACTTGATACATTGACAAAAGCTCAATATCCTTAAACTCAGAGAGTTCTAACCTTGGAACTTTAGGATAGAACACCATTCCTTCAAATATAGAGATAGATGGGCATAGCTTCNTCTGGGTAGGATAAAATCAAAATCCTAATTCTCATTCCCAGATACTTGATACATTGACAAAAGCTCAATATCCTTAAACTCAGAGAGTTCTAACCTTGGAACTTTAGGATAGAACACCATTCCTTCAAATATAGAGATAGATGGGCATAGCTTCAGAGAAGCCAAGTCTCCAAGAAACTGGGAGAATTATCCCTCAACAGGAACATATGGCAACAACAAGCAGTGGGAATGGAATAAAACAACCCCAAGTTCTCTGCGAAGCAAGACTATGCTATCCTTCTGGGATTAAATAAATGTCAGAGTTCTTGCATAATTTACAACAGTGAGAGAAAGGTCCACGAATAAAAGACAATGGATTTCTTCTAAGTAGGATTTATGGATTCTTAAGGAATTAACCAACAAAATAAAAGAAGGGATCTTATTTGAATCCCATCCTTCTCAGCTCTATTTGCCTTGATTAGTGCCATCCACATCCTACACAATGAAAGTCAAAATCATATAATCATATGTCAAATGTTCTCCTTCATAACTCTTTCCTCTCATTGTATGTATGCACATACTCATGCACATAAGAATCAACTTTCTAATACTTATTTCACAATTTCAAATCTGTTTCTTCTTTTATACTCCTATAGAATAACAGAGTCCAAACCATATCTGCTAGGGGGACTACCACCAATTCAGTTCAGTCACTCAGTCATGTCTGACTCTTTGTGACCCCACAAACTGCAGCACGCCAGGTTTCCCTGTCCATCACCAAGTCCCGGAGCTCACTCAAACTCATTTCCCTCGAATCAGTGATGCCATCCAACCATCTCATCCTCTGTCATCTCTTTCTCCTCCTGCATTCAATCTTTCCCAGTAACAGAGTCTTTTCCAAGGAGTCAGTTCTTCACATAAGGTGGCCAAAGTATTGGAGTTCCAACTTCAGCATCAGTCCTTCCAATGAATATTCAGGAACTGATTTCCTTTGTCTTTTAACTTCATGGTTGCAGTCACTATCTGCAGTGATTTGGGAACCTAAGAAAATAAAGTCTGTCATTGTTTCCATTGTTTCCCAATCTATTTGTTATGAAGTGATTGGACTGGATGCCAAGATTTGGTTTCGTGAATGTTGAATTTTAAGCTAACTTTTTTACTTTCCTCTTTCACTTTCATCAAGATGCTCTTTAGTTCTTCTTCACTGTCTGCATAAGGATGATGTCATCTGTGTATCTGAGGTTACTGATATTTCTCCTGGCAATCTTGATTCCAGCTTGTGAGTCATCCAGCCTGGCATTTCCCGTGATGTACTCTGCATGTAAGTTAAATAAGCTGGGTAACAATATACACCCTTGACATACTCCTTTCCCGATTTGGAACAGTATGTTGTTCCATGTCCAGTTCTAACTGTTGCTTCTTGACCTGCATACAGATTTCTCAGGAGGCAGNCAGACCCTGAGTGGGGAATCTCATGACCCCGTCTGCCAGCTCCATTCTTGCTTAAATTTCCTTGAGATGCGAGGAAGTTTTGACGGAGATGCAAGTTTCGACGGAGTACTGTAGACCTTTTATACCCAAGAAAGTAGAGTTCTGGGGAGCTGAGGATCCCCAGAGGTTCCCCAACATCGAGTCTCATTTCCTGAGAGCAGTGACCTTGCAGCTGGGAGGTGACAGGCACATCTCAGGGTCCAGGCGGCCGCCGTCCCACTGAGACCTTCACAACTGGGAGANCAAGAAAGTAGAGTTCTGGGGAGCTGAGGATCCCCAGAGGTTCCCCAACATCGAGTCTCATTTCCTGAGAGCAGTGACCTTGCAGCTGGGAGGTGACAGGCACATCTCAGGGTCCAGGCGGCCGCCGTCCCACTGAGACCTTCACAACTGGGAGAAGCCAGGCCTGCTGGGAACACGTGTGTGGTTTTGAGGGGTCCAGACCAGGCTGCCCATCACAGAGAGATTAGTTTCTGTAACTGTGGTCCCTAGAATCTGTGTTTATTCCGTAGTTTCCACCTCACAAGACGATGTTTAGTTTGCACAGTTGTGGAGAGCTTTTCGGATTATGAATGATTATGGAGTGGTATTTTCAATTCACTCTAAAAATAATGGATTTAGAATGACTCAGAACAGCCTTCTAAATATTTCAACACGGCCCCGCATCCCTGTTTCAACTTTTGCCTACTCAGGCTGAAATTGCTTNGCCTGGCTTGGAGAGTTTTGAGCATTACTTTGCTATCATGTGAGATGAGTGCAATTGTACAGTAGTTTGAACATTCTTTAGCATTGCATTTCTTTGGGATTGGAATGAAAACTGACCTTTTCCAGTCCTGTGGCCACTGCTGAGTTTTCCAGATTTGCTGCCATATTGAATTCCACATTTTAACAGCATCATCTTTTAGGGTTTGAAATAACTAAACCGGAATTCTATCACCTTCACTAGCTTTGTTTGTAGTGATGCTTCCTAAGGCCCCCTTGATTGATGTTCCATTTATGCAGACTACCATAAATAATATCAAATAGCAGTTTCTATCTTTGCAATAGGTCCTTCACATAATTTATTTCTCATTCCAATGTGTCATCTATAAGACATTATTTTAATTGTATATTATTAAAATTAAAGTTAATATCTAATCCCAGAATAAGAGTCAAAATGGTGGCTGTACTAAAATTCCAGTTCTATTACTTATTAACAAAAAGATTTTGGATACATTTTTAAATTTTATTAGCTTTAGTTCACTCAGAAATTTTAATATCTTTTAAATCTCTATTAAGAGCCAGGCTATGCTCCAAACCTGGACAATAAAGCAGTGGATGATATAAACAAACTTCTTTTCAGGAGTGTCTACATTATGATATGAAAGAATTTCGTCTGAAATTTCACCTCTAAATGTCATAATAAATAGATGAGCTTCAGATGGTAGTTGTAAATATTTAATGATAAAACATAGACAAAGCATCCAGCATAGTGTCTAACACCAAGGAGCTGATTAATAAAAGCCAAATTGAGAGGATAATCTCAATGAAATGAAAGAAATGGTAAGACTTGCACCTTTAGAGGAAATACCTTTTTGTTTCTCTGGGAAGGACTCAAAATCATGAGTAACCATAAAAACGTTAAATTGAAAAGGTAGCCTTGATGCAGAGCTCTGAGCCCAAAGACACAAAAAACAATGCTCAAAATACTCTCTGATTAGAAATCCGATCTCATTTTTAAATTCAGAATTCCATTCATTTACTCACATATCACTGTCTTTCTTGTTTTCCACTCTTCTGGTTTTCTTCCCAAAATGTTATTATGATGAATAACTGTAAAATACTAATATTCAAAGAAACATTATGCATTCCCATCTCCATTGAGCATAGAAAATAACTTATTGCAATTTCAATGAATTTTAGAAAAAGAAAATGTTACATCTACTTGTTACTCTAGGTCATGGTATACAAAAGTTAACTTTTGCATCACTCTCCTGACTTCACCATTTCTTTGATACTTTTTTCCTTATCTGTCACCTCTGTGAGTATTTAATAAGCCATATCAAAGTATAGGCTCCTGGCTAGTTGCAAGATCCCAAAATTGAACACAATGTTTCAATTCCCTGCAGAGACCAACAAGGTAATTAATTACCTCTCAATTCCTATATTCAATTTCTAAAATTAAAGTACCATGTTATCTGAACTTCCCTGGTGGTCTAACGTTTAAGACTTCCCCTTCCAACTCAAAAGGTACAGGTCTGATCCTTGGTCAGGGAGCTAAGATCGCACATGCCTCAAGGCCAAAAAAACCACACGTAAAAATAAGAAGCAACATTGTAACAAATCAATAAAGACTCTAAAAATAATAAATAAAAAGCAAAAAATCACCAAGTTATTTATGATTAACATAATCTATTATACATATCTAGCAAATTTTAGTGCATTCTTAATTTTTATATTTTGATTACATAAAATCATATTTAAATTTAAAAACCTTTACAGAACATGCTTTGTGATGCTTAGGTTGAGGTAACATGTGGCAGTATTTCATCATTCATTATCATTAATGCGAGGGAATCTCCTTCCTCCCTAGGTCATGTTACCACATAGGTTTGTATATGTAGGCTTTTCTGTTATTTTTAGAATATATTCAGCTTTATAGTGTTAGACTGATTTTCTCATAGTGACCATCATCCCTTCTGCTTCATTTAAGAGTATATTAATTATTTTCAGATAGGTTATTAATGCTAAAATCTAATAGTTTCAGATTAGAAACCAGACAAATGTTTTATTCTAAAAGTAATCATCCAATCTAATGAATATTCTTTTTACTGACATAGTGAAATCAATGAATTTACATTTAAATTTTTAGCTGAAGAATTCTTAATGCTATTCATTTAACCTAGATGCCCAATATATGAAGCATTAAACAAAAAATAACTGTTCTGTTTAACAGACTGTCCTGACAGCTCAACACTTCTGACTCTTAAGATGATGACAAGAAATCATCAGAGGATCTTCAGAGCATAATTCCAAAATTAGAACTCTTGATGCTGTCCTAAATTCTGACTTAGAATTATGCTGCACTGAAGGGATTCTCAAGGAATCAAGAGATTCCAACACTCAAATTACCCAAAGCAAACAGAGGGATGAAATTTTCAGTGCTGAGATAAGAAGGGTCCGAACTTATAAAGTATATTTTTTAGAAATCATTGTCTATTATTCTATGAATGATACAATGGTAGTTAAGCATAGCTGTCAAAAACAGCAAAAACTTTTAAAAAGTTTTTATAGGTTAAATCTATCTGGAAATTAAGTATATTTGCCAGACCTGATCTTTGCAAAAGCATACTAATTATTACAGTTATAAAAGCCAAAGTAAAAATAATTATTTAAAATATTTTATCAACTTAGATGGGCCTCCCAGGTGACTTAGGGTTTGATCCTTTGGTCAGGAAGATCCCCTGGAGAAGGAAATGGAAACCCACTCCAGTATTCTTGCCTGGCAAATCCCATGGATAGGGTTGCCTGGTGGGCTAGTCAATGGGGTCTCAAAAAGAGTCAGACATGACTTAGTAACTAAACAACAAAATATTAAGTTTAGAAAAGATGCCTGTCTGAACTCTGTCAATTTCTCACTTCCAAGGGAGACCTTACAATAAGTAAGATCAGAATCTATTTTTCCATTCTTTACTGTCCTCAAGACCGTAACAGGTAAATACATTGTAATTTCAGTATACACAATGAGATTTTAGGCTGGGTTGATCATGTGAAGAAGGTATCTTCAGTTACCTTCTTTAGAGTTTCTTGATCTTTGAACACTGCCTCTTCTTGCCACCTTCACTGTTTATTTACTTGTCACTCTGCCAATGACTTTCTAATACGAACATGAGTCCCAGTAGTAACAAAGTACACATCTTATTCAGTTGGGACCACCACCTAAAAATTAAAAATTTAAAGAAATCTCAGGGAAGACTTTTTAAAAACTTAGTTTCTTATAAGTTCTCCAGTATTTAAAGTTCTTCCTTGAATACATTTTTAGGAATTCTCATTCCAATTTGTTTTAATAGATTTATCTACTTAGCACTGGGACAAAGATTATATTTTTTGTTTCAAACCACTTTGCAGCCACATTTTAAAAATATTTGATGTATTTGTTGATTCCCTTGGATAATTAAATAATTCAGAAATAATTAACTCTGAAATATATCTTTGTAATTTCTGAGTAAAGATAGTGAAATCAAGCTTAATTTTTATATTTACTTCTATGGTCCATTAAACTAATTTTACTATGTGGTACTGGGTAGGTTAATTACACTGAATATTTTTTAAATGTAAAACTCACTGACACTGAATTCACAAGAGAAACCTTCTGCTCTTGTCTTATATTTTGACATTCTACTGAACTTAATCACTAAATTTTTTTATGAAGAATTGTTGCATCTATGTTTGTCAAAGATATCAATCTGTAGTTTCCTTTCTTTGTTATATCTTTTTCTCCAGTTTTTGAATTAAGATAGCACTTGATTCATAGAATGTGTTGTTAAGCATTCACTTGTCTTCAATCCTCTAGATTTAGGATTCTAGTATTTCTTTCTTAAATGTTTAGAAGAATTTGCCAAGTGGTATAGGCCTGGAGTTTCCCTTACAGGAAAATTTGTAACTACAAATTAATTTAATAGAACAATGTCATTCAGATTGTCTATTAACAAAAAGATTTCATCTATTCAGTGACCTGCAGAACTCGTGCCTTTCAAGAATTTGTTCACCTCATCCCTGGTGGCTCAGACAGAAAAGAATCTGCATACAATGAAGGAAACCCAGATTCGATCCCTGGGACGTGAAGACTCCCTAGATAAGGAAATGGCACTCCGGTATTTTTGCCCAGAGGATCCCATGGACAGAGGAGCCTGGTGGGCTACAGTCCAGGGATTTGCAAAAAGTTGGACATAACTGAGTGAATAACATGCAAATTGTTAAATTTATTGCCGTAAAGTAGTTCAGCAGTTCAGGTTATTTTTTTACTAGCCTNTTTGCCCAGAGGATCCCATGGACAGAGGAGCCTGGTGGGCTACAGTCCAGGGATTTGCAAAAAGTTGGACATAACTGAGTGAATAACATGCAAATTGTTAAATTTATTGCCGTAAAGTAGTTCAGCAGTTCAGGTTATTTTTTTACTAGCCTTTTAATATTTCATAGAATTTGTATTGATGGCATCTCTCTTATTCCTGATATTGGCAATTTATGTCCTTTCCCCCCCTATTTTGCCAGGCTAGAAATTTATCAGTTTTATTAATTGTTTCATAAAACTAGTTTTGACTATATTGATTTTTCTCTGTTGGTTTACTATTTTCTGTTTCAATGATTTCTGTCATTATTTTCTATCTGTGATTAATTTGAGTTCAATTTGCTCTTCGAGTTTCTTAGAGAAAACACAGATACTGATTTTAGACTTTATTCTCATTTCTTGTATTGGACTTTAGGACTTATAATTTTTCCCCTCATTACTATGTTAACAGCATCTCACAAATTTTGGTGTATCTGTTTGCACTTCCATACTGTCAAAAATACTTTACTTTTCTTCTTTGAACTACCAGTTAGTTCAAGTTATCATTTCTGGACTTTCCACCTGTTTTTCTTTTATTGATTTGTAATTTAATGCTATTATAGTCAAGGAACATACTTTATATAATTGAAATCCTTTTAAACTTATTGACATTCATTTTTGGCCCAGAATATATCTGCCTTGATAAATATTCTATATTTGTTTGAATAGAATGTATAATTTTCCATAGATAAAACCATGTAGAAAAAATAATAATATAGAACCCTTAACTCTCAAGCTCTCAAACCCAAACTGATATATACATAGGCATAGAATTAATATATGCAAAATATGACAAATGGAAAATAAGAAGTCAGATAAAAATGCACAAGAGCTTTCTGTAAATTATTTTATTTTATATATACTTCACAATATTGTTGTTCAAAGGAAAAATTAGTTTTGATGGGGTTAATTAGATTAAATAATATAGTCTAAAGAAATGGTTAACAGTTAATTCAGTTAGTTTTAATTTGTTAATATTTGCTTAAAAATTAAAATGACAAAAAAATACTATCATTAGTATGATCTTCTAACACAAACACTATAAATAATAACAATTGTATTTCCATCAAGTATTATTTTGAGGATATATACAGAATTACAATTATACAGTGGTCTTATATGATTATTATCAGTAAATTAATTCTAGAGAAAACATACATTGCATTATGTACTGCAAAATAAAATTAACCCAAATCTATTGACAAAAATTCTTATAGTATACAAATTTTAGATAATAATATTGTATGTTTGAGTTTATTTTTGAAAAATACAAATAATACTATAACACTGGCAAGGTAAATGGCAAAAATCTCTTAATGACTAATCTCAAGAAATTCCCTTAAAAATTATTTTTTATTTATACCTCCCTTTTGTTTCAGTTACATTTGACTTGCTTAAATGGTAACTTTTTAAAGAAAAGAAAAACTCCAATAGTAGTAAAAATAGTAATATAAAAATAACTTACAAAATAAAGAACATAGAAAACAGTTTCTCTGGTTAGGGCTGCAACAGATTATTTTAAGAAGCTTTATTATTTTGAATCATTTTCAGCTATGGAAAGATCCAAATCTCAAAGTCTCAACTAATGAGAAGATTTTTGTTTGTTAATTTTCTGCCTGCTTATAAACAGTGATCAAAATGTTATTCAAAAAAGAAGCTGATAGCTCCCTAGAGACTGTATATTGGGGAATAAAAGTTACTATTAAGTAACATTTTCTTGAGTGTTTAAGGATTTTGGAGAACAGGGTAAAAGTTACCATGGGTACAATATTCACAGAAAGAGTTTGATAGCTCTCTGGAGACTACATGCAGGGAAATAAACATTTTTATTAAGTAACATTTTCCTGAATGTTTAAGGATTTTTTGAAGATAGAATAAGAATTACCAGGGGTACAACATTTGATATACATCCCAGTGAATTTTAAAATGGATCCTAAAATGTCTTTTAAGATTATGTAGGACTTATGCTTTCAATTCTGACAGATATTGAGTTTGGAAGATGTTACTGCTGTTCTTAGTAGAATCAAGCCGAACAAAGAGAAACTAGTCACTCAAACTCATCAGAAGAAGTAAGGTGGCAGGTCACACTGACACCCTAAATTCTGGAGAGTCAAGGAATAGAGAGAATCACACAGAGACCAACTTACCCGGAAAAAAAGGGAATGGAACCATAAACTGGTAAGAAGTCTGAATGGTAATTATGACAGCATCAACTGGAGTGTGCTTGTGAATAGTACGATAATGAGAAATTCCTCAGGGATGTGGATTTAGGTGGACACCAACATTTTCATAGTTTTAAATTTAAAGAACCCCAACAAGTACTAACGAAGAAAAGAAAGAAAAAAAAGTTTCCTTGTTTTTCTGACAGGGAGAGGAAAGCAACCATTTTGAAAATACCCAGAATGTTCTACATAACATGCATAAAGAGGAGGTAGGAATTGGAACTACTTTGGGCTTCCCTGGTGGTTCATTTGGTGAAGAATTCACCTGCAACGCAGGAGACCTGGGTTTGATTCCTGGATTGGGAAGATCCCCTGGAGAAGTATTGGCCACCCACTCCAATATTCTGACCTGGAGAATTCTATGGACTGTATAGTCCATGGAGTCACAGTCAGACATGACTGAGTGAAGACAGTAAAAAGTTTGCCTGCCATGCAAGAGACTGGGTTCAATCCCTGGGTCTGAAAGATCCCCTGGAGAAGGGAATGACTATCCACTCCAGTATTATTGCCTAGAAAACTCCCAGAGGAGCCTGACAGGCTACAGCCCACGGAGTAACAAAATATCAGGCGCGACTGAACGACTGACACTTTCACACTTTCTCATTAAGTATCTACACCGCACATGGCACTGCATAGTGTTATTTAAAAGTAGACTTAGATTACTTCTTAATGTGTATTTCAAATTCTAGAGGAAACATTAAAAGTTTTTAAAAAGGAGTACAATTGATATTCTAAGAGCAGAGAAAAAATGAAGTAATATAAAATATCTAGAAGAGTAATATCAGAGAATAACTGCAACAAATAGAAAAATCATTATAAACAGACATTATCTCAACTGGATCAGTAATCACTTTAAATGGAATAGTCTAAATATATCAATTAAAAAACAGAATCATAAGAGTGGATAAAATTTTTTTTTAAATCTAAATATGGGTTCAGAGAAGCCAATAGCAACCCACTCCAGGACTCTTGCCTGGAAAATCCCATGGATGGAGGAGCCTGGTAGGTTGCAGTCCACAGGGTCACAAAGAGTCAGACATGACTGAGCAACTTTACTTTCACTTTTCACTTTCATACATTGGAGAAAGAAATGGCAACCCACTCCAGTGTTCTTACCTGGAGAATCCCAGGGACGGGGGAGCCTGGTGGGCTGCCGTCTATGGGGTCGCACAGAGTCGGACACAACAGAAGCCACAGCAGCAGCAGCAAATATGTATTACCTACTCACTTTAAGAAAGTTATTTTAAATGTAAAGACACAGCTCGGTTAAATGAATGGAGAAACGTATATCATGCTCATTATAATCAAATGAAAAATTGTGTAACATTATTAATTTCCAACAAAGCAGACTTCAGAACAAGGGAAATTATCAGGCATGAAGAAGAATATTACATAATGATAAAGTGGTGAATTCTTGAGGGAGATGTAATAATCCTTAACATACATGTACCTTAAAAAGATCATCAAAATAAGTGACATGAAAACTAATAGAACTGCAAAAAGAAACAGACAAAGGCACTATTAAGTTGGGAACTTCAATACCCGTCTTTCAGCAGTTTGTAGATCCAGCAGGTAGAAATCAGTACAGATATGCTTGACATGAACAGTGTGTTACAAACAAGATAGTAGAAGAGAATGGTTCACTTAACATATTAAGAATCGGGGAGAGGAGGAGGAATCCTATAAGGTGGTATGAATAGCTCATTGTAAAATGGCACACCTCACATGGGACTCAAAGTCAAGTACACCTAGTTGGGACTCAAACCTACAATCTTCCAACCAATACCCCTAAACTCATCTCAGGACTCAATGAAGTTCAAGTTCTTTATGTCTCGACACAGAAGGAATTCAGTGAGAGGCAAAGTGATAGGCAAGTAATAAATTTATTAATATAGCCTACATGTGAAGAATACAAGCAACAGGGAAAAGGGCTCAAGTCTAGAAATAAGTGGCATGCATGCATGCTCGGTCATTCCGTCATGTCCAACTCTTTGAATCCCCAGGGACTGCAGCCTGCCAGGCTCCTCTGTCCATGGAATTTTCCAAGCAAGAATAATAGAATGGGTTGCCATTTCCTTCTCCAGAGAGTCTTCCCACCCCATGGATCTAACCGCTATCTTCTGCATCTCCAGAATATCATTTACCTCTGTGCCATGTGGGAAATAAATGGGCTACATATTTATAATCAGTGGAAAATTGGAAGGGAGAGAAGACTATTTTCTTCCTCTCCTTTGTAAACGTGTTGCAGAAATATGGGGCATGAGAGGATAGTCACATCCCAGGTCTCAGGTGAGTTGACTGGACAAGCCACAAACCTGAGGGTCTTTGGCTACATGCAGGAAAGAATTCAAGAGCAAGTTATGGTAAAGTGAAAGCAGAGAGATACCTTCCATAGGCTGAACATGATCCATTTCAAAAGGTAAGAGTAGCCTTGGAAGAAATTCCACAGAGTGTGGGCCATCTCAGAAGGTGAGAGTGGCTCTGGAAAATATATTAGGTTGGTACAAAAGTAATTGCTGTTTCAGACCATGAATTTTAAATCATTATAACTTAGCTCAAACACATATTTATTAATCAAAATAAGAACCATTACAATCAACATATTTTTGCCAAAGAAAAACAAATTTATTTACTCCTATAGCAAAAAAAATCCATGCTTCAGGATTTGATGAACTCTTGGAAAACATCGCTCTTTACAGCATCGGACCTTGCTTCTATCACCAACTGTCACATCTACAACTGGGTATTGTTTTTGCTTTGGCTCCATCCCTTCATCTTTTCTGCAGTTATTTCTCCACTGATCTCCAATAGCATATTGGGCACCTACTGACCTGGGGAGCTCCTCTTTCAGTATCTTATCTTTTGCCTTTTCATACTGTTCATGGGGTGCTCAAGGCAAGAATAATGAAGTGGTTTGCCATTCCCTTCTCCAGTAAAGTAATGCTCAAAATTCTCCAAGCCTGGCTTCAGCAATACGTGAACTGTGAACTTCTGGATGTTCAAGCTGGTTTAAGAAAAAGCAGAGGAACCAGAGATCAAATTGCCAACATCTGCTGGATCATCAAAAAAGCAAGAGAGTTCCAAAAAACATCTATTTCTGCTTTATTGACTATGCCAAAGCCTTTGACTGTGTGGATCACAA
>SJYV01030233.1:91004-125005 GCA_006410875.1 Neotragus pygmaeus | reverse complement strand
CCAAAAATCACTGCAGATGGGGACTGCAGCCATGAAATTAAAAGACACTTCCTCCTTGGAAGAAAAGTTATGACCACCCTAGATAGCCTATTGAAAAGCAGAGACATTACTTTGCCAACAAAGGTCCATCTAGTCAAGGCTATGGCTTTTCCAGTGGTCTTGTATGAATGTGAGAGTTGGACTGTCAAGAAAGCTGAGCACCGAGGAATTGATGCTTTTGAAAACTGTGGTGTTGGAGAAGACTCTTGCGAGCCCCTTGGACTGCAAGGAGATGCAACCAGTCCATTCTGAAGGAGATCAGCCCTGGGATTTCTTTGGAGGGAATGATGCTGAAGCTGAAACTCCAGTATTTTGGCCACCTCATGCGAAGAGCTGACTCAGTGGAAAACACTCTGATGCTGGGAGGGATTGGGGGCAGGAAGAGAAAGGGATGACAGAGGATGAGATGGCTGGATGGCATCATTGGCTTGATGGACGTGAGTCTGAGTGAACTCCAGCAGTTGGTGATGGACAAAGAGGCCTGTTGTTCTGCAATTCATGGAGTCGCAAAGAGTCGGACATGACTGAGCCAACGAACTGAACTGGAAAACATTTTCTACCTCCTGCTGGTTGTGGAAACATTTTCTCTGCAAAAAGTTGTCAAGATGCTTGAAGAAATGGTAGCTAGTTGGAGAGAGGTCAGGTGAATATGGTGGGTGAGGCAAAACTTCGTAACCCAATTCGTTCTACCCTGAAGCATTGGTTGTATAACATGCAGTCTTGCAGAAGTGGGCCCATTCTGTTGACCAATAACAGCTGCAGGCACTGTGTTTTCAGTGCATCACATCAATTTGCTCAGCATACTTCTCAGATGTAACGGAATTCAGAAAGCTGTAGTGGATCAAACAAGCAACAGACCACCAAAGAGTGACCATGATCTATTTTTGGTGCAGTTTGGTTTTGGGAAGTGCTTTGGAGCTTCTACTCAGTCCAGCCACTGAGCTGGTCATCACCAGCTGTCATATAAAATCATTGTTACTGTGTAGAATAAGAGAAGACAATACTTCAAATTGATGTCTTTGAAATGTTTCATTGTTACTGTGTAGAATAAGAGAAGACAATACTTCAAATTGATGTCTTTTTGTATTTTCAATCACCTCACAAGGCACCCAATTATGGAGCTTTTTCACCTTTCCAATTCGCTTCAAATGCTGAACAACCATAGAACGATCAACACTGATTTCTTCAGCACCTTCTCATAGTTGTATGAGAATCAGCTTTGATAATGCTCTCAGCTTGTTATTGACAACTTCTACTGGCTGGCCACTATATTCCTCATCTTTAAGGTTATCATCTCCTTTGCAAAACTTCTTGAACCACCACTGTATGTTTGTTAGCAGTTCCTGGGACCAATTAGTTTTTGATGTTGCAAATTGTCTCCACTGCTTTAAGACCCATTTTGAACTTGAATTTAAAAATTGCTTGAACTTGCTTTTTGTCTAACATCATTTCTGTAATCTAAAATACATATAAAATAAACAGCAAGTAATGGAGAAGGCAATGGCACCCCACTCCAGTACTCTTGCCTGGAAAATCCCATGGGCGGAGGAGCCTGGAACGCTGCAGTCCATGGGGTTGGTGAGGGTGGATACGACTGAGCGACTTCACTTTCACTTTTCACTTTCATGCATTGGAGAAGGAAATGGCAACCCACTCCAGTGTTCTTCCCTGGAGAATCCCAGGGACGGGGCAGCCTGGTGTGCTGCTGTCTTTGTCACACAGAGTCGGACATGACTGAATTGACTTAGCAGCAGCAGCAATGCCATTAGCAAAAAAAAATAATAATACGAGAAATGCACATTAAAATGATGTAAAACATACCCATTTATTTAAGAATGTATTCCAATATCAAACAGCAAAGCTCAACATTGCAAAGCTGCAATTGCTTTTGCACCAACCTAATACATTTCTTTGATGCTACGAAGAGAAGGTGACGACAGAGGATGAGATGGCTGGATGGCATCACTGACTCAATGGACATGAATCTGAGTGAACTCCGGGAGTTGGTGATGGACAGGGAGGCCTGGTGTGCTGCGATTCATGGGGTCGCAAAGAGTCGGATGCGACTGAGCTAAACTGAACTGAATACATTCCACAGGCAGAATATAATCTGTCTCAAAAGGCAAGAGTAGCCTGAAAAATGGGTTTGTTCATTTTATGGGTTGGGTAATTTTATAGGCTAATCAGTAAGAGTCCAGGGCTAATCCCTTGGACTGCAAGGAGATCCAGCCAGTCAATACTAAAGGAAATCAGTCCTGAATATTCATTGGAAGGTCTGATGTTGAAGCTGAAACTCCAATATTTTGGCGACCTGATGTGAAGAGCTGACTCATTTGAAAAGGCCCTTATGCTGGGAAAGATTGAAGGTGGGAGGAAAAGGGGATGACAGAGGGTGAGATGGTTGGATGGCATCACTGACTCAATGGATATGAGTTTGCATAAACTCCAGGAGTTGGTGATGGACAGGGAGGCCTTCTGTGCTGCAGACCATGGTGTCACAAAGAGTTGGACATGACTGAGCAACTGAACTGAACTGAATCAGTAGGAGGATTATTCCAATGATCTTGGGAAGAGGGTTGGGATTTCCAGGAATTGAGCCACTGCTCATTTTTAGCCTTTTCATGGTCAGCTTTGGAACTGTCATGGCACCTGTGGGCATGTCATTTAGCATATGCTAATGTATTACAATGAGTGTATAATGAAGCTCAAGGTCTACTGGAAGTTGAATTTTCTGCCACCTTGGGCCTGATCACTTCTAATTAGATTTTATTGTATCCTTAATGGCTCTGTCATTCGTTTAAAGTTTGTGCTTTTCCTCTCTTCCCTCCTGTCTCAATAGGAAAACCTCTCCTCTGGAGAGATGTCTATTAAACTGGTCAAAATTAGCAAAGATGATATTTGAAAACTTTAAAGACTGATTAAATGACTCACAAATTTGACAAGCATTTATTCAATAGAATCAATGGAAATTTGTCAATAACAATGAGAGACCATAGCTCTTGAGGTAGAAACTGTACCTACCCCGTCCCATAGTTCTGCTTTGTGACAGTATCACTCATTATTCTATCTCATTTCTTACAACATAAGAAGGATCCTCAGCAGGCAGCTGCTGAGGACTATACTTGCCCATTCATACTATGTTTCATAAGACCTGCTCCAGTGGTCTCAGTAGCTGAGTGACCATCTTTAACAATCTCCTCGAGTGAAAAGACTAGCTTCAGCAATCAGTGAAATCAGCGGATTCCATTCTCCCAGTCTGAGCTGAGTAATATTCATACTGAGTGGTAGCAGCAGCTGGACAACAGCACCAGTTCCCAAAGGCCTCCACCATACAGCTCCTGTGGGAGGATCTGGGAGGGGCGGTCAGTAAAAAGCTAGTTTCCTGTTTCTCACCAGGCACAGTTTCTGGCTCAGCCTAAGAGAAGATCAAAGCAGCTTCAGACACAACACTCTACCCTTGCTAGGGAAATTACTTCAATATAAGCAGAATGTGGACAGTTTATATCCCAGGGTATTGTCTAAAACAAAAGAGCAATCAACTAACAATTAGTGGAGATTAACATCTGACATGCTACCAATAGAAACAGACCACTCAGAAACTTAGCAGATTAATAAACGTCAGACAAAGAGCCTAACCAAAAGGACAATCATCCCTAGTTGTTAGGTAAATTGTCTGTTTGCAAAACCAGGATATTTAAGAGATGTTAGAGACAGCTCACTGTGCAGGAAAGAGACTTCACTGAAGAGGTACAACCAAGTTACTAAACAAACACACAAACAATAATAATGAAAATGAAAATTTCCAGGGCCAGTGGTGGGGGCAGGGAATCAATATCCAGAGTTGCTACTAGATATTGTCTAAAATATCATTTTCAGCAAATAGTTATAAGACATGTGAAGAAACAATAAAGTGTGACCCATACAAATTGACTTTGAGGGATTATACTTAGCAGATAAAGCTTCTAAGCAGCTGTAATTATATTCAGAGAGGTACTAACATATATACCTACAATAGCACTTATGCTAATTTTTTTATAACATTGTGGAATATTTGAGTTGGAATTCAGTTATATGCAAGTGAAAGAGTAAATTCAGGGGATACAAGTGATTAACTATCAGAACTACAGCAGTTAACATTTCCTTGTACTAGCACTGTGGAAGTCATGTTGATACAAGTGGTAAAATAATTATTGAGGTTTCTCCTAAGTAATTCCCTTCTTGTTAGGAACATAAGAAGACATGTTAGTAACCAAAGATAACACAATTTAAAAACATACCAAAGAGCTTTTGATGAGGACATGTAGGTTGCACAGGGTGAGAAAGCAGTAATGAGACTGCCACCTCAATAAATATTTTGGCAGGACAAGTTTTAAGACCTGCACAATAGTCCATTATGTTGATTGATCTACCAGGGTTTGGTGAGTCTGTTCCTCTTTGAGAATATTTTGGTTGCTTTCCTTCTACTTCGGTGCTTCTCATCTTCAGTGCTATTGACATTTTGTGCTAGTTAATCCTTCCTTGTGGTGGAATGTGTTGTGTATTGTACCCACTAAGTGTCAATAGCACATCCCCTCCCCCTAGGGGTGACCAAAATACCTCCAAATATTGCCAAATGCCCCCTCAAATACAGAATCACCTCTAAATGAAAACCACCACTCTATTAAAAACACATTTTAATGATTACACTGATTATAAAAACAATGCAAAATTTATTGAAAAGCATTGTTTAAAATACAGAAAACTATGTGGAAAAAATCAGCATTTTATTTTATTTTACCCTGACATCATCACTTAAAACATTTATATTTTGGCATATTTTATTTTTGTATGTTATCAAATTTAAATTTATTATGTCACTTGTCATCCTATGTACTTATTCAATATTTTTATGAGCCATTTGCTCATGTCATGAAATAGTCTTTTAAAAAGTGGTTTTGAATGGCCATGTAGTGTCCAATTGCACAGTAAGTTTCTCTTTTTTTTCTCCTTTTTTCAATTTAGGGTAACTCTCCTGAGCCCATGTCAAACTTTAAGTTCCCTGGTATAATGAGCTCTTTGTCTAGTAAGAAAATGATTCTGAACAAAGCCCTTTTTATCATTTTGTTTAGTAAAGAGCATATGGAGTCATGGAATTGGACCTGCAGTGATTCAATATACACTTAGTGCTTTAATTTTCTAATTTTTGGTATTATCCAGGTAGACACATTTCATATTAAAATATTTCAAATCCAAAGACACTTCAAGTTTTATTTAACTAATGAAAGAATGAATACTAGTTTAGAAACAATTGTGATAGAGCTTTGATAATGTGCTAAGCACCGGATTTGCAAGTTTATCAGACAATTTGATCCCACCCTTAAGGTGCCTAATAATAAAGCATGCACAAAAGTAACTGCAACATACAATATAATGAGAATAAGAACCAAGAAGATATACAAAGTACAATGGGAATTCAGAAGAAGGAAAAGCCCAGTAGGCAAGGTCAGGATAGGCCTGGATGAGGAAGCAGTACTTAACGTAAGAGTAGAATTTTGGCATGCCAAGCAAGGTAAGCAAAAGGAGGGCTTCCTGAGAGAAGAAATGACTTGAACTTGGAAGATGGACACTAAGAGATAAGACTGGAGGTCAGGGAAGTCAGGGAAAAGACTTGGAATTCTAGATCAAGATATTTGGCATGAAGAGGAAAGGGGTGGAAATGCAAGGGAGTGAAGGGAAAGGGACGGAGCAGAAGTCAATGAGAACTTATTCTTGCCAGGTACTGTGCTATATGTCTTACCTACATCATTTCAGTACTCACATCTCCACGTTTAAAATAAAACCAAGACATCTAGTCACCCAGCTTTTAAATGGCAAAAATGGCTTTGTAGTTAATAAATGGTTGAGATGAGATTCAAGCAGAGGATTTCCCCTGATGATCTTTAAATTAGCCTATGCCACCTTTAAAATGTCATATACTCTATTACTTACTCCAAATGCAAATAAATCTAGAAATCCTCTCAAGCCTTTCCTCTTAAACAAGATCCATTAATGTTTTCAGGGTTCTGTGGACACCTCCTTCATTGCCCCCACCACGATGTTATACTTTATATATATATATACACACACATCTGCCTCTTTTCAACCCACTCCCTGTGATATAGTATATTTTTGGAAAGTCAAGAAAATATCTTCATCATCACTATGGTTTTAGATGGGAACAACTGTCCCCAAATATTCACTGATCTGACAAAACAGAATCCAAGTAGGGGTACTGACATTAAGCACTTCCACCTTCTTCCAAATTATTGTCAATATGCCTCTCTTCCAAAGTAATTATAAAATTCTGGCACATGCCTCTATCCCTTTCTTGCCTCCACGTATGTTGGTGGTGGATCAGGGCTTGTTAGAAGTCTTCAAATACTACAAAGAAAATCTGCTGATGGCAAGTTGCATGTGGGAGTGAGAGTTTTAAGTTTGCTTTCAGTGTTAGGCTTAGAACTGGATTGATTTTTGTACTAACAGTGTAATTTCCAGGTATTTGTTTTAGTAACAAACAGTATTTGAAACGACTGCTCTTCAGCAGTAAGTTTATAGCTAATTAGAAGAGTGTCTCACGGATACTCACTAATCAAAGGGAGAGCTACTACTGATCAAAGTGTGAATGTTTCAAGGATAGCATCATAAAATGCTGTTTGCTCAGTTCTGTAAATATATGCTATTTGCTTTACTTACAACAACCCATCGATGACTTAAGTGCATACTACACCTGTATGTTGGGTGAAATAAAAATCTCACTAACATGAGCTCTCACCAAAGTGCCCTATCTGCTATTAAACTTTTATTAAGAACAGAAATAAAACAATTCTCTTCGGAGTAGGAATTAGAGTGACTGTTGATGATCACTGAAGTGAATAAGGAAGAGACAATATGAGAGAAAGAAAGGAAAACCCCTCGGTGGTCATGCCCGTTGTGATCTGACCTTGCCCTTCCCATTCCCGGAGGTACTTCAGGTCACTTCACATCAATGGATAACAGAACGGCTAAATGTCCTGGAGTGAGTGCTGCAGTGTGTGAAGATATAAAGGCCACTCTTGGGATGGGTGTCTGAATGTAGGTTTTGTTGTCAGGATAGAAAGCAGCCTCAGAGCCTGCGAGCCAAGGGCTGTATTCCACGGTGAGACAGGAGCTTTTGAGAAAGCCACCGCCTCGACTCCAGCTTCCGTACGTTTGGAAATGATAAGGACAAGCAGCAATATACTGGGGAAGACCCTCAGCTGGAAGAGCTACTTAGGGAGAAGCTGGAAACTGGGAAAGTGAGAGACAAAAGATATTTTTATAAACAAAATACATAGTTTCAGCATTAACCAAAACAAAGAAAGGGCAGTTCAATGGCATAATTGTTTTCACTCCAGTGCTTCATTTTTCTGTTTTACTGTGAGTGATTTGACTGAATCAGTCAGTTGTTCCAGCTTTGAAAAGACCTGAGGATGTGTTCAAGGGGATCACCAAGACATTCAGACAAAAAGAGTGGACATACAATTAGAACGTTTACTTTTGTATGTATTTTTATTTCAGTATTTTTTACATATCTCATGTCAAAAAAAACACAAAAATTGCTAAGCTTTTTAACACTTCTTTTTTGACTCCTTCTTAAAGTTTCCACCTCTTTGCTTATATTACGCATCTGTTCTTGAAACTGTCTACTTTTTCTGTTAGAATCCTTAACATAGTTTTCATATTAGTTTAACTCCAAATCTGTTCATTCTAAAATCGGTGTCCTAATCTGGTGCTGATGTTTGCTTTGTTTTTTCATACTGTGAGTTTTGGTATTTCTTTTCTTTTTTTTTTTTTTTTTTGGTTTTTGTTTACTGCCCCTTTAGGTCACCTTGCGATCTTTGTTGAAATCTGGATGTGGACCTGATATATTAAATAATAGGAACTCAGGAAAATAGGCCACTAGTATAAGGTTTTATGTTGATGTGGCTGGAGTATTATATATAATATTTGCCACATCTATAGGGGTCAGAGGTGTCAAAGTCCTCTACTATCGAATTTTGTCTCTCCTTTATATTGGAGCTTCTCTTTGTACTGTTCTTCAGACAAAATCTATGTCTTGCAGCTCCTTCTGCCAGAATCTACTGTTACTTATTGGAGCCTGTTGTGGGGAGGGAAACTTTCTACACTATTATCATTCCTTTAGTAGCTCTATGTCCGTTTGCAGTTTCCTTAACACGTTTCCTAGCATGTTTTCCCCCATGTGAGAACCACCCCCAACCAAAAAAAAAAGGCCAGAGAAGGCTGGAATCCAGGAAATGACCCACACTCGGGTGGGTTAAGGCACTGGTAAAGTAGAGTAGCTTTCTAAAGTAAAGTAGCTTTCTAAAGTGGAGTAGGTCTTTGTTACGAAAAGTGATTATTTCACAATTTCACAATGATTACTTTTCCCTCCCCTTGCCAGAGTCGTGAAGGGATCTTTCTTAGCTCTTCACCTTGAGAACTTAGTGATGGTCCTGGAGGTTGTACTTAGGAGAATGTGGGTCCAAGACATTTCTTCTCTCAGTCTAGTTCACATTCAGCCTCCACAATTTGTTAAACTTTCTATTTATCTTTCTACCAGTTTATGGTTCTAGTGGACCTTGTTCCAGGTAATAGCATTCACTTCTTGTATTCACCTAACTCTCCAGATTTGAGTGTTGAAATCTGCCCTATAACCTCAGTTCTCTAATAAGCCCAGGAAAAATCATTAATTTTGTTTGCTCACTCTTTTCCTTATTGTAGGGTAGGGTAGGGGTGATGGCTACCAAGATCTTTAAATAATGGAGCTGAAGCCAGAAGTGCCTTTCATTCATTATTTTATTTAATAAATGTGAAGCTAATGGCAAAGTTGACTATATATCTCTTTTAAGATTATCTTCTCTCCTGTCTTTGTCAGCATTCACTACTTTTCCTCGTCCTTCTCCCCTGGCTCATTATTAATTATTCTTTCTTCTGATCCTAGATTTTCAATTACTG
This sequence comes from Neotragus pygmaeus, assembly GCA_006410875.1. Lineage (NCBI taxonomy): Eukaryota > Metazoa > Chordata > Mammalia > Artiodactyla > Bovidae > Neotragus > Neotragus pygmaeus. Next base: position 115,975 of record SJYV01030233.1, on the reverse strand, counting down.
CCACCCCATATATTATCGCTGAGCTTGGCTTTAGCACCATGAATATGATGCAGAATTCCCAATCTGTATCAACATCTCAGATATGATTTCCCATCTTATTTTCAATGGCCAATCTAACTTATTTTAATGGAAGCACCAGGGCTTCCCAGATGGAGCTAGTTGTAAAGAGCCCATCTTGCTAATGCAAGAGATGCAGGAAACTTGGTTTAGATACCTGGGTCAGGAAGACCCATCTCCTGGAGAAGCAAATGTCAACCCACTTCAGTATTCTTGCCTGGAAAATTCTATGGACAGAGGAGGCTACAATCCATGGAGTTGCGAAGAGTCAGACACTACTGGGCACACACACACAGTGGAAGTATCAGATAACCTTCAACAAAAAGATGTCAAAACTCATAATCCTATTCCCATTTCAATTTGCCTTCTTCATTTCCATCTTGATGGATAGCACAACTTTTCATCAATCAAATGAGTAAACCTGAACCCTTAATCTTTCTCAAATGATATCAACAAATTTATTCCCATTTTTAAATTATAAATCCTCTTCTCCATATCTACTGGCATAGACTTTGTTCAATTTTTCACCATTTTCATTATCTCTCAATCAGACTATGGCAATCAATCCTAAATAACCTTTCTTTGGGGTCAATCCAATATTTATGACTCCTGTAATACTACAAGGGTTCCCTGGTGGCTAGGTGGTAAAGAATCCACCTACCAATGCAGAAGACACAGGGACAATCCCCTGGAGAAGGAAGTAGCAACCGACTCCAGTATTCTTGCATGGAAAACCCCATGGACAGAGGAGACTGGTGGGCTACAGTCCCTGGAGTCACAAAAGAGTCAGACACATCTTAGCTACTAAACAACAACACAACTGCTACAAAACAGAGCATTCAAACATAACCTGATTGTTATCCCTCTCCTTTAATCTTTCAATGGCTTTGAAAACTTGTAGCATAAAATGCAAATTCTTGAACCTCATTAAAGTCTTTAACTTTACACCCTGGCCTAACTCCCTACTCTCACTTCCCTATTTTTTTTCTAAATATATGACTTGTTTCCATCATTTTGAACTATACACAACCCACCCTATTATAAAATATTTTTACAGGTTTTTCTTTTTGTTTTTAATTACCTTCCCATAACTTTTTGCTTGAATAATTCTTCCTGAACTTTCAAGATCAAGTTCAAGCATCACCCTTTTTTTCGAAGTCTTTCTCTGTCTCTTCCCCACATCATCCTTCTTACCACTCCCATGCTTAGTGACTCCCTTTGTGTTCTACCTTTACTCTTGAAACATAGCCTGAAATAATATGAGCTCCTCGACTAGACCCTAAAACAGAAAAAAGGAGAAAACTGGTAATATCGAAATGTTAAAAAACTACAGTTTAGTTAATAGCAATCAAAGCTTTGGTTTTTCCAGTAGTCATATATGGATGTGAGAGGTGGACTATAAAGAAAGTTGAGCACTGAAGAATCGATGCTTTTGAACTGTGCTGTTGGAGAAGACTCTTGAGAATCCCTTTGACTGCAAGGAGATCCAATCAGTCAATCCTAAAGGAAATCAGTCCTGAATATTCTTTGGAAGGACTAAAACTGAAGCCGAAACTCCAATCCTTTGGCCACCTGATGAGAAGAACTGACTCATTTGAAAAGACCCTGATGCTGGGAAAGATAGAAAGCAGGAGGACAACGGGATGACAGAGGATGAGATGGTTGAATGGCATCACTGACTCAATGGATATGAGTTTGAGTAAGCTCTGGGAGTTGGTGATGGACAGGGAGGCCTGGCGTGCCGCAGTCCAGGTATCACAAAGAGCTGGACATGACTGAGTGGCTGAACTGAACTGAATGTGTATTTCTTAATTTAGCAAATGTGCCATAGAAATATGGCACAGTTGACTTTTCTGTAAAATTAGGTTAATAATAGCACTCATCTCTGATACTCTTACTGAGGACTGAATCAGAGAAGCCACGTGAAGGACTAAGATAAGCAAGCACTTAGGACTAAGGACCAGCAAACAATCACTTAACATTCAGTTCAGTTCAGTCACTCAGTCGTGTCCGACTCTTTGTGACCCCATGAATCGCAGCACGCCAGGCCTCCCTGTCCATCACCACTCCCGGAGTTCATTCAGATTCATGTTAATCAAGTCAGTGATGCCATCCAGCCATCTCATCCTCTGGTCATCCCTTTCTCCTCCTGCCCCCAATCCCTACCAGCATCAGAGTCTTTTCCAATGAGTCAACTCTTCGCATGAGGTGGCCAAAGTACTGGAATTTCAGCTTAACATTAGGCATTATCATAATTATTGACAAAAAAGTGCTTTTTTCATACCCCCCACTGGACTCTGAACTCCCTAAGTGCCTAACATGGTACCTATCAAACAGAAAATACTCAATAAATATTTGTGGAACAAATATTGAGTAGATTCTAATATTTTCCTCTTCTCTCCCTAGATAGGCTTCTCATAACATGACAGAAATAAATCCCTGGCTGGTTGGTTTATTTAATTGATCAGAATTCATGACAATTTCACCATCACCTACATTCACACTGAACTTTTCTACATTTCAGACCTCAAAAGAAACTGCATTTCATCCCCATTCTAGAACTCTATTCTACAGTACCAAGAGGTAGACTTTTTTCCAGCCCACGTATCTTTTAGAAGTCAATACTCTCTTTTTATTGAATTTCCAGCTTTATGGTCAATGAGAATTCTCAACTTGCCCCCAGATAGAAATTTTTTCTTAATATTGGACAGTCTTCAGAATTAAAATGGATAAGTTGTAACTGTGAAGTGTCTAGTCTATCTGGAGCCATAAAATTTGCAAAGCAGAAAAGAAAATTTAACTACTCAGGATTAATTCAATAAAACCACTGAATTCCAAGTTAAAACATACTTAAATTATGCATAATCCTACTTACCTGAGGACACACAAACAATGATCAATTTGAATGCCACTGCTCTTTTTTATGCCCCATGTACCCTGTCCACCATGGGTGATTAAGCCTATATTCTATCTTTTCCTATTCCTTATTCATTTTTAATATATCAATGAACATTATTCCTCCTGGGGAAAGTCCTGGCTTGCATGTGCACATAGACTCATAGACAAACACACCACAAACATGTATGCACGCAAAAAGACACACACAGATACACACATCACAAACATTCACACACACCTACAAACCAGGCATGATACTATGTGCTCCCAGGAAACTAGTCCTCCTTTATCAAGGCATTGGTTACACTTATTTTAATTTTATTTTTGTTTGTCTTACCTGATAGACTTTAAACTTTGTGATCAGATAATCATGTTTACCCGGAAGATAAAGAAATAATGTTTCTTTATTTCTGGTTGTAAGTACAGTTAGTTGCTCAGTCATGTTCGATCCTTTGATCTCCTGGACTGTAGCCTGCCATGCTCCTCTGTTCATGGATTCTCCAGGCAATAATACTGGAGTGGGTAGCCATTCACTTCTCCAAAGGGTCTTTTTGACCCAGGGATCGAACCCAGGTCTCCTGCATTGCAGGCAGATTCTGTATTGTCTGTGCTACTAGGGAAGCACTCTAAGTACAGTAAGAATTGCATAATTCAGCTCTGTTGAATGATAAATGAATAAGTGAATAAAAATAAATTTTTAAAATCTTAGTAACTCTGAATACCAGATTCCAAATATATTGTTACTTTGGAGTTAAAATTGACATCAGGGAAGTAGGTACTTGTATTTTTCTCTACATGTTACATGGTCTAAAAGACAGGCATGCACAAATGCAGTCAAGAATCTGCTATCCCACCCTTCCTTTTGCCAAATCATCTTAGACACTTGGTCCAGATTGCTGGAAAATATTTGGCATAGATTTTTTTCTTTCACTGAAGTAATTCTACAAACTGATATGATCAAAAGATACTATCATTTGAAAAATTGCTGTGCAAAACACTGGCTATTTCCTTTTGTTATTCCCACCCAGTGGAGTCAAATTTAGAAATAATTTATATCCAGAATATGTTTTACCACTAAGAATCACAGTAAAGAAGTAATTATTTAAATATCTTTAAATGAATAAAACAAATTACAACATTCTGAATAAACAATAACTATGTCAGCTTAGACTTCCCTGGTGGCTCAGATGGTAAAGCGTCTGCCCACAAAGCCTACAATGTGGGAAACCAGGTTCAATCCCTGGGTCAGGAAGATGTCCTGGAGAAGGAAATAGCAACCCAACCCACTCCAGAATTTTTGCCTGGAAAATCCCATGGAAGGTGAAACCTAGTAGGCTACAGTCCATGGGGTCGCAAAGAGTTGAACACAACTGAGCAACTTCACTTCACTCACTTATGTCAGCATATAGCATTTGTGTCAGAAATACTGTGATGGAAACAGGTTTGTTACAGGTGTGTGGGTAGAAAAATGCTGCTCTAAGTTTTGCATGGTGAATGCACTTTGTGATTGCAGAATTTTCCAAAGCTTGCTATAATTTTTGTTTTTTCTCTTCTTGTCTGTCTTATTATCATTATATATTGGCCAAAATTTTTAACCACATTCCTGAATGTCACCCTCCAATACAGTCAAATATATGTATATAAACAATAGACATCAAGCTGCTGGTCATTTCACAGAAGAAATTTTCCTGTTACTCACTAGCAGTGATAACAAGTGAAAGCCATGGGCAACTTGCACATCTTTCCTTTAAGCTAAATAACCTCAATATTATGCTAACAGGCTAAATAAGTCCTAAGTTTCTTCAGTATCTTCTACAAACATTTATTATACTGCACAGTAATTATTCATATATAGACTGATTTCCCAGGTGGATTAGAACTCTGCACGTGCAGTCTATATCATATCTGCTTATGTATCTCCAGGTTCTAGAACAATACTCAGAATAAAGCAAATTTCAATAAATGTTCCTTGAATAAATGTGTATTATAATCCTAATAATGCCCCTTAACTACTATACTAATTTTGAAACAATAGCATATCATAATTAATTTGTGTGGTTAACTGTAGCCCACAATGGGATGTTACTGAATGATCAATTGCCTTTCATCTTCCACCTTTGCAAGGCCTTTCTGCTTGGATAGCTTACTATTTGTGTGTTGCCATTTGCCTTCTGTAAAATAATTAAGTATGTGAAACCAAGAACAGATTATTGGCTCAGATAAATCCAGTACTTCCTTTTTAATGTATAAATTGAAAATAATTTCATAATAAAGTAAATATTCCAACTGACTACTACACATCTTTCTGTATATCTTATTAAACCATTGAAGAAAATAAAATAGCAAAGGCCCCTTCAGCAGAAAAGAAGCAAAAAAAAAAAAAAGCTAAGACAATCAGAATTAAAGATTATTTTTTCTTATTCTAGAACTGATCAATCTCTACCCCCAAGAAAATTAACATCTCACTTTCCTTTACCTCTTTCTCCATAGCCATGGGCCACAGATGACCCTCTTGCTAATCAGAAAGAAGCAAATCCTATTCTTTCTCATTCTCTTTCCATTTTTATTCTCCATTAATTCATCTATAAATTTACCACTTTCAGTCTTTTTTATTATGCATCTATTCTTAGCAGTTGCATGAATTAAGCACTCATGTTTATGCAAACAATTAAAGTTAAATATCCAGCCCCAATTCTGCTTAAATAAATTCTAGTACATTTCTGTGTAACTGTTGGACACCACCTTCTGAGGTCCTTCTGAAAATTTAAGTCTGTTATATCCAAAATGGAGCTCACTGTTTTTCATCTGAAGTCTTCTCTTTCTTTTATGCTCATTTCTGTTTGTTAGCACAATTCCACCCATCAGTAAACTTTACAGGCATAAATAAAACTTCTCTCTCTCTTTCTCTCCTGGTGGTTCAGATGATAAAGAATCTACCTGCAATTCAAGAGTCATAGGTGTGATCCCTGGGTCAGGAAGATCCCCTAGAGAAGGAAATAGCAACCCACTCCAGTATTCTTGCCTGAAAATTCTCATGGACAGAGGAATCTTGTGGGCTACAGTCCATAGGGTCGCAAAGAATCAGGCACAAATGAGTGACTAACACGTTCACTTTCACACTCTTTTACTTGGTTATTTATGCATTCACTAAATCTAATTATTGAATGGGTTGACAGGAAGGCTACATTTTCCCAGCTCATATGGAGTTAATTTCAGACATATGAGTGAGTTCTGGTTCATGGAATATATATCAGTATCATAAATATGACTTACAAATTGGCCTAAAACTTCTTTACACAATCCTCCACTCTTTTCATCTTTCACCTTTTGTGGTTGTCATAGAAGAAAGAATCGCAGGTCTTTAAATGACTGGGCAGCATAAAGAATAGATGCATGTGTATGTATAACTTAATCACTTTGTTGTACACCTGAAACTAACACAATGTTGTTATTTAACTGTACTACAGCATAAAATAAAAAGTTTTTTAAAATTCCACTATTGTGACACTGTTGACAAGAACACATAGCCATCATCTGATTAAAATAAAAATCAGAAAAACCAAACTGATGGATGTTCTATAAGATGAATGGCCTATAATCTTCAAAAATGTCAAGATCCTGAAAGTAAAAAAAAATTTTAATATATATTTTTTCTTAAAAGCAATTAATCCAGCAACTAATCCAGACTGAAGGAGATTGGAAACATGACAAACTTAAAAAAATGTGACCCTGAACTGGATCCTTTGCTGTAAAGGTCACTATTAGTATGATAGGAAATATTAACTGAAATTTGAAGATTAAGTGGTCACAATGCATTGATGTTAAGTTCTTGCATTTGCTTTGTGACTATAAAGAGGATATCTATTTATGTAATAAACATACATTAAATTATTTGAAAATAATATAGCATAATGTTAGCTACTCAAGTGACTCAAAAAACTAAGTTCTTTATACTCTATTTGCAACTTTTTGCATGTTTGAGATATTTTTCAAAAGAAAAAAAATTTTAACTAATTAAAAACTAGTGTTTTAGTGTATAGATACAGGAATTTTTCCAAAACTGAAAACAGATGGTGTCTTACACTAGTCATATGTTGGAAGTCAAAACTTTTGGCCTTTGATGTTCATCATTTTAATAATTCTATAAAGAATTTTTTTTAATTTTTAATTGCTTAAAGATAATTTCTGTATTGATCTACTGTTTGATAATTTTATTTAGATAAGTAAAAGAAAAAACATACAACAGAGTCTATGTAGATATCTCACACCTTGTTGCCTATATTATGTACTTACAAATTAAGATCCTCATATTGAAATTTTAGTGTGAAATGCTAAAGTCACAGATGCTTGAAGTACTACTTCTTTTTTTCCATATGGAAAGCATTTTTTTTTTAATTTTTATTAGAGTATAGTTAACTTATAGTGTCATGTTAGTAAAACATCAGCTCTTCTGGAATTGAACCAGAGATGTGATGATGACTATACTGGGAAGAACTACAGACCTCCACTCCACCAACTGAGCTATTGAAAGGAGTACTCTCATCTCTTTATTAACAACTAGATTCCAAAGTTCTTTATAATTATATGGTTTCAGATTAATACAACTTATTTATTTTAAAATGCTCTCTTATGCAAAACTAATTTCATTTACTTTGATACCAGCCCAGGTGGTTCAGTGGTAATGAATCCATCTGCCAATGCAGGAGATGCAAAAGATGTGAATTTGATCCCTGAGTTGGGAAGATTCCCTGGAGTAGGAAATGGCAACCCACTCCAGTATTCTTGCTGGAAAATTCTATGGACAGAGGAATCCTGCTGGCTGCAGTCCTTGGGATTGCAAAGAGTCAGACAATGCTGAGCACACACACAGCTTGCCAGATGATTTTAACTGTTATCATAGGACACTACACATACACAATATTTAAACTTGTTCTACTATATTATGAAATGGAAATTTTGGCCTGTGCCTTCCGCTGGAACAGTGGCTCTTTGACAATTTAACTTTGATTTTCTGTGATTTTTAGCCCATAAGGTAGCCCTGATGTTTAGCCCTGATGTTCATCAAGTAATAGATATTAAAATTATTTGCTGGATACTGAATAATTATAAATCCAGAAAAAAAAATCGAGACCTATTTGGATTATATATCTTTATTTTTCCCCAATTTTTTGCAATAATTTTCAAAGTGCTTCATCTTAGCTATTTGATTAATGCAGGATAGTGTGTCTTAGTTGCTTAGTTGTGTCTGACTGTTTGAGATCCCATGGACTGTAGCCAGACAGCTTCTCTGTCCATGGAATCCTCCAAGCAAGAATATTGGAGTGGGTTCCCATTCCCTTCTCTAGGGGAATCACATAAGTTCATGTTCACTTATCCAAATGTCTCAACTAACTTTAGAAATATGAATCCACTTACTTTATGAGCTCCACAAAAGAAAGAAACTGGTGTTTTGAGGATAAGAATTTGATTGTAAGGTGGAAGTTTGGTCTGAACATAGACATTATAGTTATAAAGTACCATTAGGGAAAAAAGTAAAATATTTAGAATGTGAAATTAATCAAAGATATGAAAATATTATATAATACTATATGATAATTATTTAATAACATATTAATTATATAATAATTAAATTATATTATAATAATTTTATAATACCATAGTAGTTTTACAATTAATTCTCTAGCACATCTCTGTATTACTTTTTCTCTATATGTTTAAGCTTCTTATTCTTCCTCCTCATCTTACAATTTTTTATATAATTTTCTATAGAGAGAATGCACAAATTAGTCTTTTTTCTAATAATGCTGATGATTTTTTTAAAATGATTAGCAGTTGAGAAAATTTTTGAAACTTCTTATGATTACCTATCACCCATTGTCAAAACAAGGTATACTTTTACATTCTGGTGAAAGTTGCTCAGTCATGTCCAACTCTTTGTGACCCCATGGATTGTAGTCCATGGAATTCTCCAGGCCAGAATACTGGAGTGGGTAGACATTCTCTTCTCCAGGGGATCATCCCAACCCAGAAATCGAACCAACGTGTCCTGCATTGCTGGCGGATTCTTCTAAGTCTATAGCAATTTTATTTTGGGGGGTGAATTTTTGGATTTTTGTTATATTTGAATTTTTGTATGATCAACAATTTTGAATATATATATATATATATATATATAAGATTAATCTGAAATTAAGACATACTCAACATTTTAAGATTTACCTCCTGTCCTAATTTACAGAAATATTTTATATGATCAAGTTACTCTGATTTCAGTACATTGACTCATTAATAGATATAGGTGAGATTTTGGTCTCTGGAATAGCTCATCTTCAGGCCAACTGACTGTGTTGTTGGCAATCTTTTACTCCAGTTTATCCATAATACACCTTACTTCAAGGTCATATATGCTGAAATACATATCTAATACACTGGGCTACATTAAACACACATCTTCTCACACAAAGACACTACCGTTTATACTCTCATTAAAACTTTAGGCACTAAACCACGTAAATTAATAAATTCTTTTTTTTTGAGATTCACAACAGGAAAATATATGGTGTGTTTATTATTGCTTTATCAAGTATGATCACCTTCTATGGAATGTTAGTAGTCTATGTAGTGTGTTAGTTGTTCAGTCATCTCCGACTCTTTGAGACTACATGGACTATAGCCCGCCAGAATGGAATTCACCAGGTGAGAATACTGGAGTGGGTAGCCATTCTCTTCTCCAGGGGATCTTCCCAACCCAGAAATCAAACCAAGATGTCCTGCATTGCTGGTAGATTCTTCTAAGTCTACAGCAATTTTATTTTGGAGGGTGAATTTCAGCATTATTAGAAAAAAGACTAATTTCTTCCTCCAGGGAGTTTTTCTGATCCAGGGATCAAACACAAGTCTCCTGCACTGCAGGTGGATTCTTTACCATCTGAGCCATCTATACTTCTGATAGAACAGCTCTTTAATTTTTATGCTGATAATTTTACCCATCTAATGATGGGTAGAACTCCCAACAGACCATCTTCTTGGCCTGATTATAAGTATCTCTTCTCTCTCACTGCCTACATGGCTCCAGTGCCAATTGCTAAAGGACATATTTATATTATGGTATGAGCTATGGACTTGTAACTTTGGATCATGTAACCTACATTGACACAATAGCAATATATTTGGAAGTTACTTTTACATCAGGCTGACTAGTACCAATATGATAGAGATGAAATTGACTGTAAATCTCAAAAGTATATCCCATTAATCTCAAACTAAATGTACCCAACCAGTTACCTCTTGGGCTCATTCCCAAATCCTAGCCATTCTAACAATCTAATGAGGACAAATTTAATGGATAGGAAATATTTGAGATGCATGTCTTTAACGCCCATGTGTCCATAAAAAAGCAAACAAACCTTTGAGATCTTAAGACAGAATAAGATGAAAAGGAAATAACAATGAAGTTTTAGAGTGATGATTTGTGTAGTAATACTTATGTAATAGAAGGAACTAAAAATTAATGAAACAGTGAGGATTTCCTTTCAGGGAAATGTTAGTAATTTCCAGAACCACATTACCTATTCTAGTTCAGTTAGTAGCAAGAGTTAAACAGTAGAGTAGGGTCAGGCATTCTAGGGAAAGGGGAAATACTGTAGATAGTCTACTAAAATTTCAAGGAACATGTAATTCTATACTTACAAAAATTCTTTCAGTAATAAGAAAAATAGGAAATAAATTTCCCAGATCAATTTATAAAGCTACAATTATCATGCTATAAAAATCATGATGAATAATATGGAAGAAAATTGTACTTCACTCCCTACTCATGAACACAGAATCAAAATATTTTAAACCAATTTTAGCAAAAAAAATTATTTTTAAATGAATCAAGACTAAGATATGTTTATACAATGAATACAAAATGATTCATATATATATATATGAATGCCAACACAATTCACCATACTAGCAGATAAGAAGGGAAAAATTATTATCTCACGAGATATATTAAAATTATTTGTATAAAAACCCAGCACTTATTCATGACTAAGCATCTTAGGAAATTACGAATAGAAACAAAACTGAATGTAGTAAGGCTATGTATTAAAACTCAATTGCTAAAATATACATAAAGGAGAGCTCACATAAATAGTTTTCAAAATAAGAATCAGAATAGACATAATCATAGTTATTCAGAATTTTCTATGAGAATTTTACTGATAGAGTCATATTAAATAAAGTAACACATGGCTAAATAAAAATTAGAAAAGAAATATTAAAATCACCATTATTTGAGCTACATTTAAAATATTTGACCCACATTTAAAATAGCAAGAATTAATAAGATGAAGAACATTGGTGAAGAGAAGATAAATTTATCATTTCTATGGCAAAGCAATATATGTTAGAAAATGTAATATCATATTTACAATAGCATACGGACCTAACAGAAGCAGAAGATATTAAGAAGAGGTGGCAACAATACACAGAAGAACTGTACAAAAAAGAGCTTCATGACCCAGGTAATCACGATGGTGTGATCACTCACCTAGAGCCAGACATCCTGGAATGTGAAGTCAAGTGGACTTTAGGAAGCATCACTACAAACAAAGCTAGTGGAGGTGATGGAATTCCAGCAGAGCTATTTCAAATCCTGAAAGATGATGCTGTGAAAGTGCTGCATTCAATACACCCGCAATTTGGAGAACTCAGCAGTGGTCACAGGACTGGAAAAGGTCAGTTTTCATTCCAATCCCAAAGAAAGGCAATGCCAAAGAATGCTCAAACTACCACACAATTGCAGTCATCTCACAGGCTAGTAAGGTGATGCTTAAAATTCTCCAAGTCAGGCTTCAGCAGTACGTGAACCATGAACCTCCAGATGTTCAAGCCGGTTATAGAAAAGGCAGAGGAACCAGAGATCAAATTGCAACATCCACTGGATCATCGAAAAAGCAAGAGAGTTCCAGGGAAACAACTATTTCTGCTTTGTTGACTATGCCAAAGCCTTTGACTGTGTGAATCACAATAAAGTGGAAAATTCTGAAAGTGATGGAGATACCAGACCACCTGACCTGCCTCTTGAGAAACCTATATGCAGGTCAGGAAGCAACAGTTAAAATTGGACATAGAACAACAGACTGGTTCTGAATAGGAAAAGGAGTAGTACATCAGGGCTATATATTGTCACCCTGCTTATTTAACTTCTATGCAGAGTACATCATGAGAAACACTGGGCTGGAGGAAGCACAAGCTGGAATCAAGATTGCTGGGAGAAATATCAATAACCTCATATATGCAGATGACACCACCCTTATGGCAGAAAGTGAAGAAGAACTAAAGATCCTCTTGATGAATGTGAAAGAGGAAGTGAAAAGGAAAGAGGAAGTGAAGTGAAAAACTTGGCTTAAAACTCAACATTCAGAAAACTAAGATCATCACTTCTAGTCCCATCACTTCATGGCAAATAGATGGGGAAACAGTGGAAACAGTGATAGACTTTATTTTGGGGGGCTCCAAAATCGCTGAAGATGGTGATTGCAGCCATGTAATTAAAAGATGCTTACTCCTTGGAAGGACAGTTATGACCNATTTTAAACTGTACATGTGATTTTCCTGAAAAGCTTTAGTTTTATATAATGAATTACTCCAGAAGGATCATTAAGAAGGAAATGTTTGGGTAAAAAAGGAAGAGTATATTAACTTATCAAATTCTGACTGTCAAAAGTTTGTACAATTATTACCATGAAAAGAAAAGACAACTGAAAATGCTTGAGTGATTCTTTCAGGTGTTACACCAATGCCCAAGTTCTCAAATAAATGAACAAAAATAGTTATTATATGTCTAAGATTTAAAAAACTTTATAATGGATAATTTAAAACATTTCCAATATATTTTACCAATCTAGAAACACTTGTGCTACGAAAACACCATGCTGAAAACTGATGCTTATAAAGCCCCATGTGTTAGGTTTTCAAATAACTTATTTTACAAAAAAACAAAGTGATCATTCACATGAAAAAAACACGTTAATGCATCCTTAAGGAAGTGGTGATCATAAACTCAAAAAATAAAAAGGCAAAGACAAAGGAAAATAGCTAATGAAAAAGCCAACTACAAGAAAAATACTCATTTAGTAAACATCAGTTTAACAGATCAAAACAGGTGCCCAGATTTTCAAAAAGGTTAATAAGCAATTAATCTCACATGTCAATTTGTAATGAAAATGTACAACTTATGATAAAATTAATGTGTACAAAGTTTAACCAATAACATACACACTTAGGAAATGAGCTCTGAAGTGGAAATACTATGTAGAGCTTTTGGTTTAATACTGACACCAATCACCTGTGTTAGATACAGATCTCAGGACCATCTCTCATTACACAGTAGGTTTGAAAATGGATGAGGGAGATGATATCTCTGCTGGGGACACAAGGAGGATAATAAATAACCTCCAGATGGATGTGTATAAATTAAAAAAAAAAAAATCCTGATCTATAGATTGTGATAAACCTCCTGGCCTGTGTCTTTTTTCCCTAGTAAGTAGATTTTTGTGAAGGGAAAAAAAGAAAATGACAATAATTTGATCACTAAAAACAATGATAACCACATGCAAACTATTTCATTTTCATTGCAGTAATAAAAAATTTCAAAGAAAGGTGATTATATAAACTTACCTCACCAACTAAGGGGGTGTGTTGTTTTTGTGGACTTTGCGATGCTTTTTGCTATATACCCCACAAGAAAGGGAAGTTGGTTAGAATTTGGAACACTGGAAATGAAAAATTCTGTTCATTAAATAACCACTCACATTAATTTCTGTATCTCTTATGTATGACACTTTTCTAAATTAACTGGTTACAAGATGTCACCCTTTCCTTAAGTAGCTTATATTTTAAATGCAGAAAAGCAGTAAGCTGATATACAGTACTTTTCTGTGTATACAGGCATCTATAAACTGAACATTTAAAAAACTACGCTTTTTTAAAATATGTACACGGATAAAAACATATTCACAGAGTAGTGATCTCTCACTATATTTTCTCAATGAAATCATTCTTTCTCTAATGGCTTCAAAAACTACTCCAATGTTAACAGCTTTAGCTCTCTCCCATCAGCCAAATTCAGGCTTGTATTTTCAAATGTTTGTGGAAACCCTCTACCTGGAAACCTCACTGTCATCTTATGTTCAACATAACCAAAAAAACCCTTCCATTTCCCATAATAACTGGCTCTTTCGTTTAACTTGCTAATTTCTGTTATTACGTCAATTAACAATCTCATAATATCTGCACTGTTTTACAATGTGTTCCTATACACAGTATCTCAAGTGATTCTTCTTATTCTGTGAGATAAACACCATAATCATATTCTTTAAAGATGAAAAAATTGAGGATAGAGAGTTTGTATGGTCTGTGCAAGGTCACTAAGTAAGCAGCAGAACTCAGACTTGTAGCTATGTCTTCTGACTTTAAATCTGACCTTCTTTCCACAAAGCTAATTCCCATTAAAACCATTCTTTTAGCTTCAAAATCTTGCTTTGGAACTTTCTTCCCCCATTCATCGTCAATAATTTTTCAACATTCACTACACATCAGTGTATAGGACATAATGATGCTTCTTCTAAAAACTCTTATTATTATTTTATAAAACCCTTTGTGGTAGCAAGGGGTATAGCACATACCATACTAATAAAAGTACTAGGTGCAGCCACAGTTATTCTGAAATAGTTGAATTTAACTGTTAAATATTACACAAATAAGGAAAATAAAGGCATAGAACGGCTCAGTAACTTTCCAAAAATCAAGCATATGCCTAGTAGCAAAGCTAGATTCAAATTCAGGGATTTCTGATACTAGGACCTTACCACTGGACAACACTACTTTTCCTTAGGAAACTTAAGAGATTGTCTAGTTTTATGCCTTCATCTAATTACCGCAATTACTCTCTATTTCATTTTCTTGCTTTCCTCATCTTTTAATATGTGCTTACATCAGATTAGTTTTTCAGAAGTACCTTCCCTCTCTTGTTTTTCTCCTGCTTAAGAACTAATATTGCTCTTGTCTGCCTAACTGTTCAAGATCAAACTCTAATTTGATCTTTAATCAAGGCTATCTACAATGTAATTATCTCTTACTAGCTATATGACTTCTATATAAGGCAAGTTAAATGAGTTATTTTATGTGAAATGCATAGAACACCACTTAGGACAGAATATGTGTTAGCCATTATCATTAACTGAGAGTCAGTATAGCATTCTGGTCACAGACCAGGGATTTGAGCCAGCCTATCTCCCTTTCTTTTTTCTTTCCAGTTTTATTGAGATGTAAGAATCTGCCTGCAATGTGGGAGACCTGGGTTCAATCACTGGGTTGGGAAGATCTCCGGAGGAGGGCATGGCAACCCACTCCAGTATTTTTGCCTGGAGAATGCCGAAGGACAGAGGAGGTTGGTGTGCTACAGTCCATGGGGTCGCAGAGTCAGACACAACTTGAGCAACTAAGCTCATTAATTCACACATAGCACTGTATCAGTCTAAGGCAGAGAGCACTATGATCTGACTTAACAACGATGAAATGATGAACTCTTAGGATTTACTTTCTTAACAACTTTCACATTTAACATATATGTTGTATTAATACATTACATTTCTAATTCTTATTTATCTTATGACTGGAAGTTTGTACCTTTTGGATACCTTCATCAAATTCCCCCTCCCCCATGCCATGCTTCTGGTAATCACAATTCTGACCTCTTTTTCTATGAGCTTGTCTGTTTTTGAAGTATAACTGATCAACAACACTGTAATAGTTCCTGGCACACAATATAATGATTTCTGTATCAAAGTGATCACCATAGTAAGTCTAGTTACCATCAAGATTTTTTTTTTAAAGAAACTATTTATTTTCCATCCGCTTCATTTCCATTTTCTATTCAGTCTGTCTTGATTAGAATCTTTGCTCTGCCACTTACTAGCTGAGTATTTAACCTTAGGAAAACTCTTATCCTCTCTGGGCATCAAATATCATCATTGCAGGCTTCATACATTTGAAAAAAATGTAAGAATTTATCATGAGTATGGTAATTAAAGAAGACACACTTTGGCTAGAGTTACGAAACAAGAGAAAGCAATTAGAGGATGAGTGATTCATTTGTTCAATCATTTAAAAAGTATTTACTGAGCTTTACTGTTGGCTAAGGCTTGGTTAGACCTAGAGAAACATCAGGGAATAAACATGATAGAAAGAACATGTCCCATTCTTCATGGAGTTTACAGATAAATGAGAAAGACAGATACATATATATGGGCCATGCCACTAGGCTTGTGGGATTTTAGTTCCCTGACCAGGAATCCAACAAGGGCCTGTGGCAGTGAGAGCATAGAGTCCTAACCACTGGACAATACACCAGGGAATTCCTGGGAAAGACATACATTAAACATGCAAAAATTATTTTAAAAAGAAAAAAAAAATCTAAGGTGATTGCAGAACAAAAAGATGTAAATAACACAGGCCAAAAAAGTGAACCAGATTTAGAGACAACTATAGAGTCTGTTAAAAACAGAAGTATTAATAAGGATTATTAACTGAGTAGTGAGAAAACAGAAAGGAAAGAATCTAAGATGACTAAAGTATTAAGCCTGTGAGCCTTGCAAATTTTTGAGGTAAGGAAGTGAGTGATAGGTTCAGGTAATGATAGTTTAAATCTTCATGGCACTTTACAGTTTACACAGCATTTTCACTTTCATGATGCACTAGAGATTTAGGAAACACCAGCTGGACAGTAAACTGATACGTCTAATGACAGACAGCTAATTAAGAGAGACTACCACTGTCCTGAAAGCAAGGATAACTCCTGGTTATCCTCAAGCCTATCTACCTTTGAGGACAGCTAATCTAATCACAAACAAGAGACAGTTATACTATTTACTCAAGAATTCTTATGATTACCAATTTTTTTCCCCCCATGAAGACAATAAAACCTGACAGCCTCAGTGAAACAAATATGCACTTAATTCTAAGAAACTTTAGGAGTACCATTCAATGAACAAAAAGAATTCACCTTGACAAAGTCCAGGACAGCATCTCTCTGAATCTGCTTGGTCCTTATTTTCTCCTCCTCATACTGTAGGGCAGCAAGTTGTGCCTCTCTCCGAGTACGTTCTACTAATTGTTCTCTTCTCCGATGAAGTTCCAGGTCTGTCTGTGAAAACTGGAACAAGAGGATCATTTTGCATATGCAAGCAGGGATAAAGATCAACTTACTAATATTCTTTATCAATTTTGGGAAACTACTGCTGACCCAAGCCATTTTTACTTTGCATTCACTGAGCATTTCTTCAGATGTGCTTATTGCTAATTTTTTCCCGTTTCTGCACTGTGTTCTGATATGTATTATAGAGGCTTATTTTCTCTCTGGTACTTTCTTGCTAACACACTGCTACTCATATCAGGTGCACATATTATGTTAATATGAGACAAGTAATACAATTTACAGATGTTTGGGAATTAACTGCAATTTAAGTATTATAAAAGAAGAAAATCATCTTAATTTAAAAAGAAACTAAAACTAGAAAAATTTTTTTTTTACCTGATTGTGACTTGGTGATAGTGATAAGGGAGAAGATGGCTCAGCTGGAACTCTGATCCAAAAAAGAAAAATAGAAAAGAAAAAACTCTTTGAAAAGACAGATAAATAAAAGATAAGTGGAATTTTATTGTTAATGTAGTTTTCTATTAATCAGCAGGCAAACTGTCTGGTCAACATTGAAAGACCAACTGCATTTTATAAACTTGAGCCCAAATCATTAAATTAAGCTACAGGAACACCTGATGTCTCCGACTCATATTTCACGTGATGATATCACCGATCAAACTATACATAGTGAACAACTGTCTATGTCAGCCAGTGCTGATGATAGTTATTTGAGATCACTTTCAAGCAGTATTGTTTCTTTACAGCTCACAGAACTACGTCTTCTTTATTACTAGGACTGAAACAAGATACATGTACACGGAGATGGTTTATACACAAAGCCACTTTATCAACACAGTTCTGGAATACTACAGAACCTATAACTCTACGTGTGAAGTGAAGTTGCTCAGTTGTGTCCGACTCTTTGCAACCCCATGGACTGTAGCATACTATGCTCCTCCGTCCATGAGATTTTCCAGGCAAGAGTACTGGAGTGGGTTGCCATTTCCTTCTCCAGAGGATCTTCCTGACCCAGGGATCGGACCCAGGTCTCCCACACTGTATGCAGACGCTTTACCATCTGAGCCACCAGGGAAGTCCACTAACTTTATGTGTAGAGCACATCTACTGAAGAGCAATTTTAGTAACAAAACTGAAGATTTTGTTGATTTTTATCTTTAAGAAAAAAATGAAACNCAGGTCTCCCACACTGTATGCAGACGCTTTACCATCTGAGCCACCAGGGAAGTCCACTAACTTTATGTGTAGAGCACATCTACTGAAGAGCAATTTTAGTAACAAAACTGAAGATTTTGTTGATTTTTATCTTTAAGAAAAAAATGAAACCTGATTTGATGCTTAAAAAAAAAAACCCCAGTAAAACTTGCTTTTCAGTCTTATCAGTGTTAATTCTTATATTTTGGTATTTATTTCTTGTTGTATTTCCTAAAGTTTAAAATATAATATATAAGAAAACAAAAACTTAAGCTAGTCTATTGTTCTTTCATGCTACATTTTTTTCTTATATTGGTTCCAAATCTTTGAAGTATTCACAAAATTTTTCTTTTAATTNATCAGTGTTAATTCTTATATTTTGGTATTTATTTCTTGTTGTATTTCCTAAAGTTTAAAATATAATATATAAGAAAACAAAAACTTAAGCTAGTCTATTGTTCTTTCATGCTACATTTTTTTCTTATATTGGTTCCAAATCTTTGAAGTATTCACAAAATTTTTCTTTTAATTTCTAGGCCTTAAAAAAACTTTGACAGAATAAATTGTTTATAATTTTTAAAAGGAACAGAATAAATTACTTAATGCCTACCAAATTAACTACTTAATAACTTCTTATACAAGATTTAAAATAATTTAAAATAATGTTAAAGGTAGAGATTTAAAACTTCCTTAACTTTCTATTAATCCTTGGCAACCTTTATCCTAGCACGCCTAGCATACTCAGTCACAAGTCTGGCAAGAAAAGAGAGGAATGTATTGGTAGGATAAGATTTTTAACTGGGATATAACCAATAAAGAATGAGAGATGAGTGACTTCAGGAGTGCAAGTTTGTCCCAAATTGCCAACTTCACTGTTAACATTTCTTATAGTTTTATTGGCCATCTGTAGATAAACTATACAGAAAGGATCATATAAAACCATTTCAAGTGGGTGTATGTGCCCTGATTTGAACATTTTTCTCTAATAATGCTTTTTAAGTAAAAATTTTTAATATACATCTTTATATCATTTCTTCACCCTCTTTTTTACACCAAATCTCAAAAGTTGGCTGAATTCACTGTTTCCACTTCATCTCACCCCATTTTACTTTGAACCCACTCCAATCTGGATCTGTCCTCACAACTTCACTGAAACTGCTCTCTTCAATTTGGGGGCTTTACATGTCCAAATCCAATATTTATTCTCAGCCCTCACCTTCCTGAACCTATCAGCAGTATGTGAGATTTGCTTCTCTCTCTCCCCACGTCTTGAGAATGTCTCTTCACTTAGCCTCTGGGACATGACCTTCTTTCTCCTATTTCCATAACCATTCCTGCTTGTCTCTACTACCATACCATTGTGCTCATTTTACACGCTAGCAAGGTTATACTCAAAATCCTTTAAGACAGGCTTCAGCAGTATGTGAACTGAGAACTTCCAGATGTCCAGCTCTCACATCTGTACATGACTACTGGAAAAACCATAACTTTGACTATATGGACCTTTGTTGGCAAAGTGNTCTCTCTCTCTCTCTCCTTTTCCCTGTGACCTTTTCCTATCATCTTTACACATGATCTCTCCAGCAGAGGAGCCAGATTTCTTACATGGCACCTCAGGACTTTGAGATGTCCTGAAGACTCCTCAAGACACAAAAACTGGTGCTTCTAGAACTTCTTAAGTTTTAGGACCAAACCTGGCAGAGTGTCACTTCTGCTTTATTTGCCTATCAAATCTTATTTATCTCATTTTCTAGCATGGTTTCCCTTAATCTGTCCATCTGCTTATTATCCCATAAGCATGTTCTAAATTACCTTTCTGGCTTTTGCTGATAGTCTTTATCTTTCTTAAAATATTCTTTTAACTCTCAACCTCTTTTAAAATATTAATTGTGTCAAAGCACATCACAGGGCAGTCCATCTTCCATGTATGAGGGGACTACAATTTCAGAAGACATTGTTCATTGGTGGCTGTATTTGGAGACTAGCTCTTGCCACCAGTACATATGAAATTCTCAATAAATATTTAATCCAGTAATTTAGCATCACAAAAATATACAGGAGACAAATTATTATCTCCATCTGACAGATGAAACTAAGGCTGAGAGAAGTTAAGTGATTTGGCTAAAATCCCACAGTTAATAAGTAGTAGTATTGGGTCTTTCAAGCTCCAAAAAGCTATAGCACACAGTGCTAATTTGTAGTAATAAAAGTAATGCCATTTTGATAAAGACAAGGTTAAGAGCCAGGAATTGAATGCATGATAGTTTCACATACTCTTAAAGCAGGGTAGTGGCAAGAATAATAATCTGGTGAAAAGCATGCTATAAAGATGTGGTAGGAATCTTTAGAATGAAAATTTTTCTTCAAAGATACCATTTCCAACTGAGCCTTTGGGCAAGAAACTTAGTTTTTGCTTTACAAATGATAGTCACAGACCATGAACACCTTTTTAAATGCTATTCTTCAAGGCTGAGAGCAAGCGGTCCAATTATAAAAGAATTGATCTTGTTAAACTTATTCTTAAATTTTTTATTTCCCTCCTTGGTTAATTCAATTTCCCTTCAAAGGCATGAATCATCAAGACATAATGTGAACATTCAGCCACAATGGAAGAGGCTGTTACATTATTTGGGTGTACCTGATAGAATTCAGACAGAACAGATTGAACAGGGTCAAATGAAACCCGCTCAGCTGCATATCTACAGCACCCACGATAGTTATTGTTTTCCTGTCATTATAGGACTTTACAAAAGATTTGCTATAACTAAAAGAGAATGCACATCTCTCTTTGCTTATTTCATCCAAAACGGTAACAAATTTTAAAAAGAGATGGGAAGCTAACATTTATCTGTGCTTACCATGAACTGGGCTGTGTAATTTCTCTACATCTTAAGCAGTTTTCATGGCAACTGTGCTAAAAGAGGCACCATCATTTCATTTTTACAGATGAGAGAAAATGAAGAACAGAGAAGGTAAGTGACAGACCCAACTTTACACAGGTGATCAGTAATAACAAATTAAGGATTTGAATGAAAACCTAACAGATGTCAAAACCCTTGTTCAATGCCTCTGAAGATTTCAGCTTCATGATTGTTTGTAACAATAGCCAATAAACTGAATATTCATAAATAAAACTTGAACTGATAATATCAAAAAATCAATGAGTAGGAAGAATCTGAAAGAGCAGAATTTGGAGCCTTTCAAAGGTCAGGGTTTTGAAGGTAGAGGGAACAAGGACTGAGAGTCATTTGCTCTCGTTTCTCAGAGAAGAAAATGGGAACAAACCAGGCCCCAGAGACTCTCCCTTTTATCAGGGTTTTGCTCATGAAATATTTTGGAATTGTCCTCTTCCTTACCCCCTACCACTTTAACCCAGAAATTTTGACTGCACATTTGCCAAAGGGGTTTTACTATGGTAACCTTCAGGCCTGCACAAAGAACACAGTCAAAACAAATAGCTCTCTTTAAATGTCATTACGGGGAGTAAAATTCTGTGTGGTGTATTAATGGGCCTCCCACAGCTAAATCCTAGCATACCACTTTGAAAAATGTCCCCTGTGGGCATCGCTTAAACCAACAAAAGTGAGGGAATTTGAGAGTTAAGAGAAAACACGATCTAGCTCTGGTGAAAATTAATAGAAGACAGAAGAGTATGAATAAAGTGAGAAATCAGGGAGACAAATTAAATTTTCTTTGTTTTCATCCTTTTTAATGTTATTTTAATGTGGAAGGCCTAAAGAGAAATCTGGCTTTTTTGTACACAATCTCCTTATTTTTGAATTTATTCAATCTTTAATAGAAGTAGAAATCCTGCCTTTGGCTTAAGAAATATAAAAAAGGGGAGAAATTTATATTTCTTCCCCAGTCATCAGACAATANTGTGGAAGGCCTAAAGAGAAATCTGGCTTTTTTGTACACAATCTCCTTATTTTTGAATTTATTCAATCTTTAATAGAAGTAGAAATCCTGCCTTTGGCTTAAGAAATATAAAAAAGGGGAGAAATTTATATTTCTTCCCCAGTCATCAGACAATATTCATAAAAGATCAAAGCGTACTTAAGTGGTTAATATACATATAGTGTTTTATCCCATATGCCTTGTTTACTTCATAAATATGTTGGTTGCTCATTTTTTAAAGACTTATTATGGAATAAGCTAATTTCCGAAGCTTATTATGGAATTAGTTAGCATACCTAATAGATCTCTAGAGAGAATTTGACTCATGATATAAGTGTATCTTGAGGAAAGAATTGATATATGGTTAGAAATCTTCATGAAGATAGTTTAAAGCTTTTACCAGTCTTTATTAAACCTACTGCTCACTTGCTTATTATATTTTTTTCAAGGCAAAGGAATTAGTTCTTGTTTTGTTTCCCCCTGCCTGGAGCCTGAGGCAGCTTGCTTTAATCTATGCTCTGACTCCCTAGGATACCCAAGAAGCTTCACCATTCATATCCTACAGAGAGAAAAACTGACATTGAGTATAATCAGCACTGTCTACAACCAGGATGCCTAAGACACAGTGTCTTTAGGTTTTCTCCTTTGTTTCCACCTTTCCCTCCTTTATTCCACTGACTCTATTTCTACATGGCTTCTGTAAAACCAGATTAAAAGATACCCATGCGGAACCCAACACAATAGGGAGATCAGGAAGTTCTGTTGGTATTATTATTGAATGCTGAGTATGAATTTCCAAGTCCTGTGCCTCATACACCAAATTAAAAAGATGTTGACTTTCTAAGAGATAGTCTGTAACTTCTTTTGTGGAACTGAAACAATAGTCACTTATTACCAATTTCTGAGAGAGAATTATCTGAGAAAACAAAATTCACTACCATGTCATTGTTGAATTGTTTCATTAGCTTTAGCTCTGAAATGATGACACTGTATTAGGAATAAAATCCACGCCTAAATGTTCTCTACCAGTGAGGAGCACAACATGTTATGCCAAAGGCAAGGGCCAATAAGTGTTTCTTTGTAAATATTTTGATATTGAATATCAAAAAAAATTTTTTAAGTATTCAGACATAAGGCCAACTTTCAAGTGTTTATAGGACTTCTCTATAAAGAATGGGTTAAGTTTCTCTCATTGAAATAGCCTTAAGATTGTGTTAGCAGGTGTTTAGCTGAAAGAGCACTAGATCAACGTCTGCGTAAAGCTCTGCCATATGCTTAAGGGGATTTTATTCATTTCTTAGAATATGTTTTCTCAAATTCCATAATGATAATATATACCTCACATAAAAGTAAAAGTGTTAGTCACTCAGTTGTGTCCTACTCTTTGCAACCCCATGGAACCCGTCACGCTCCTCTGTCCACTGAATTCTCCAGGCAAGAATACTGGAGTTCCCATTCCTTTTTCCAGGGGAATCTTCCCAACCCAGGGACTGAACCTGGGTCTTCTCCCTTGCAGGAAGATTCTTTACCATTTGAGCAACCAGAGAAGCCCATTTATTATATAATTGGCTGCTAAAATTCAATCATATTGTATCCAATTATTTAACAAATACTTATTATGTCACTAACTTGTGACAGGCAAAGCCCAAGGGATAAGGTGATGAACAAAATCTCTATTCTCAAAATCTCTATTTTATGTTCTACTGGTGATTAAGGAAATGAAGGTGAAGCAGAGTAAGAGAGAGAGAGGAAATAGAGAAACTGGTAGACAATCACATCACAGAGGTAGTCAGTAACAGATCAGTGTACAGTAGTTTTGAAATACATTTCTATGTGTTGGGAGTTACTTGAAGTTAATGAAAGCAGACAAGTCACATGATTCAATTTGCCTTTGAAAAAATTCACTCTGACTACTGTGCAAAATATAAGAGAAGCCAGGATCAGATTAGGGGATAATATGGGAATCCATCGTAAGAGTCCTAGCAAAACACACTGGTATCTTGGAGCAATGCATTAGTGTTAAAATTCTTTAGAGGCTACCTTTTAAAATACTGAATCAATGGTGTTTGAAGATTAATTAGATAGGAGGTAGGAGAGAAAGATAACCTATCAGTCTTGGCCTGATTAGAGAATGGCTGCTAGTGCCTAGATACAGATAAACTCTGGTATTCATGTCAAACTCTGGTGAGAGCTGGACTATAAAGAAAGCTGAGTGCCAAAGAATAGATGCTTTTGAACTGTGGTGTTAGAGAAGACTCTTGACAATCCCTTGGACTGCAAGGAGATGCAACCAGTCCACCCTACAGCAGATCAGTCCTGAATATTCACTGAAAGGACTGATGCTGAAGCTGAAACTCAGCATCAGTACTTTGGACACCTGATGAAAAGAACTGACTGATTTGAAAAGACCCTGATGCTGGAAAAGATTGAAGGCAGGAGAAGAAAAGGATAACAGAGGATGAGATGGTTGGATGGCATCACCAATTTGAAGGACATGAATTTGAGTAAGCTCTGGGAGTTGGTGATGGACAGGGAAGCCTGGTGTGCTGCAGTCCATGGGGTCGCAAAGAGTCGGACACAACTGAGCGACTGAACTGAGTGAAGCCTCAGGGCTCCTCACTCACACAAGACCTTCCCAAGGCTCTGAAGTTCTGATCTGGGCACTAATGGTGTATTGATATGGTGTATGATATAACATATATATATATATATATAT
>SJYV01030233.1:22273-90471 GCA_006410875.1 Neotragus pygmaeus | reverse complement strand
ATTATATAATATATATATATATATATATATATATATATATATATATATATATATATACACTTTCCAAAACTAAGATATAGTAGCTGTGATAGGTTCAAGCCACTGCCTCCTTACCCTGGATCACACTGCTTCTTGGGTCAAGGGATATTGCTGTCTGGAATCCAGCTAAAACAAAGTTGAATAACAGATTGTGGTAAATTGTTCAACAATGCATTTTAAGTCATTTCAGTCAAGTTTGACTTTTTGAGACCTTATGGACTGTAGCCTGCCAGGCTTCTCTGTCCATAGGATTCTCCAGGGAAGAATACTGGAGTGGGTTGCCCTTGCCCTCCATCAGCGGATCTTCAAGACCCAGGGATTGAACCCACCTCTCTTAAGTCTCCTGCATTAGCAGGTTCCTTACCACTAGTGCCACCTGGGAAGCCCATGTGTGAAAATCACTCAGTTCTGACAAACTCTTTGCAATCCCATGGACTATACAGTCCACAGAATTCTTCAAGCCAGAATACTGGAGTGGGTAGCCATTCCCTTCTCCAGGGGATCTTCCCAACCCAGGGATCGAACTCATGTCTCCCGCATTGAAACCAGATTCTTTACCAGCTGAGCCACCAGGGAAGCCCCCATGGTACCCAATAAATCACTCTTCCCTTTGTCCAGACTCCTTTACAATATGACTCTATTTCCCATCATGAAATGGAATCAATTTCTCTTCACCAATATGGTGCTTTCAAGTCCTATTTTGAGATTTGCAGCTTCTACTTTCAAACTTGGAACAGAAATTGGGGCTACTTGGAGAGACAGACTGTAGACAATGAGACATCATATGAGAGAGAGAAACCACATGGAGAAGAATTAAGGTGAGTCAAAATGTCCTTGTTTGACAGCAGCTACAAACCCCCTGACACCAAGTGAAGCCACTCTGGTCTCCCATCCCCAGTCAAACCATCCCAGATAGACATCAACTGGAAGAGAAATAAGTCATCCCCACTATACCCCAAATATCCTATCCACAAGATTGTAAACAATAAGAAGGTTACTGTTTTAAGCTACTATGTTATTTTTTTTTTCTTTGAAGGGGGAGGAGGTTGACACAGTAGCTGACACCTGACATATGGATAATTTACTTCGGTTTTCAACAGAATATATTTACACGGTTTGCAATCACTTCAATATATCATTAGGTTATTGCTTTCTCTCCATGTGTTGTGCTGGGCTTCAGGAGTAGTTCTGACACCCGTTGTGGTGACTGTCTTGGCATCATGACTCCAATATGCGGGGCCAGAGATGCTACTGCACAATGAAAGTGTCCTATAGTGCCTGGCACCCGAACTGTGTAAAACTTTGGAAGAAAAATAGTTCTAAGACCTTCAGAGCCAGAAGAACTGTGGGAAAAATTCATCCAAGTATTAGTTGTATAAAATTCTGAGTATTAGGTTCTTATTACTGTCAGATCAAAATGGAAGTTCTTGGAAATATAGCATATAAATTTTAAATTAACTTCATCTTTTTCTGTTATGATGAGAATTACACACAATGCAATTTATCAGAAAGAGTGTGCTTACAGGGCACAAATTTATGTTAAAAATATGATAACAAGTATATTTGTGTAATCACATAAAGAATGTGACCACAATTTTTTAAAACTTTATGACATTATTAATGACTATTAGAGGTTGAAATAAGCTTTTCTATTATCAAGAACTCAAATTTATTATAATGTACTTTAAAAATTTTAGAACTACTATTTCAAAATTTTAATTTTTTTAGAGCATATTTAAATTCACAGCAAAACTGACAAGGTACAGTGATTTCCTGTATACCTCCTGCCACACACATGCATAGCCTCCACATTATCAGTGTAACTCTTCAGAGTGGCATATCTGTTACAATTGATTAACTTACATTCACAGGCTTCCCTACTGCTCAGATGGTAAAGAATCTGCCTGCAACGCAGGAAACAGGTTCAATCCCTGGTGAGTGAGTCACACACTCACTCACAACCTGCATTAACACATCATTATTGCCTGATGTCTATAGTTTACATTGTTTCACTTGGTGTTCTCTGTGTTCTATGAGTGAATGTGTTAGTGGCCATGCATGCATGCTAAGTCGCTTCAGTCTTGTTCAACTCTATGTGACCCCATAGATGACAGCCCACCAGACTCCTCTGTCTCTGGGATTCTCCAGGCTCAGTCATGTCTGATTCTTTGCAACCCCCTGGACTGTAACCTTCTTGGCTCTTCTGTCCATGAAATTCTCCAGTCAAGAATCCTGGAGTGGGTTGCCATTTCCTTCTCCAAGGGATCTTCTTGACCCAGGGATTGAACCTCGGCCTCCTGAGTTGCAGGCAGATTTCTTACCATCTAAGTCACAAGGAAGCCCTCTACATTCGAAGAATATGGCCAGATGTATAATGACATCGTCCACCTTCATATCAATAGTATTATATAGAGTACTTTCATTACCTTAGAAATCCTCAGTGCTCTACCTGTTCCTCACTCCTCAACCCCTGGCAACCACAGACCTTTTACTCTCTCCAGAGTTTTGCCTTTTTCAGAACATCATAAAGATGGACTCATACATTATGAGTCTGCTTGGGCCCTTTCACTTGATAACATGCATTTAGGTTTCTTCCATGTCTTTTACTGGTTTGATGGCCATAGCTTTTTATCACTGACTAAGATTCCATGGTCTAGATGTTTATTTATACATTCATCTACTAAAGGAAATAATGGTTGCTTCCAAATTTTGGCAATTATGAATAAAACTACTTTACATATTCATGTGCAGGTTTTGTACAGACATACAATGTCAACTCCTGTGGGTAAAACTGTTAAAGTTAACTTCTATGCAGAGTACATCATGAGAAACGCTGGACTGGAAGAAACACAAGCTGGAATCAAGATTGCCGGGAGAAATATCAATAACCTCAGATATGCAGATGACACCACCCTTATGGCAGAAAGTGAAGAGGAGCTAAAAAGCCTCTTGATGAAAGTGAAAGAGGAGAGTGAAAAAGTTGGCTTAAAGCTCAACATTCAGAAAACGAAGATCATGGCATCCGGTCCCATCACTTCATGGGAAATAGATGGGGAAACAGTGGAAACAGTGTCAGACTTTATTTTGGGGGGCTCCAAAATCACTGCAGATGGTGACTGCAGCCATGAAATTAGAAGACGCTTACTCCTTGGAAGAAAAGTTATGACCAACCTAGATAGTATATTCAAAAGCAGAGACATTACTTTGCCGACTAAGGTCCGTCTAGTCAAGGCTATGGTTTTTCCTGTGGTCATGTATGGATGTGAGAGTTGGACTGTGAAGAAGGCTGAGCGCCGAAGAATTGATGCTTTTGAACTGTGGTGTTGGAGAAGACTCTTGAGAGTCCCTTGGACTGCAAGGAGATCCTACCAGTCCATTCTGAAGGAGATCAACCCTGGGATTTCTTTGAAAGGAATGATGTTTCTAAAGCTGAAACTCCAGTACTTTGGCCACCTCATGGGAAGAGTTGACTCATTGGAAAAGACTCTGATGCTGGGAGGGATTGGGGGCAGGAGGAGAAGGGGACGACCGAGGATGAGATGGCTGGATGACATCACAGACTCGATGGACGTGAGTCTGAGTGAACTCCGGGAGATGGTGATGAACAGGGAGGCCTGGCGTTCTGCGATTCATGCGGTCACAAAGAGTCGGACATGACTGAGCTGAACTGAACTGAACTGATCTGTGGCAAGAGTATGTTTGGTATTATAAGAATCCACCAAATTACTTTCCAATGTCGCTATGCCATTTTGCATTTCTACCAACAATGAATTAGATTTCCTGTAGTTTCACATCCAGGCTAGTACTTGGTGTTTTCAGTGATTTGGATTTTGGCCATTTTATTAGGTATGTAATGGAATCTCATTTATATTTCTCTAATGACATATGATGTGGAACATCTTTATACCTTCCTTGATGAGGTATCTGTTAAGATGTTTGTCCTCTTATTTAAATCAGGTTATTTGTTGTTTTCTGTTGAGTTTAATTTACTTTTTAGTTAAATTTTAAATGGCTGATTTTTGAAGAAAATATTAACTATGTTAAAGGAAAGAGTAATTCTTTCTATTGTCTCTATTTAAAATATTATAAACTACAGTCATATGCAAAAATAAATATGCAATTAACAATATTAGAAAAGTAAAATTTTTTGAGTAGGTAATTCTTAAAAACACTATTTTCTCTATAGATTTTACAGTTTTGTAGTACATTTCAGCCTTTAAATTTTTGTAATTTGCTATAACTCTAAAAGAAGCTCTGTTACCTATTTTGAAATTATAGCTTTTATTAATTTTCTTAAAGAATGTTCTCCCAAAAGTCAGGCTGTAACCTTGGTAGTGCCATTTACCAGAACTGGAACACTGAAGAGGATATTAAAGGGCTTTGGGAATTGTAAAGTCTTGCCATTTTTATATTGCCTTTCCAAAAGGCACTGAATGTATCCCCGATGTATAATTGTGTATAGTGCCTGAAGAGTCACAACTTTCCCAGCTCTTAAAGGACAAGTGCTCACTTTGGCTGCCAAAGGCTCCACCTCTGTGCCTGGGGACTTCATAAGTGTATTAGGCTACACAATAGCCTAGTGTGTAGTATGGAAAGGGGAAAGTACAAACAGGACTGACAGAGTCTTAGGGCACAAGCATTGATCAATATTGCCAGATGGCCCACAAGCAGTGGTCCAAGTGGTTTTATTGCCAACTCCTCCAAGCTACGAGAGGAGTCAGTGTCAACATAAAATACTGTTGAACAAAGTGCCCTCATAAGTAGGTTTCTTTAAAGATCTGTCTTATAAGAATATTAAGCTTCCACGTATATAACATTCAGTGTGTTTATTTTTAATAAATGAATAACTCTTTTCTCGGCATACAAATGGAGGAACTCAAGAAGAATTTATGTCATACAGAATGGATTAAGCGTAGGACATATAGAACTTAAGGTTTTGTATGTCAATCAATATTTTACTTGATATAGTAACTAGTATCTAATGTGTTCTTTGGGTCATAGAGTTTTGTCGACTTAGTTTTTAATATTCCAAAGAAGGCTGCATTTTCAAACTGTCTTCAGCAAATAAGTAAATGTTTCCTAGAAGTGACCAAGAATCTAGATTCAGATGGGGAAAATCTTCCCAGTTATTATAAAAAAGAAGTCTCAGATTCCATTAAAATGCATATGGGAAA
Organism: Neotragus pygmaeus; assembly: GCA_006410875.1. NCBI lineage: Eukaryota > Metazoa > Chordata > Mammalia > Artiodactyla > Bovidae > Neotragus > Neotragus pygmaeus. The sequence continues at coordinate 85,258 of SJYV01030233.1, read as the reverse complement.
CCAGATTTATGCCCAGGAATAAGAAGCAGACTAGGCCTATTGAGTATAAAACATCCATAAGTACAAAATTTATATTAGTACAAAATCACTTTAAAATATCCAAACATATGCATTTGTCTAAATTAGCCAAACTATAACAATGCCTTTTAAATACAAGATAAAATATTTTGGTAAACATTTATATTATTTATAATGGACTTAGGTTTTTAACTTTAAAACAAAGATTTGTAGATATTGAAATCTACATGACAGACAACGTGAAATTATTAAATCTAGGGATAATTTAAGAGAGAGAACCACACCCCCTTTTCCAATATTAAATGAGAAGATGGTCCAAGACATCTAACATCTTGTCTCCATTCTTCATTATAAGTTTGTGGAGCATGAGCTATGATTAGGGACATTTTCACTTTTTTTTTTTTTTTGTCTATTTCAGTCATATTTTACTACAAACTCCCAGAATCTCTCAAATATATTTCAAATTTCTGAAAACATCAAAATACTATGTACTGGATTTTCATTCAGTTTTATTGTTCTAAACTTTTGTGTTTAAAATCGTGTACACCTGTGGTGGACTCATGTCGATGTATGGCAAAGCCAATAGAGTATTGTAAAGTAAAATAAAATAAAAAATAAATAAATAAATCTTATCCCTTAATTTGTTTCTGTCATTAAGAGACAATTGTAATATGGATTTTCTTATTGTAATATGGAGGTCAGAGTACCTCTGCTACCAAGTCAATGTACCATATGTCTCCAAGTGTGGCCAAACAGAAAAAGCAATGGGATATAAATTTTGCCAATACTTATGAGAATATTTCTTAAGAATGAGAAAATACAAAATTTTCTGGAGGTTTCAGACTTTACTGAGAAGNCTTATTGTAATATGGAGGTCAGAGTACCTCTGCTACCAAGTCAATGTACCATATGTCTCCAAGTGTGGCCAAACAGAAAAAGCAATGGGATATAAATTTTGCCAATACTTATGAGAATATTTCTTAAGAATGAGAAAATACAAAATTTTCTGGAGGTTTCAGACTTTACTGAGAAGTTTACTTTTCCTTTAAGTGTTTTTCTGTTCGGATTTAGGAAATTATAACTTTGGTTGAATTCCATAGCTTTACAATGTATTTTTAAGTGACTCACTGTGATTAAAAGTTCATCAGCATCTGTTTGCAGTTTACCTCTACTTCAGCTCACATTAGGAGAAGTATGCCTGGGTCTTCCCTGGTGGTCCAGTAGTTAGGACTCTGTGCTTTCACTGCCAAGGATGCAGGTTCAATCCCTGGTTGGGGAACTAAGATCCTACAAGCTGGGTGGCACAGCCAAATAAAGAAATAAAAATGAAAAAAAAAATTTTTTTTGAGAGAAGTATGCCTTACATCAGCTCAAACCAACATAGTACACACTTCTCTGCCTACAGTCAGGGTATCTAGCAGGGAGAACATGTGATAGGGCCTGTACCTTGTCCATCAATGTTTCAGACCTAGCCTTCAGATGAAATTTTTTTCTTTTCCTAACAAAGCAAACTTTATTGTGGCCCTGAGTCAGGGCACTTCCCTCCAGGTCCTGCAGCAACCGAGAGTTGGCGTGAGAAGCTCATGTGTTGCCCCCCAACACGTCCGTCACATTCAGACTCAGCAAGTGGTCTCACAGGTCTTCCCTCAGTCACCGAGGCCAGGTGCTCCTGACTCCTCATCTCTTATGTCCCAGTTTTTAAAGTCTGGGTGTGGGTCTGGGTGTGGAATTGGCCTTTCTGGCAGGGCTCCCTTTAAGATGGTGTCTCACTGCCTCCTCTTCTTTTTCCATCTTTTTTTTCTTGGCAGCAGTTGTCTGCTTCTGGGGCACCAGCCTCTTGACTAGTTGGACGGGCATCTCCTTCTCCAGGGACACATCAATTTATACATAGATTTGCAAAGCCTCCATTGAATAACAGACTAACTTTATATCTTGAGTTCTTTAAACAATATTAAAAGTGTTCTTATCTTTTTTTTTATCATTGTTAGAGAACATATCTTTCAGTTTCTTGACCAAATTTCAAATTCCTTGAACATATATAAATTCACATCAACTTCTATATCCTTTAGAATCTCAGAAATTGGAAATGAAACTATTAGACTCCAAACTTTGGTCAGACGGACAAAGGTAACTAAGGCAAAAGGAAGGGAAAAAATGGACCTCTTCCAATCTTCCCAACACCTCAGCCAGGTTTCCACATTCATATTAAATCCTCAGCTTGTTTTCCAGGGCCATAAATACATTTCCCATAAAAGAGACAATCTTGGTGCTTAGAAGTTGACATACAATAACTGTTATATTTCTACTCAGGGAAGCTTCTGGCTTTATTTTCAATCTGCCATTTTAGAGTTCAAATGCAATGATGAAGAAAAAATAAAGAATTTGTTCACTTTTACTGGTCACAATCAGAGATTACTGTTCTTTCTAAGAACCAAGAATGAAGGTACTGGAACTAAAATAAAAATTACTAAAACAAAGTAGACAATGAAAATCAATTTGTTAATTAAAATTTTTTTAATTCATGACTTAGTCACAGAAATCTACTGGGAAATTTGCATCTTGCTTAATTAGTCTTGGTAAAAATCTTGAGTATCATGAGCTTATTTTGTGAGTGCAGTCGGTTCATGCCCAGACCAGAGGTTTAGGAGAATCTAAGCCACAATGTCCGGTATGAACATCATCCACTTAACAGGAACAAAACTTCCCACTGTGTCCTCTCCTTAGCTCAAAATCTCTGTAGAGTTTCCAAACAATCATGTGAATAAGATTGGTCCTTCCATGAGCCCAACCACAAATAAATCAGAATATACTAATGCTTGGCAAGAATGGGTTTCTTTCCCTACAAATTGTTGTTGCTGTTTAGTCACCAAATCGTGACCAATTCTTTGTGACCCCATGAACTAATACAGAAGGCCAGGCTTCCCTTTCCTTCATTATCTCCCTGAGTTTACTCAAATTATGTCCACTGAGTTAGTGATGTCATCCAACCATCTCATCCTAGGCCCCTTCTCCTCTTGCCTTCTATCTTTCCCAACATCACATCTTTTCCAATGAGTTGTCTCCTCGTGTCAAGGTGGCCAAAGTATTGGAGCTTCAGCTTCAGCATCAGTCCTTCCAATGAATATTTAGGACTGATTTCCNTGCCTTCTATCTTTCCCAACATCACATCTTTTCCAATGAGTTGTCTCCTCGTGTCAAGGTGGCCAAAGTATTGGAGCTTCAGCTTCAGCATCAGTCCTTCCAATGAATATTTAGGACTGATTTCCTTTAGGATTAACCAGTTTGATCTCCTTGATCTCCAAGGGACTCTCAAAAAATCTTCTCTAGCACTATAGTTTGAAAGCATCATTTCTTCGACACTCACCCTTCTTTATGGTCCAACTCTCACATCCATACATGAGAACTGGAAAAACCATAGCTTTGACTGTACAGACTTTTGTTGGCAAAGTGATGTCTCTGCTTTTTAAAACACTATCTATGTTTGCCATAGGCATTCTTCTTTAATTTTGTGGCTGCAGTCACCATCCACATTCATTTTGGAGCTCAAAAATATGAAATCTGCCACCATTTCCACTTTTTCCCCATTTATTTCCCATGAAATGATAGGACCAGATGCCATGATATTTATTTTTTGAATGTTGAGCTTTAAGCCAGCTCTTTCACCCTCCTTTCACCTTCATCAAGAGGCTCTTTTGTTCCTCTTCACTTTCTGCTCTTAAATTGGTTTCATCTATCTCTGAGTTTGTTGATATTTCTCCCTCCAAATTAGTAGAGAGGAAAAAAAATTATCAGTTTGTATGAGCGTGTGCTCTGTCTTAAATTTTGAACCAGGGTAAAGAAATAGAGGGACTTCCCTGGTGGCTCAGATGTGGAGCCTGCAATGTGGAAGATGAGGGTTTCATCCCTGAGTCAAGAATATCTCCTGGAGAAAGAAATGGCAACTCACTCCAGTATTCTTGCCTGGGAAATCCCATGGACAGAGGAGCCTGGTGGGTTATAGTCCAGGGGTTGCAAAGAGTGGGACATGACTGAGTGACTAACACTTTCACTTTCAAGGAAATAGACTGATTTTGCTACCATCAGAACCATTCATCAGAAAATTAAGATCCTAGTATTATAGACCTGAAAGCCTCCTTAAGAGGTCATCAAGCCCAGATTCTGCCCTATTAATCACAGGGAAATCCAACTTATGTCCCAGCATGTATTATGATTTGTAATTTGAAGTTGACATAATATAGATTTCTGGGAAACTATGAGTAACTTACATTTTCTGCCGTAGTATCACATCTGTAAAATGAGGAAAAGAAAAACTAAATCTCAAAGGACCACTGCAAAATGCTCTAAGATTCACAAAATAAAAGGCATATTGATAAATTATTGCAAGAGATTCATTTGTGACTAACAATCCAAAATCACTGCAGATGGTGACTGCAGCCATGAAATTAAAAGATGCTTATTCCTTGGAAGAAAAGTTATGACCAACCTAGATAGCATATTCAAAAGCAGAGACATTACTTTGCCGACTAAGGTCCGTCTAGTCAAGGCTATGGTTTTTCCATTAGTCATGTATGGATGTGAGATTTGGACTGTGAAGAAGACTGAGCACCGAAGAATTGATGCTTTTGAACTGTGGTGTTGAAGAAGACTCTCGAGAGTCCCTTGGACTGCAAGGAGATCCAACCAGTCCATTCTGAAGGAGATCAACCCTGGGATTTCTTTGGAAGGAATGATGCTAAAGCTGAAACTCCAGTACTTTGGCCACCTCATGGGAAGAGTTGACTCATTGGAAAAGACTCTGATGCTGGGAGGGATTGGGGGCAGGAGGAGAAGGGGATGACAGAGGATGAGATGGCTGGATGGCATCACGGACTCGATGGACGTGAGTCTGAGTGAACTCTGGGAGGTGGTGAACAGGGAGGCCTGGCGTGCTGCGATTCATTGGGTCACAAAGAGTCAGACATGACTGAGCGACTGAACTGAACTGAACTGAATCTTAGAAGAGAAAATTTCATACTTAAAAACAAGAAGCATATTCAGTTCAGTATTCAAGGAAAAAAAGAAAATTAAATTGAGAAAAATATAAAAACAATATGCAGAAGAGAATATATGGAGACATTGTCCTTGGTATATTTGTTGATCCATTTCTGAATAGCTTTTTCTGTCATCTCTATGTTTCTAATTTCAGAATATTCAACAAAATAATAGGTCCCCTGTTGTATATCCAGTGTTAAAAATAACACTATATATTGTGGAGATTTGAATGGTGATACTAAGAATATTGATCAGCCAATTATTGGCAAAGAAGGTTTTTTCTTAGAGAGGAACATGGTTATTAATTGAAAAAAGCACCCCTTTAAAAACGGTGTCTCTGTACTTAATCCATTTATGCAGCTTCCTTCTTCTTCTGAAAAGTTTGCCCTAATAGATAGCTGAGCTTCTCTTGCTGGTCGGCATCAAAACTGTTGCCATGAGCCCAGAGCAAAAAGAACCGCTTCTGATCCCTTGGGTTCCTTGCGGAAAGAGAGAGGGCACAGCTCTCTGGCAGACCTGAATGGGAAACGTCTTTTCAGATTCAGATCTTTTTCTCAGTGAAAGAGTTGAAGCCTCGTAAGGCTTGATTTTAGCAGCGTTAACTTCAGGCACTCAAGTGCTTCAAAATGAAAAAAAGAAAGAAAGAAAGAAAAGAATGCTATGTCTTTGTATCATATTTCCAAAAGCCAAGGGGGAAGAATTCTATAGCCTCTGTGAATACAGGTAACATGAGAGAATAGACAAGTAAGTATATTAGTATTCACCCTTCCTCAGGCTCCAAATAAGATGACTACTGTGAAAGTGAAAGTGTTAATGCTCAGTCCTGTCCTGAGACTTTGGCAAGCCCGTGGACTGTAACCCACCAGTCTCCTCTGTCCATGGAATTCTCCAGATAAGAATACTGGAGTGGGTAATCATCCCATTCTCCAGGGGATCTTCCCAACCCAGGGATCAAACCCGTGTCTCCCACATTACAGGCGGGATCTTTATTGTCTGAAAGAGTTGGACACGACTAAGCAACTGAACCGAACTGAGACCTTATAAAATCAGTTGATATCTAAAGAACTGCAAAATATGATGGGTTTGTGGCTCAGACAGTAAGGGAAGTTTACTATTCTCCCTTCCTAAGGCTCCAGAGAAGATGATTACTGAATACTGTGCTTAGTCGCTCGGCCATGTCCGACTCTGCAATTCCCGTGGACTTAAATCTGCCAGATCCCTCTGTTAAGGGGGATCCTCCAGGCAAGAAAGCTGGATTGGGTTGCCATGCCCTCCTCCAGGGGATCTTCCCAGCCCAAGGATTGAATACAGTCTCCTGTATTGCAGATGGATTATTTACTGTCTGAGCCACAAAACCATCATATTTTGCAGTTCTTTAGATATCAACTGATTTTATAAGGTCTCAGTTCGGTTCAGTTGCTTAGTCATGTCTGACTCTTTGAGACGCCATAAATTGCAGCATACCAGGCTTCCCTGTCTATCACCAACTCCCAGAGTTTACCCAAACTCATGTCCATCGAGTCGTTAATGCGATCCAGCCATCTCATTCTCTGTCGTCCCCTTCTCTTCCTGCCCCAATCCCTCCCAGCATCAGTGTCTTTTCCAGTGAGTTAACTCTTTGCATCAAGTGGCCAAAGTATTGGAGTTTCAGCCACAGCACCAGTCCTTCCAATGAACATCTAGGACTGATCTCCTTTAGGATGGACTGGTTGGATCTCCTTGCAGTCTAAGGGACCCTCAAGAGTCTTCTCCAACACCACAGTTCAAAAGCATCAATTCTTCAGTGCTCAGCTTTCTTCACAGTCCAACTCTCACATCCATACATGACCACTGGAAAAACCATAGCCTTGACTNATCTAGGACTGATCTCCTTTAGGATGGACTGGTTGGATCTCCTTGCAGTCTAAGGGACCCTCAAGAGTCTTCTCCAACACCACAGTTCAAAAGCATCAATTCTTCAGTGCTCAGCTTTCTTCACAGTCCAACTCTCACATCCATACATGACCACTGGAAAAACCATAGCCTTGACTAGATGGACCTTTGTTGGCAAAGTAATGTCTCTGCTTTTTAATATGCTATCTAGGTTTTTTATAACTTTCCTTCCAAGGAGCAGGTGTCTTTTAATTTCATGGCTGCAATCACAATCTGCAGTGATTTTGAAGCCTAAAAAATAATGTCTGACACTGTTTGCACTGTTCCTCCAATTATTTTGCATGAAGTGATGGGACCAGATGCCATGATCTTAGTTTTCTGAATGTTGAGCTTTAAGCCAACTTTTTCACTCTCCTCTTTCACTTTCATCAAGAGGCTTTTTAGTTCCTCTTCACTTTCTGCCATAATATATTATAAGGTTAGGGTCTAAATTATGTAAAATATGGACATTGACTTTTAAGTAGATATGCTATTTTAAGTAGACATGCTATCTAGGTAGTAACCTTATCTAGAAGTAATAGCTATAGGATGTTTCCCCTACAATGCCTCAAGCCCCCAAATGTAAATACTATTCAAAACTTCAATAACTCTAAGTCCAAGGTAATCACAATAATGACCCATGAGAAATCTGATTCATACCTGAAAAACATTTTAAATAAAAAACACTTTACAACTTAATTCCAGGGCACTGTATACTTATACGTGGCCAGTCACTACCCTCTTCTAGGGTTGACATCAGTGATCAATTACAAAGCATGCCTCACTGCAAAGTCTTCCCCATCCCCACCCCACCAAACACACCTGCCCTCTCCACAGTGGTTGTAAGGGAAAACCAATTTGGACCTCATGACCTTCATGACCATGAAAGCACTTGGTCTAGGGGAAATCTAGAAGATTCTTTCTGTCCTTCAAAGGAATCATCAGTCTTTCACGTTCTAGAGATTTCTTTCTTCTAAAATCCTTTGGATAAAATGCTGGCCTAGTATATTGGTTATCTAGGGCTATCATAATACTATACCACAAACTGAATGGCTTGAACAACAGAAATGTATTTTCTCACTGTTCTGGAGATTAGAAGACCAAGATCAAGATGTTGTTGGGGGTGGGGGGGGGCAGGGAGGCTTTGTTTCTTCTGTGGCTTCTCTCCTTGGCCACCTCTTCCCTTTGTCTTCACGTGGTCTTCCTTCTGTGTATGTCAATGTCCAAATATCCTCTCCTTATAAGGACATCGGTCATATTGGATTAGACTTCACTCTAATGACCTCATTATAACTTAACTATCTCTTAAAAGACCCTGTCTCCAAGTATAGTTTCAGTCTAGTGTTCTTAGAGGTTAGAACTTTATATAAACTTTATATAAATCTCACCCCATAACACATTACATGAAACTGAGGCATTCTTAAATGTAAGTCAAATTTCATAAGTTTATCAAGGATTTCTATATTTCAAATGATTATGCATTCTCATTGATACAACAGCATTCTTTCAGCTAGCTGCATCATCATGGTGTGACACTATGATACCCTACGTATTTAGATATTTGTACAATTCATTTATTTTTGTGACTTTCAAGATGATTTTTACATTTGCAATTATCTTGGCAAGCTGATTCAGATTGCTATATGGTATTGGCCTTTGACCTTCAGTTTCTGCTTCTAAAATTTCTTCTCTTTTCCTGCTGTTCTCATCTTTTCATGTATCTCGTTTCAGGATAATTTATACTATTACAAACCAATCTTCCTCTGTCCTCTTTTTTTTCCATTTTGATTTTATGCCTTGATATTTATTGGTTTTACTACTAATCTCTCTTCTTAAAATCCTGTATTCAGTAAGCAAAATCTTTTAGGGATATAAAAATCTATTTCCTAAGAACACAAACTAAGGATTGAGGTGTTTCCACATTTTCCTACATATCATTTAATCAGAAAAGTCACATTCCTTTAGACCATAAAAGAATGTAGATTCACAATGAAAAATAATAACAAAAGGAGTTTTATTATTTGCTTTTTAATAGATGGAACTTATTCAATGCCTTAGCTCTATCCATATAACCTCTCAGCAGAATTTCATGAAAAATTAATGTTGACATTTTCCCATAAGTTTGTGAATTTCTTTAGTTGGAGAAAAAAGGTAAGCATTTGGAAAGAATCTGCCTGGAACATGGGAGATCCAGGTTTGATCCCTGGGTTGGGAATGAAGAGCCTCTGGAGAATGAAATGGCAACCCAATCAAGTATTCTTGGCTTGAGAATTCCATGGACAGAGGAGCCTGGTGGGTCGCAATCCAGGGGATAACAAAGAATCGGACATAACTGAGCACAACTAACATATACATACAAGAACTTCCAAACTAGTGAAACATCAAGGCTATCTTGACTAAAGCAACCAGTAACCTGGGAACACAAAGTAACAATTCACTGAATACTTAGATGAGATCTAAGGTCTTTTAAAAATCACATATTCTGATAACAACAAAAAAAGCATGATTAGTATTGCAAAATATTATTTAATTTATTTTATTCCACTGCTTCTTTTCAGAAACAATTCATTTGTCCCAAATCAACTTAGTAGCAGAAGATATACTAATGTTATAGCAGTCTCTCAAATGGACAAGTAGATATGGAGTAGTTTTAATATCTGCTTATGAAAATATCTAAAAATTCAATGTAACTGGTTACTCTTATTCTTCAACTGATTAAAGTTTACTCTCCTATTTGTGAAATAACTTGTAATCCTTTCCTGCCACCAATATCCAACACACACAAATGTTCTAGAGCCTCTGAATATTTGTCAGAAAAACAAAGTGTATCTTTTCCTGAGTCACCTTGTACTTACACCGACAGATTGACTCACAGTCAGACTTGATGCTTTATGGTTTTGTTGGCCAGACTTCCATCTGCACGACTGTTTGGAATATAAGAATATCCCTGCCTTGGCCACTGTTCTTTTCAGCACAGCTTTACTTGTTCAAAGCCCTTTATTTAACCTTGATACAAAAAGTCATTCCTAGGCATTTTGCTTTTTACCAAATTAAGTGTTATTAAATATGTGCATGCATGTCTATGGGTATGCAATTGAAATAGCTCAGGAGCCATGCCAAAAGGAAGAATCGCAACACAAGTTTGAACAGCAAGTGTCTTGACTTATTGCTGTGATTATACTAATTGCTCATCTACTTGGTGGGAGGTTGCAGGAAGCTGTTTTGAAGTAATCAAGCTGAGATAGGCCCTTCTATTTATAATAATTCTGAAAATTCTTATACCCCCAAAAACCTTAATTGCATTCTTCTTCTTTTAAAAATATACTCTTTCTTTTCACCCTTTCCATTGCCTCAATCCAATAATACATATTTGATGCATTCTTAGTTATTAGAAGAATAAGCATACACTCCCTTTCATTTCACAGGTCTGAACATAATGCCCTCAATATTCATTCATGGATCTGAAGCAAGATACAAACCCTACAAAATAATAATAATTGCCTAGGTAAACTCTCATAGACGGTAAATTTTATGTGCCTATCATTCTTATGAAAGCATGTCTGTGTTAAAAAAAAAAAAGATGATGATGGCCTTAGCTCAAGGTTTGGATCTTTATTTATTTATTGAATATTTTAATATTATGATTAACATTATAGTAACATTTAATAGTGCAGAATCAACAGACATAAGTCTTTCTTAGCACCACATATGGTCTTAACTACTTTATTTTAATTTTTTCTGGTAAGAACCGTTTTAATAAAAATTCAAAGGTTAATAAAATGTATTGATCTTGGAACTATATGGGAGCCCTGATATAAAGCTCTTTATTGTACTGCTACTCAGTTCTCCCATACACAGTTCTCTGTTGTTCCTCCACCCTCATGAACAAAAGTCACATTGTGATCTGGTAAGAGCATGTAAGGGCTTTGGAGTCACTCAAACATAAGTACTCCAGCTGTGTTACTTCCTAACTCTGTGGCTCTTGAGCTCCACTGAGCCACAGTTTACAAACAATATAAATTGGATACCAATACCTACTTCAGAGTTGTTGTGAGAAGTAAATAACTATCATTCAAAATATACTAAACACAAATAGGCACTAAAATTTACAGTGAACTTTCCTTTTTCTCAAATCTTCCTCAAAAAGTGTATTGCCTGTAACTGTAAATATGCTTTAGCTCTTTGAGCTTCAGGAATTATAACTGATCCCAGCCTATTGTCTCCTCTGTCTTCTGTTCCTCTCTGAATGCTAAGTAAGCATAACAAAACCAATGATGTGAAATCATTGTAGAAGTAACCCATACACAAATATGTAGCTTTAAGTTGATAAATTCTAAGATGTATTAAGTTTCATAAAAGGAGTCCATTCAATATGAAAACCTGGAGAAATCTGAGATATACATAATCCCATCCCCTGGCTTTACAGAAGAGAAAATCGCAATTAGAGAAGTTAATTGACCTACTTAAGAGCACAGAGTTGCAAAATTTCTTTGAGTACAAAGTACACACTGCCAGTCTCAACCAATTATATTTTTAAACTTCCTTTTTCATCTTGTGTTCAGAAAAAAAAAAACAACATAAGCAATCTATTTTTAGTCATAATTCACATAGTCAAAGATTATTATTTTTATATTTGTAGGATTTTTGTACATGACAGCATGGTTTTTCCTTTACCACAGTCCTAAACATCAGGTACTTTTAGATTGTTCTTCTCAATGTACCTTTCTCCTAAAATAGGCACACATGTATATATGTGCAATATACAGTGTGTGGTCTTGTCTATTATACTTTATTTTAATTCTGGGTAAGAAAAGTTTTAATAAAAAGTCAAAGTTTAATAAAAATATTGATTTAATAAAAATATGATTATATATCAATGTTGGAACTATACAGTGAAGATCCTAAAACTTTTAATATTTAACTGGATACAACATCTGAATGTACAAAACTTTAGAAAGAACTCATTCGGATAACATTGGAGAAAGAGCTATCAGAACACACAAAATATCTTAAGGAAACTTGAATGGAAGCAAGCATTACGGATAGGAAAATCCCTCAGAGTTACACAAAATCTTTTATGAAAATGGGACGGAATTTAAGAAGATAAAAACAGCATCTATAATGAGTAAGCAGACTTCAGGTGGAAGTTGGGAAGGAAGGACAATTCTCAATCCTTCTTCCCATATAAATCTTTGTCAGTTTCTGCAAAAGGAGACCTGCTTTTTCCCAAGGGATCGAAGATACCACTTGACGATTCTTGGCAGCCATTTCCTGATGAGCTTTGTGCAGAGTTCATCCATTATTACCACCTCCTCAAATAACTGTATATGGTGAAAAAGAACTATTGCAGTATTTCCCAAGAAACAAAATATTCATGAAATATTCCTTACATCAAAATATTATAGAGCTTGATAATTAATAAATGTTTCAATTATGCCCTATTGAGACATCTTTGGTTGAAATACAGTTATATGGATATCTTGATCTTAGTTCACTAACTAGCACATTTTTAATATCATGTATACTAAGAAAATAAGCTAGAAAAAGAAAGCAGATATGGGAAATTAAGATGTATTTCTCAATATAAGAATATAATTTGGTCTGTTTTATGACCACTAAGTGTAATATTTAATTGGTTTTCAGGATAATTGAAATCTGATGATAAATTTGATGATAAATATTTTGTTCAATAATGATCTCCATGCCATGTAGTTCACTGTTTTTTTGCCCAAATGATACTCTTTTGAGGCAAAGGCAAGCCCTGAGTTTAGAGGAGGAACTATATGAGCAAAGAAAGATAAAAATAACCCTTTTCAAATGTAGAGAGGATCGCTCAGTCATGTCTGACTCTTTGCGACCCCATGGACTGTACCCTACCAGGCTCCTCTGTCCATGGGATTTTCCAGGCAGTAATATTGGAGTGGACTGCCATTTCCTTCTCCAATTCAAATGTGTGTTTCTCCTAAATTCCATATTTTACCTTTTGTATAACAGTTCTATTTCTCCCATGATAGCTTGGAGAGAAATCACACAGAGTGGATATTCAGTGTCTATGACTCAGTTTCTTGGGTGATTGGCTGATCTATTTCTTTCTCTTTTGTTCTAATGGCTGTTCAAAAAGTCATAGAACAGCTACTATAGTTGCTGTATTGATGTAATCAAGTGAAAAAGACTACTGTTTTTTTCTCAAATATTATTTTCTGCTAACACAGCACACTTGTCAAAGTCCCTGAATATTCCAGAAATAAGCATCACACAAATATATAAATAACTAGATAAATAACTGACAAAACACACTACATTATTTGGAGATAAACGTGAGCACACTGCAAACTGCAAGATTATTAATTAGCATCTTTTAGACCATTTTTTGAGCTAAAAAGAATGTATCATTAACATGAGATTCTGGAACATGGTATTGTAATGTTTAAAAGTTCTTATTTTTACAGACTCAGAGAACAAATGTCTGGTTGCCAGAGGGAAGGAATAGTTAGGGAGGTTAGGATGGACATGTACATACTGCTATTTTTAAAATGGATAACCAACAAGGGCCTACTGTATAGCACATGAAACTCTGCTCAGTGTTAGGCGGCAGCCTCAATGCAAGGGGAGTTGGGGGGAGAAGGGATACATGTACATATACGACTGAGTCCCTTTGCTGCTCACCTAAAACTATCACAATAGTGTTAATCAACTATATCTCAATACAAAACAAAAGATCTACAGAAACAAGGAATATTTCCAGTACATGTCACGACCATGAGAAAGGCAGAGCCTGGTTGCTGTTGACAGGTGGTATGAGCTGGCCTTCTGGAATGGTAGCAGCAGAAAACCCAGTCAACATATTTTAACCCTCAGAGTTATTCAGGCACATTGTGATCTCAGCAAATGGGCTGATAAGGGTGAAGTACAAACTTGGCGTCCAGCAGCTGTTTCCAAACAACCAATGGGAGGCGGGGCAAAAGATTTCTTTTTTCTGTTTTTAGATACAGTCAGTGCCTTTCAAGGCTAAGACTTCAACAGCAATTTTTCCATTGCATAAAACACAAAGAGCTATCGTTTTATATGTATCAGCACACAGCAGGGCAATGGAAAAAAAAAAGTGAAGAAGCAAAGAAAGAATAACTTAAATGCTATGGGGTGAAACCAACCAGGATCTGAGGCCAAAGCACTCTGTGAACATTAGATTATGCAGTTGATTCAATTCTAATTCAAGTCAAGCTGGCTCAATGTTTCACTTAGAATCTTTTGTCCTTTTTTGCTTGTTCCTTATCATGAAATCTGATCTATTTGTAGTTTTAAAGCAGGGGACAGGGAAAAGCCTGACCTAACCTTAGTGTTATAGGGGATTGCACTAAATGTGGGATTGAGTGCAATAATTCCACAGCTTCCTACTTGGAAATGGGCCCAGCTTGAAGAAATAAAAATAGAAGTGTCTGAATGCAACTAAAAAGCTCAGCCACATGGAATTAAAATGCCAGCTCCCTTCAGCCTTTCCTTTTTTTTTCTTCCAGTCATCAGAATTTCAAAGCCCACAAATTAAAAAGCTCTTGCAGTCAGTATCTTTTTTGGTAACCCATCACTTGATGTTACTTGATCCAAAATGTCTACGTAGACAGTATGCAGTGTACAACAGGATATACACTGCATATGCAGCAAATAATAGTTTGTACCTGATTATTCTCATTAAAAGAAAAACGGTGTTATCAGGTTTAAAAATGTAAATAAACGAATACATATGCCTAAGGGGCACTGAAACTCCAGGATAGTCATTATTTAGCAGATGGTCATCCTTATGATACCAGAATACATTTATATTAAATTTGTTTACCTTCTAAATAAGCACAACCCTTGAAATTGAAAAAAAAAAAAAAAAAACAATTCCTGATGTTTTACCAATCTCTGTTTCTAATTTGCCCAAGGACCATGTTTAGCATATTTTCAGTATCATATATTCAAAGTAGAAGAACTGGAAACAAAAAACAGATTTAGGAAACCAAGAGTTACCACTCAAATGAGACAACAATTTGGTGTATCTCAGGATCACTATATATCTTAATTGTTTTTATGAATACTTCCATATTCTAACTTCTGTCTTCTGAATAGTAGATATGTTTTGACCCTTTATGGAGAAAAAATGAATTTCTCTTTCCCTCCAATATACATTAGTATATTTTGCCTGAATAGGATTTCTTTGAAATTAAGGGGAGCTCTTGATTTAAAAGCGGTATTTAGGGTGCAAGGAGAAATAAGAATTTGACCGAGGCCATTTTAAATCCATGTTTAGCCAGCCTTCATCATTTTCTCCTCTAACATATGAATATAGTTTCCAAAACCACAAACCTCACAAGTGTTTAGATCCCAGACTTGTAAACAGGTTTGATTTCCTTTTATTGAGCGTCTTCCTTCCTCATCCCTTATTGCATTCAGCTGGCTCTAATTCTTTTCCATGTACTTAAAGAAATGAAATATTTTGTCTGAATTAAGAATAATCATGTGTTTGAGAAGATCAATCACAAAACAACAGAAAGTGAATTGTTTTCAATGGGTCTGTTTACAGTGACTGAGCAACTAGGGTTTAGATGAATAAAAAGACCAGTAATTTTATTGAGTTATATTGTTCTATTTCAGTTGTGTGTCTTAACATAAACAGCTCAGTGATTGATGTATTATTGAATATTCGAGGAGTGTGTCTATAATAAATATGCTTATGAATGACCCTCTGAGCATTAATCAATGTTAGAAAGAGACATTTGTTGATTTGGAGTTTAGATGATTGCAAATCAAATTTCAAAATGTCCAGATTCTAACACTGAGTACTCTAAAACTTAAGAGGGAAAATAAAAGTACCCAAAAAAAAAAAAAAAAAAGAGCTAATAATTTACAGAAAACACAAAAAAAAGAAAGAAAGAAATTTTTTTTAACCTTTCTCAGCATTCAAGGTCGTTATTTGGAAGCATCCATAAGAACATTATCATGACCTCTTCAACTGCACAACTGTCTTAGCCCAAAACCTTTTCTTTTAAATTATGCAATTATTCACAGTCAGTAAATTTATTCATTGTTCTATTCAATAGATTAACTATCTCTGTGAAAGGCTATCACTCTCCAAAAACTACTGGACACTATTTTTTACTTGAGCTTCAAGTGTATTCAAACATCTGAATTATTGACAGTTCAGTCCAGTTAGTTTAGCCGCTCAGTTGTGTTCGACTCTGCAACGCCATGAACCGCACCATGCCAGGCCTCTCTGTCCATCACCAACTCCCAGAGTCCACCCAAACCCATGTCCGTTGAGTTAGTGATGCCATCCAACCATCTAACCCTCTGTCATCCCCTTCTCCTCCTGCCCTCAATCTTTCCCAGCATCAGGGTCTTTTCCAGTGAGTCAGGTTTCGCATAAGGTGGCCAAAGTATTGGAGTTTCAGCTTCAACATCAGTCCTTCCAATGAACACCCAGGACTGATCTTTTTTAGGATGGACTAGTTGGATCTCCTTGCAGTTCAAGGGACTCTCAAGAGTCTTCAACACCACAGTTCAAAGGTATCAGTTCTTCAGTGCTCAGCTTTCTTTATAGTCCAAATCTCACATCCATACATGACCATTGGAAAAACTATAGCCTTGACTAGATGGACCTTTTGTTGCCAAAGTAATGTCTCTGCTTTTTAACATGCTGTCTAGGTTGGTCATAACTTTCCTTCCAAGGAGTAAGCGTCTTTTAACTTCATGGCTGCAATCACCATCTGCAGTGATTTTGGAGCCCAGAAAAATAGAAAGCCACTGTTTCCCCATCTATTTGGCAAGAAGTGATGGACCAGGTTGAGCTTTAAGCCAATGTTTTCACTCTCCTCTTTCCCTTTCATCAAGAGGCTCATTAGTTCTTCTTCACTTTCTGCCATAAAGGTGGTATCATCTGCATATCTGAGGTTATTGATATTTCTTCTGGCAATCTTGTTTCCAGCTTGTGCTTCTTCCAGCCCAGCGTTTCTCATGATGTACTCTGCATATAAGNCTCTCTTCTGTACAATGTCACAAACCTCCATTCATAGTTCATCAGGCACTCCATCTATCAGATCTAGTTCCTTAAATCTATTTCTCACTTCCACTGTATAATCATAAGGGATTTGATTTAGGTCATACCTGAATGGTCTAGTGGTTTTCTCCACTTTCTTCAATTTCAATCTGTATTTGGCAATAAGGAGTTCATGATCCAATCCACAGTGAATTTATTGACAATGCAAGGAATCAACATATTTTTTATGGATATCCAGAATTCCTCACATCTTCTTCCTCTTATCTTTTATAAAATTCATGATTTCCCTCAATTGCTATATTTTCTCAATGCCTGTGATTTGGTCCAGCACACTAGTATATCCTGGGTGTGTATTTTCTCATCATTCATGGAACAGCTGTTTATAAACTCCATACATAAATGGGATGTTTCCATAATAACCAAGTAGGGGAATGCCTAGAAAACCCAACCGATTGTTATCCTCAATCACTAGGATGTAAAATCTGTTACTACAGCTCAGGGTTGGAAAAATGATGTCTCTATGACAAAATGTTGAAATATGATCTCTTTTAATAATACCTCTCTTCCTTCTCATCTCTTCCTAATGTTATCTCTTTCCAGATTCTGAACTGAATTTCTTTTCTTTCTGTCACATCCACATATTTAAAAATAACATTCAATCATATGTATACAAATCCTAAATTGGTATGTGAAGACAAAATTTTCTCAAGCTTATTTCTATCTTATGTTTTCAACTGCCTGCTGCTTTCTCCCTAAATCAACATTTTTAAAGCAAGTTACTTTCTTGACTTTTCCATTTCTATAAATTTGCCAGTGTTCTCCTAGTTAGCTCAAAATGCAGAGTTGTCTTTTCTATTTCTTCTATGAATCTATTACCATCATCCTACATTTACATTTTGTTTCACAATTTGCAGTCTTTTCAAATTTACATACTTTATTGTAATAATAAACGTGTGAGGTATGGGAGAAATAATGGCCTAGGAATTTGATAAGCAGAGTCTGGTTCACGGGCCAGCTATATGAGTATCACTGGAAACATGCTGCTAACAAAATGCAGAAATTCAGTCCCCATTCCAGATTAGCTGGATCAGACTGCATTCTAATAACATCCCATGTAAACATAGTTTATATACTGCATTATAGTATTTTTAGCTATGTCCTGGGATACATAATAGATTGACTAGAACTATCACAGTCAATAAGTGACAGACCAAAATGAGAACAACATATTCTAACTCCAAGTCCCAAGTCTTAAGCAATGCTATTGAAAATTTGATCTTCATATCAGCATGTCAGCAACACGTGGGAACTTATTCAAAATGTGAAGAAATGGGGCAATGGGGGGAGAATGGGAAAGAATAGGGATTTCTTCAAGAAAACTGGAGATATCAAGGGAACTTTTCATGGAAAGATGGGCATGATGAAGGACAGACATGGTAAGGACATAACAGAAGCAAAGAGATCAAAAAACAATGGCAAGAATACACAGAAGAACTATACAAAAAAGTCTTAGTGACCCAGATAACCACAATGATGTGGTCACTCACCTAGAGTAAGACATCCTGGAATGTGAAGTCAAGTGGGCCTTTAGGAAGCATTTATATGAAGAAAAGTTATNAATGGCAAGAATACACAGAAGAACTATACAAAAAAGTCTTAGTGACCCAGATAACCACAATGATGTGGTCACTCACCTAGAGTAAGACATCCTGGAATGTGAAGTCAAGTGGGCCTTTAGGAAGCATTTATATGAAGAAAAGTTATTGGAGGTGATGGAATTCCAGCTGAGCTATTTCAAATCCTAAAAGATGATGCTGTTAAAGTGTTGCACTCAATATGTTAGGAAATTTGGAAAACTCAGCAGTGACAAGATTAGAAAATGTCAGTTTTAATTCCAATCCCAAAGAAAGGCAATGCCAAAGGATGTTCAAACTACCATAATATTGCACTCATTTCACGTACCAGAAAGATTATGTTCAAAATCCTTCAAGTTAGGTTTCAGCAGTATGTGAACCGAGAACTTAGAGATTTACAACCTGGGTTTAGAAAAGGCAGAGGAACCAGAGATAAAATTGCCAACATCCACTGATCATACAAAAAAGCAAGTGAATTCCAGAAAAACATATACTTCTGCTTCATTGACTACACTAAAGGATTTGACTCTGTGGATCACAGTGAACTGTGAAAATTTCTTAAAGTGATGGGCATACCAGACCACCTTACCCATATTCTGAGAAACCTGCTTGCAGGTAAAGAAGCAACTGTTAGAATCAGACATGGAACAACCAAATGGTTAAAAATTGGGAAAGGGGGGCATCAAGGTTGTATATTGTCATCCTGCTTTCTTAACTTATATGCAGAGTACATCATGTGAAATATCAGCTTGGATGAATGAAAATCTGGAATCAAGATTGCCAGAAGAAATATCAACAACATCAGATATGCAGATAATGCCACTCTAGGCAGAAAGTGAAGAGGAACTTAACAGCCTCTTGACGAAGGTAAAAGAAGAGAGTGAAAAAGCTGGCTTGAAACACAACATTCAAAAAACTAAGATTGTGGTATCTGGTCCCATCATTTAATGACAAAGAGAAGGGAAAAAAGTAGAATCAGTTGCAAATTTTATTTTCTTGGGCTCCAAAATCACTATGGATGGTGACAGCAGCCATGAAATTAAAAGACACTTGCTCCTTGGAAGGAAAGCTATGACAAACCTAGACGGAGTATTAAAAAGTAGAGACATCCATTTGCCGACAAAAGTCTGCATAGTCAAAGTTCGGGTTTTTCCAGTAGTCTTGCATGGTTGTGACATTTGGACCAAAAAGAAGGCTCAGTGCTGAAGAATTGCTGTTTTCAAATTGTGGTGCTGGAGAAGACTCTCCAGAGTCTCTTGGACTGAAAATAGATCTAACCAGTCCTAAAGGAAATCAACCGTGAATATTCATTGGAAGGACTGATGCTGAAGCTGAAGCTCCAATACTTTGGCCACTTGATGAGAAGAGCCGACTCACTGAAAACCACCCTGGTGCTGGGGAAGACTGAAGGCAAAAGGAGGAGGTGGCAGAGGATAAGATGGTTAAATAACATAACCGACTCAAGGCACATGAATTTGAGCAAACTCCAAGAGATACTGAAAGACAGGGGAGCCTGGTGAACTGCAGTCTCTGGGGTCGCAAAGACTTGGACAGGACTAAGAAATTGAACAACAACAAATTTTTATTAGGTGTCTGCTTGTCTCTTATCATTCTGCCCTTTTTATGTCTTTTATCACTTCTCACAGCTAACTCTTCCCACTTGGTTATATAGACAAGATAATAGTCATCTAAACCTTCTTTAACCAACCAAAATAGCTGCATCTCTCTTACGTACTTATTACGCATTCATTCATCAATTCAAAAAATATTTCATCTAAAATAATGAATTTATTGCAGAAATATCAGTGGCTCTCCACAACTTCCTAAACAAGGGCAATTTTCTGCATTGCCCTTTGTGAACCTCCTATGTATCATCAAAGTCTCTGTCCTTATATCTTTTGCTATTATTCTGCATAAGGCTTTACTCTAGATAAAATATCAGAGAGAAAAATCCAACAAAATACACTAATAAAGTTCAGTTCAGTCGCTCAGTCATGTCCAACTCTTTGCGACCCCATGGACCGCAGCACACTAGCCTCCCTGTCCATAACCAACTCCTGGAGCTTACTCAAACTCATGCTTTGATTTCCTTTAGAACTGACTGGAGAAAGGGATGGAAAACCACTTCAGGATTCTTTCCTTGAGAGCCCCATGAACAGCATGAAAAGAAACTAGTACAGCAAAGGATATACCTGTAAGTGAGCCCTCTATCTACAGAGCAAGAACTGAGATAGTGTTGTATCAAGGTCTTCATAGGGTTCTCTCAGTCCAGGGCCAAAAATTATCTTTAAAAAACTGTTTGATTTGAACCCACTGGCAAAAGAATGTAGACTGAATGTTTTCTGAAGCAGCATGGGCAGGGTAGTCTGTCAGTTTGGATGGAGTTTTTGAATGGATAACAATCATTTGGTATAAAGTCATACAGGTGAAGAATTTTAGACTACAGATAGATTCCACTTCCTTTGAATTGCTAAGTGCTAGGAATGTACCAGGCTTTCTGTGCAGTTCAGTTCAGTTGCTCAGTCATGTCTGTCTCTTTTGACCCCATAGACTGCAGCACACTAGGCTTTCTTGTCTATCACCAACTCCCAGAGCTTACTCAAACTCATGTCCATCAAGCCAGTGATGCCATCCAACCATCTCATCCTCTATTGTCCCCTTCTCCCCCTGCCTTCAATCTTTTCCAGCATCAGGGTCTTTCAAATGAGTCAGTTCTTCACATCAGGTGGCCAAATACTGGAGTTTCAGCTTCAGCGTCAGTCTTTCCAATGAATATTCAGGACTGATTTCCTTGGGGATGGACTGGTTGGATCTCCTTGCAGTTCAAGGAACTCTCAAGAGTCTTCTCCAACACCACAGCTCAAAAGCATCAATTCTTCAGCACTCAACTTTCTTTATAGTCCAACTCTCACATGCATACTTGACTACTGGAAAAACCATAGCTTTGACTAGACAGAACTTTGTTGGCAAAGTAAAATCTCTGCTTTTTAATGTGCTGTCTAGGTACTAGGCTTTGGAGACCTTCAAATGGCCCCTACTCTGTTATGAATGAGATAACTGAGTCCTACTGATCAAGGATTTTAAACTAAATTCAGTGTTTTGCCTGCAACAGGATGAGATATTCTGATTCCCATGAAAGATCTTACAACTACACCTTAAAATCATCAGTGGAGTTTCAAGAAAAATCTGTGCTGAATTTCCATACTCAGCAGTTATATTTAATTCATCTACAGTGAAGACCTTTACCTCTTATAAGTTTTATCCATTCTTTTAGCAATTATCTTAGCTCCTACTCTGTAACATGTTATTATAAATAGTTTCTGAAGAGCTAAAAATATCGCAATCAACTTCTCTAAAAATAAATGACAATAAAATTTAAGCATGCAAACCAAAACCACAATGAAATATCACCTCATATTTATCAGGATGGCTGTCATCAAAAAGAATACAAATAACAAGTATTGGTGAGGATTTGGAGAAAAGGGAACCCTCCTACAGTATTGTAGGAATGTAAATTGGTGCAGCCATTGTCAAAAAATAGTATACATATTTCTCAAGAAGCAAAAACATAGCTAGGATATGACCCAGCAATCCACTCCTGGGTATATATATCTGGAAGAAAAAGCAAAAGCACCAATCCAAAATTGTACAAACACCCCAATGTTCATAGAGGCATTATAATTGCCAAGGTATGGAAGCAGCCTGTGTCCATCCCAGATAAAATATATGTATATACACATGCACGCGATGGAATACTACTCAGTCATAAAAAAAAGAATGACATTTTGCATTTGCAGCAACATGGACAGACTTGGAGGGCATCGTGCCAAGTCAAACAGGTTAGACATACTATAAAGCCTAACACTATATGATATCACTTACATGGGCATATGTGCTAAGTCACTTCAGTCATTTCTGACTCTGTGCTACCCCATGGACTGTAGCTCTCCAGACTCTTCTGTCCATGGGATTCTACAGGCAAGAATACTGCTGTGGGTTGTCATTTCCTTTTTTAGATACCACTTATAAGTGGCATCTAAAAAATAAAATGTACTAATAAAATTAAAAAGAAGCAGGCTCATAGATATAGAAAACAAACTAGTGGTTACCAGTGGGAAGAGGGAAGGAGTAGAGTCAATAGTAGGACAATGGATAGGAAAGAAGTTATTATGGGATTATATGAAATTATGTGTGTGAAACTTTGGGAAATTGTAAAGCACTATGGAATTTAAAACTTTGCCTCAAATTCAGGACATGCAAGTTTGATCCCTGGGTCAGGAAGATCCCCTGGAATTGGAAATGACAACCCACTCCAGGGTTCTTGCCTGGGAAATCCCATGGACAGTGGAACCTGATGGGCTATAGTCCAGGGTCGCAAGAGTTGGACATGACTTAGCTACTATTTATTGATCATTCAATAAAAAATAAATTAAATTTTTAAAAATAAAAATAAACAAATGACAATAAAAATCAAAATTTTCAAAAGCAAGACATTGATACTACCTTGAATATGTACAGCTCAACCCATGGTTGACTCAGAAATGAGCAATGAGCCAAAGGGAGAAGGTGGGATAGAGTGTAGGGATTATGCAGTACAGTGGAAAAGAACAGAAGCTTTGGGAGTATGGAACTGAATCCCTGTTACCTCCTTTTTAAAGAGAAATGGTGATAGTGTCAACTTCACACAGCTGTTATCAGCCATTGAGAGCACACATTTAACATTTCTTTGTAAATAGAAATGTGTTATATTATTCTCACAAACTGGCTCTTGACCTTGAAATCCTGATAAAATTTTCCAAAAGATTAACTTCTCATTCATGTGTAATTCCTTACAAGTAAGTTCTGCAAATGTCTCTTTATCACTTAACAGCTTTGTAAACTTCATATCAAATTTTTTAGATAGTAGAAGAAAAATCAGTAATGACAAAGCTAATATATCTTTGCCTATAGTAAAGCCTTCATAAATATTCAGATTAGATATGCAGACCCTTTAAGTATATTCCAAGTGAGGTCTTTATACTTTTCAGAAAAGCTCTAATAACTTCAAAGCAGTAAGTGGAGGTAACAAAATATGCAAAGCCCTGCTATATAGACAGTTATGAAATACATACTTAGGAAAAGATCATCTCTCTCACTAATGCACATGTACCCTTTTTTTAAAAAATCCTCTAAAAGCGGTTTATTTACATCTCATTTTTATAAAGAAAAGGAGATTGCCATCCTACCCATCAAAAAACAGGATGCTTCTTGTTTTATAGATCATGCCAATTTTGTGTGATTCTTTTCTTCTGTTCAGTGTGAGAAATTCTCCAATAGGCAAAGTCTATCAGAAACAGTAACAAGTTTAGGTCATTTCCCCTTTCTCCAACTTTAGCAGCAGAAATAAAACTTAAAGGAAATATTTTAAAATGCTCACGTTTTAGTAAAAGTTAACTCTTGCTCTTCATTCACAATTTCAAAGTGGGACTAAGTTTTTCTCATCCCTATGGAAATTTAGGTTACATTTGCTTGACTTCTCTTCTGAAATAAACTTTGGCTTTAACTCTTCTCAAAAAAACTGCCAAACAAGACAAGTGCTAATGTCTACCAGAGTCTTGTTAAAACCCAACAAGGTATTGCCTTCTGCCATTTTACAGCTTCAAACGAGGGCACGTGGGTGCTTTTTCAAAAAGATTTTCATGCTTAGTCTTAATGTTTTGATGAAATCAACACTGTTCTGCTAAGTAACTTTTTAAAAAACTTATCACTGACAAGCACATGTTTCATCCTCTCTCCTCTAAAATAGACTCAAAATAAGGAAAGAAATAATAACTAAAGAAGAAGAGAAACAGAAGAACAAATAGTTCTAAAGAAAGCTAGGTGGCAATAAAAGTTGCATATATCATTGTACTATGATTATGTTGAGAGGCATAATGTTTATGAACAAGAAACATATTTTTCAAATTCAAATATTCTAGAGAGTTGGAATTACAAACATTTGTTTCTCTGCCTGCCAGGGGCAAATACAGGCAACAGCTAGAGAATAATTAGTAGAAATGTGATACCAGGGAGTACCATCAAATATTATTAATTAAAATGACAGAAATGCAAAATATGAAAACTCAATATATGGTCAGAGAGGCATAAATGAAAAATATTTTGAAATAGGTTAGATTGTGATTCAAGGAATTTTCTTCTGGAAAGAGTAACTCTTAAAAAATTATTCCAACATATATTATATCCACTGCCTCTTCACAGATCAGAATAAATTTTTCTTTTTCCTGTGATGGTGAACCATGATAGTTTTACAACATGACTTTAAAATTCACTCAGGTATTGAATGATTTGAAATGATGGATTCTAGATTTCAGCCTTTTGCTATCAGTCACCTTGAAGATGGAAGTGAAAATATTGGTAGGTTTATATTATCTCCAATATCCCACACAATGGGTGCTGAGGAAAGCAAATTATCATCATCTTCCCATGCTTCCTAGCACTACAGAATTTTGAACTACATAATTAAGAGAGTGAACCATTAAAACAATTATAGTGATCATTCATTTACATGACACTGTTACAGAAAGGAGATGTGAAATACCTCCTTTAGAATGCCCTTCCTTCTTATCATAACCTGTCATGGGTATGAATACTCTTTGGTTCAAACTGAATAGTCTGAAAGGCTATGAAAATATTCCTTATTACCTAGAAGGCAATAAAATTCTTGGAAGTCTCCTCTAACTTTATTTCATTAGCTTAAAGATGTAGGAAAATGTAGTATATTAACTAATTTTTACTTTAGATTGATGAAGTTGTGTCTGACTCTTTGTGACCCCATTTACGTAGCCTGCCAGGCTCCTCTGTCCATGGGCTTTTCCAGGCAAGAATACTGTAATGGATTGTCATTCTCTACTCCAAGGGATCTTCTCGTCGCAAGGATCAAAACTGTGTCTCCATTGAGCCACCTGGGAAGCCTCAATATTAACCCTAAAAATGAAGATTACAAGTAATGTTGAGTGGGGACAAGAGTGATGAAGATCCACACAGACAGCAACAATTAGCCTGACAGAATAAGAGACATATTGAGGCTGTCAAATGTAGGTGGAAAGAGCTGTGAATGGAACAGAATGTAGGTACCAGTAAGAGAGAGGGAACAGCCTTGAATCATTGAATAGTTTTTTTTTAATGGAACAGGGCCATAATATCATGCCATCCCCAAATAGTTTGTCTTGTTGAAGTACCTCTCTGTAATAAGGAGAAAATTGCTAGTTTGTCTTTCCATTAACAGGACCACAATTTTATGGGGAAAAAAGAGATATATGGTAGACTATTGCCATTTCTGGTAAACACATTTTGAAACATCCATGATTTTCATAAGTACTACTTTTCTCCCTAATCTCCTCATAAGATGCAATCAAGTTCAACTGAAAAATTTACACTAGCCCTTCAAACTCTAAAAGAGTAAAAGTATTTAAGACTAATACAATGTGCAGTCTTTTCCTTACTAAAAATGATCACAAAGATTCTTTTTTCACTTTCTCTTTTCAAAAATAATGCTTCTGTAGCATTATTTTGCTATCCTGACTTCTTTGCCCAATCTGCGTCAACTGCATCAACTTAACAAAGAACCCTAGTGTCTAACACTTCAGGCCAGTTATGGCAATGTTTGAATCATA
The DNA here is from genome assembly GCA_006410875.1 of Neotragus pygmaeus. Taxonomy (NCBI): domain Eukaryota; kingdom Metazoa; phylum Chordata; class Mammalia; order Artiodactyla; family Bovidae; genus Neotragus; species Neotragus pygmaeus. Next base: position 58,979 of record SJYV01030233.1, on the reverse strand, counting down.
AAGAGGGAAAGAGGATGCCTGGTAAGAACTCAGACTGTTTGGTCAGAGAAGCTGTATGGAGCCCACTGATGCCTCAGCAAAATGCAAATCATCACAAGTAATGTCTAACATGGACATCTTGTTGCTCGTGAAAAACGAAATGCATGTTGAATCTGTAAATGCCAGCCAAAACTCTACTTTACACAGATTATGAAACACTTTATGTAAACTTTGTTATTCTCACTTCCTATCTTTCTCCTCACTGGGGAACTGGAGAAATTGGCAGCTGATGAAGGTATCTTTTTTGGATCTTCCTTTTTCACGGATGTCCCATGCAATCTTCACTCATCAGTTTCCCATGAAATAAATATTGCTTTTGCCATACTGTCAGATCTCCCCTGGGGATAATTTTCAGTTCCTCATTCTTTCAGTCTCTAATTGATCAAGCTGGTACTTCAAATACAGAGTCATCCCCTTTTACATTTCTAAGCCAGTTTTCTTTCGCCATAAATGGCAGCTGCCGAATCTTCCTTCATATGACATATTGATTTGCAAGGCGCTTCGGGTTCCTCAGTATGAGATGCATGATTTCTCATCAGCATTTTCTTCATCTCTCCTCAGTACCACCATCTCTCAAACATACTCTAAACTATATTATAAGAGGTTTTTTTATAGAAGCCCTGGCCACAGGGGAAAAGAGAACAAGTTCTGTTCAAACTGGAGAAAGACCACCCTCAGTGAGCCCAAATTACTTCTTCTCTGATTGTTACCATCTGATACTTGAAAACCCTGACTCCGGTTGTAGTTGCCTAGTGTTTACTCTTTAATTATGTTGTGCTCATTATCATGTAGTCTAGAATAGCACTAATGAGACCAGAAAATACAAACGAATTTACAAGTAATGTCTGCATTTTAGTCTAATTAATGACTAATTTCCTACATCTAAAGGTGAAAGTAAGAGCAGAATCTTTTCCTCTAACCTAGTGGGTCCTCACTTAGGAAACACACACTAATGAGAAAGCCAGGATTGACACTTGCTGCTGCTCGTAGTCTGAGAGATGAGATAGGAGAGAATCAGCATTGCAGGTCCATGACTCCAGGCCAGCTACAGTCATGTTGAANGGCCAGTTATGGCAATGTTTGAATCATAAAGAGGGAAAGAGGATGCCTGGTAAGAACTCAGACTGTTTGGTCAGAGAAGCTGTATGGAGCCCACTGATGCCTCAGCAAAATGCAAATCATCACAAGTAATGTCTAACATGGACATCTTGTTGCTCGTGAAAAACGAAATGCATGTTGAATCTGTAAATGCCAGCCAAAACTCTACTTTACACAGATTATGAAACACTTTATGTAAACTTTGTTATTCTCACTTCCTATCTTTCTCCTCACTGGGGAACTGGAGAAATTGGCAGCTGATGAAGGTATCTTTTTTGGATCTTCCTTTTTCACGGATGTCCCATGCAATCTTCACTCATCAGTTTCCCATGAAATAAATATTGCTTTTGCCATACTGTCAGATCTCCCCTGGGGATAATTTTCAGTTCCTCATTCTTTCAGTCTCTAATTGATCAAGCTGGTACTTCAAATACAGAGTCATCCCCTTTTACATTTCTAAGCCAGTTTTCTTTCGCCATAAATGGCAGCTGCCGAATCTTCCTTCATATGACATATTGATTTGCAAGGCGCTTCGGGTTCCTCAGTATGAGATGCATGATTTCTCATCAGCATTTTCTTCATCTCTCCTCAGTACCACCATCTCTCAAACATACTCTAAACTATATTATAAGAGGTTTTTTTATAGAAGCCCTGGCCACAGGGGAAAAGAGAACAAGTTCTGTTCAAACTGGAGAAAGACCACCCTCAGTGAGCCCAAATTACTTCTTCTCTGATTGTTACCATCTGATACTTGAAAACCCTGACTCCGGTTGTAGTTGCCTAGTGTTTACTCTTTAATTATGTTGTGCTCATTATCATGTAGTCTAGAATAGCACTAATGAGACCAGAAAATACAAACGAATTTACAAGTAATGTCTGCATTTTAGTCTAATTAATGACTAATTTCCTACATCTAAAGGTGAAAGTAAGAGCAGAATCTTTTCCTCTAACCTAGTGGGTCCTCACTTAGGAAACACACACTAATGAGAAAGCCAGGATTGACACTTGCTGCTGCTCGTAGTCTGAGAGATGAGATAGGAGAGAATCAGCATTGCAGGTCCATGACTCCAGGCCAGCTACAGTCATGTTGAAGCTAGCTGGGTGGCCTGGGGTCCCATAGAGGGAAAACTTTCCCAATTTAATTTGCTATAAAAAAAAAAACCAGAGAGGATTCCAAAATGTCTAGAAGGCAAACTGCTTTTATGTTGAACCTTCTCTCAAAGCCCTCCTAGAGCTAAACATTTAAATCTCTTCTAGCAACTTTGTCATCTATCTTATCACTGCAAATTTGTTTTTTTGGTAAGGAGTTCTAGATCAGAAATGGGTTCATAGAGGAATAGCCAAGAAATATCAAACAATTGATGTCTTAATGCCATACATATTACTTATTGATTTTAATTTACCTTCAAGCAAAAATCTATAGGCCATGCCTTATGATGAGGAAGAACAACTGCTGTCCATCTTCTATCAGTTAGGAATTTAATAGATTGATACTAAAGTGTACAATTTCAACTGAAGTCACCCATGATCATTGAGTAGCATTATGGGATTAGCCTACAAAGCCAGTAGACTTTTTGACTATTCAAAGCAGGTTTTCTGGTTTTGGAGTCCAAATCATGATTTTGGCCTCAAAGCATCCTGATTTAACAACTGAGTTAAGCTGTCCAGATCTCTATGTTTTGTTGTCTCAATCTCTAAATGTATAAATATTTACACTATAGCAAATTTAAGGTCCACATTAAAAGTGGGTTTACATGAGTTTCTAATTCAAGTAGAAATACGGAATCTGATGCATACTCTATTATTTTACTGATTACCCTAAACAATGGTTATTTCTCTGCACATCAGTCACCTACGTCTGGACTTTGACTTCACTGAGGACAAGAATAGTGCTTACTCATTTCTCTCTCTGTGTCTTGGTGTGACCATAATGCTTGTTAAGTGAATTACTGTTATTAATAAATGCTTGATGAATCAATGAGAATGAATGAACACCCAAGGAAGAGACATCAAAGGTATATCTTCCCCATAGAATTCTCTAGTGAACAGAGTACACAATTGCAGAACCAAATTAGTAGCTGAACAACTTGAACTATGTAAAACCAAGGAGTCTCTTTGAATAGAACAGCTTTTTATTTGGAACAGCAGCATAATCCATTTTATCATAAGCATTTAATTATCCATTACTATTTACTCATTTAGGGAGGTGCTAATCTTGCTGATTGTTTTCCAATTAGAAGAGTTCAGGCTTATGGAGGAAAAAGGAGAGAAATTTGGGCTTTTAAAAAGTAACTAACATTTTGTGCAACCACACAAACCTCTGAGCCCTATTAAAATCACTGATAAGCAATCTTGGAAAAACATTCTCCAGTAATGGCTAGCTGGGCTCTTGCAGCAAAGCAAATTGTTTTTTCTTGGCAAACTTCCCACAAGCAATAGGCAGCAAGAAATTGTTTGTTCTACACATACAAGTTCTCATGTGTATCTGCAATTCTAACGCCAAATTTGGTTCTATCTCAAAAGCCACTTTAACTGCAAAGAAAATTGCCAGAGACTTTAACCAGGATAGCTAGTTGACCCTTAGCAGAGGCTCCAAAGCCAACAGAATGAATTCCCGTGTGTTATTGTGGTCAGTATGGAAAATCACTCTCTCCATTTGGCTAAAGATTTCTACACAGTTCCTTCCCTTTTCTCCTGGCAAGAATATGTGTTTAGTCAGGAACATCAGGTTAGCATGCGGACCACAGAATACATACATTTCAAAAACTATTCAAGTCAGATAAAAGAAAAATAAAGAAGAAATGTGCCTTGGTGCATTTTGGCTGACCATTGGAGGGCTTGCAGTGGCTACACCAGCTGGGCTAAGCTCATGAAGATCAAGAATTTGAAACTATATTTTGAATAAGAGAGATCAAGTCAAACCACTGGATTTTAAGTAAACATTTCACAGGAAAAAGTGTTTTATACAATAACTTGGCAGAAAAGACAAGTATGAACACATATAAGGAAGGTTCTATAAATAATCTTAAATAACTGTGAGTTACACACACACACACACACACACACACACACACACACACACACACTAGATTTGGTAAGAAATGGCCTTAAGTTCTTTTGATTCACATAGATAAGTTCTAGATTCTTGAACAAACAACTCTTGTGTTTTTGAAGTTAAGCAAAACATGCATAACAATTTTCAGGATGTATTACCTTTCTAAGTAATGCCTGTATCTTCAAACTGATTCCTTTGTCTACTTTGCATAGAAAACAATAAGGCAACAGGGAGAGAATAAAGGCAGGAGAAGGGATTAGAAAACCAGGGAGAACTGCCATCAGGAATGGTATACCTGTTCAATTATGCGTTTTCTGGGAGATCACCCAGACATGAAGTGTGTGCAGTATTTGACAGTTTGTGTCAAACTGCCATTTTCCTCTGACATCCATCAAACTATACCATTCCACTTATATATACCTCTGCTTCTTCTGTGTCAGAAATCATACTCAAAAAAGAGCTTTTTTATATTTATTTATTTATGAAGTCTATTAAATAGAGGTTTATGTGGTGATAAGGCAAGAAAAATAACCAGATTGTCACCCCGTTTTCAATAATTCCTGCCAAGAAAAGGAGCAAATGAAGGAAGAGTTCTCTTAGATTAAAAAAAAATGTAAAGTTCCCTTTTTATGAGCCTCCACATTATTTCAATTATTTTGTGAGATTTCCTTTCAGCATTTTTAGTTATAGGGTAACCAAAATGAAAATTAAAAAAACAAAGAAAGATAGAAAACAGAAACATATTCAAATGGAAAAAGTGAGAATATCATTACTCTTAGGTTAATGAGTCTATGTAACAATGAAACATCCACATAAAATGTAGGAAAAAGTTTTACTGGTGACTTGTCTACATGACATATTTTGCCATTTCCAGCTGTCTGAGAGTTGGTAAATTCTATGAATGTTTAGCATCTTAGAGATATATTTTTTTCTCTATGAAAGGAAATAGAAAATTATACTAACTTGGGTTTGATGTTGAGACTCACATTCTGGGTTTCTACTTATTCCTGAATTAATTTTATTATGAATTTATGCCATTCTTATGTTATAAACGTGTGATAGGAATTGCCCATATTTAATGTCCCTAATGTAGAGAATTCCCAAGTGTTCACTGCTATACAAAGCAGTAGCTAGTAGAGCAGGTCAGCATTTTACCCCAGCTGTATTAGCAGTTTGTAAATGCAGTAGAATCAAACTTGCTATTGGAAGAAACTGCAGCTCTTTAGAATATGGCAGTTGTTAAGGGAGTGGAAGAAAAAAGAATTCTATGAGCCATATTCAGCAATAAGGAATGCTAAAATATGGAACAATTCCAAGGAATGAAGTCAGAAATGAGAGGAAGTAAGAAAAATGGTGCTAAAGTATTTTCAAAAAAAAAAGTTCTAATGACTAGGAACCATAGTTTGCAACAGTCAATGTCCTTCATAAGCAAATGACCCCCACAGATGTAGCTCCTTCCCCCCAAACATAGCTGATTGCTAAATATATTACACTTTCTCTCCATGTAAACACCAGTCCATTTTACAATGGAAGAAATATAAAAATCGGTCATTGGATATTCGCTTTGCAGTAATGTTACACTAAAGATATCCCTGGACTCCTGAGTCGGATACAACGCCAAAAGTAGTCCTAGGGACCTTTAGTGACTCTGATTGCCAAAGTGCTGCCNTTTACAATGGAAGAAATATAAAAATCGGTCATTGGATATTCGCTTTGCAGTAATGTTACACTAAAGATATTCCTGGACTCCTGAGTCGGATACAACGCCAAAAGTAGTCGTAGGGACCTTTAGTGACTCTGATTGCCAAAGTGCTGCCAGGCTGCCTTTTTGTGCAGAGACCACTTGTATACTCCAGAATCTGGGATGGAGTAAAACCAAGCAGAGGATTAATGTACTATTGTTGGAGTTGTCTTGTAAGACCCCTAACTGAACCAAAGAGTGAGAAATAATAATGATTTCTGTCTGAAGTCCATGCTTAAGCCTTTGAATCAAAACTGCCGAGGCTCCCAGATAATACAAGCTTCCTCACAGACAACCCTGCCCCTGGTACAAGCAGGGAGTGTGTTCTCCCAGACCTAGGAGGGTCCCTATATAACCAGTGCTCCAAATAGTCAGGGGAAAGCCCAAATTACTGCCCTTATCTATAAAAGGAGCAAAAGCTTTGGGTATTATCAAAGGCATTGCTCTTTAAAAATAAAAATAAAAACTTCGATACTTTATAAAAGCCTGTTCTCTTTTTCCCCATTTTATTGATATGTGATTGACATTTGGTGCTGTGTAAAGTGTGCAGCAAAATGTGCTGTTAAATGATAGTTCAGTTTAGTCACTCAGTCGTGTCCGACTCTTNATTATATCCCTAATACTTATCTAACTGGAGATGTGTACCTTTTGGCCACTGTCATCTATTCCCTCCTCCCTCTATGCTTCTCCTCTGATAACCACAAATCTGATCTCTTTTTTATCATTTTGAGAAAAACGTCTTCTTATAGAACTCCTAGCATCCTGGCTTGATCCTGTGTATCTAATAGCATTACCTTGGATGTTTGAGAGGTAAATTGGCATACTGTATTGGCTAAGAGTAGAATTTGTGCTCGTTTCTGAAAACCTGGGTTGAAATCCACTTGAAGTTGTAAGTCTTTTGATAAATTACCTTTGTATATTTAAGATTCTTCATCTGTATAATGAGGTAGAAACCAAATCTCTCTAATTGCATTGCTATGAAGTTTATTACCCTAATATGCATAAAGCTCTTAGCACACAGTCAGAAATACAGAACATACACTTAATAAATGTCAATAATTACTCTTACTAACCCACCTGGTGGCTCAGATGGTAAAGAGTCCACCTGCAGTTTGGGAAAACTGGGTTCAATCCCTGGGTTGGGACAGTTTCCCAGAGGAGGACATGGCAACCCACTCCAGTATTCTTGCCTGGAGACTCCCCATGGACAGAGGAGTCTGGCAGGCTACAGTCCATGGGGCCACAAAGAGTTAGACATAATTGAGCGACAAAGTGCCACACGAAACCCAAGGTTAGTAGAGAATCTACCTGCCAATGCAGGAGATGCCAGAGATACTGGTTCAATCCCTGGGTCAGGAAAGATTGCCTGGAGTAGAAAATGGCAGTACACTACAGTATTCTTGCCTGGAACTTTCCATGGGCAGAGGAACCTGGCATGTACAATCCATGGGGCTGCAAAGGGGCAGACACAACTGGGCACAGCACAGCATATCTCTGACTCCACACTGTGAACTACTGAAAGTTTGGACGTCATAAGCTGCCTTTGCCTTTCTCTTCTGTTCCATTGTGACCTTAAATGGCTGGAACTTCTAGATTTGGACCTTAGTCACCTGTGTCTATAATTTGGGGACTCAAATGCTAGAGATGGCCCAGTCACATCTCATTAGACTTCTATACTAGGCTTACCACGTGATTTGCTTCATTGCCTTTCCCAAAAATCCCCCAGAGTATTAGTGTTTATACTTCCAGAATATTATTAATTAATGTTTTGAAAACAATTTCCAAACAATATACTTCAAAATATTAAGATGTTTTAGTCATTGCTATATATCATCTTATTATTCTGTATGTCAAAGTCACCATGCATATAAAATTTTCAACCATTATGACCAAGCTGAAATAAAAGTCTGTATATGGAGATCTGGAATCAGCTTTATGTTTAAAACATCTAAACTCACTGTGCTATAGGAAAAATGGAATAGATTAAGAATGGAGAGAATTTCTGCTGACAGGTTCTGGGGTCCTGTTTTAGTCGTATGGTTTGCTCACAGTTCATATAAACAGACAAAGTTAAAAAGGTCATAAGCAAGTTAGCTAATATTCTAACAGGTAGGATTTTAACCTTGAAATGAGAAAGAAAGCCTTTGAAAGTTGTCAAGGAATGTGATCTAGATAACTTAATGATTAATACCACCAGTCTGTAAATCAAGCTCCTGGTTTTCTTAGATTACTCTGGAAGAAGAGAGTGGTTGACTATGACCTCAGTAGTATGCTTTGCTTGTAGATGTTGAAGAGCTGCAATTCAGAGGAAAGGTTTGAAACTTAGACTACTTGGAATATTTATTAATGCTGAATATGAATGATTGTTGGTGAGAAAAAATCATCAGTAATATACATCAGAAAGCCTGTAGCTTAGAGCTTTTAATAGCAAATAAATAAACTAAAAAGCAGGATATTTAAAATGGATAATCAAGCATAGGGAATGCTGCTAAATGTGATGTGACAGCCTGGATGGAAGGAGAGTTTAGGGGAGAATGTTCACATTTATATGTATGGCTGAGTCTCTTTGCTGTACACCTGAAACTGTCACAACACTGATAATCAGCTATACTCCAATTTGAAATAAAAAGTTTAATAAAAAGTATTTTGAGATTAGTTGTTTGTCAGTTGCTTCATTTGCTATTGTTTTCTCCCATTCAGAAGGCTGTCTTTTCACCTTACTTATAGTTTCCTTTGTTGTGCAGAAGCTTTTAATTTTAATTAGATCCCATTTGTTTATTTTTGCTTTTATTTCCAGTATTCTGGGAGGTGGATCATAGAGGATCCTACTGTGATTTATGTCGGAGAGTGTTTTGCCTATGTTCTCCTCTAGGAGTTTTATAGTTTCTGGTCTTACATTTAGATCTTTAATNATATGAAGAGATAGATTTAGACACAGAAATGGAAGAGAATGACATGTGGTAAGGGAATCAAAGATAGAAATGCTTTAACTGTAAGCCAAGGAACAACAAAGATTGTTGACAAACCAACAGAAGCCTGAGGGAGGTGAAGAAAGATTCTCTCCTAGAGATTTTGAGGAAACATAGCTTTACAAGCACCTTAATTTTGGACATCTGGCCTCCAGAACTGCGAGAAAATAAATTTGGGGATTTTTTATGCACCTACCTTGTTGGTACTTTTTTTGGGCAGTCCTATGAAACTAAGACAGGCTTCCCTGGTGGTTCAGATGTTACACAATCCAATGTAGGAGACCTGGGTTCAATCCCTGGGTCAGGAAGACCCCCTGGAGAAGGGAATGGCAACCCACTCCAGTATTGTTGCCTGGAGAATCCCATGGACAGAGGAGTTTGGCAGGCTATAATCCATGGGATCACAAAGAGTTGGATACAGCTGACTGACCAAGCACACGCAAGAAACTAACACACATCATAAAAGTGTCTAGATTGCATATTTCAGGCAATGGTATGCAGGAAGACCAAGGATTTGGAAGGCAAGATTTGAACAAGGAAATAAACATAAAAAGGTGTTTCAAAAAGACGAATCTCGAATTGGTGCTTATCATGATAATGTATTTTCTATTCCCACTGAGTCCATAAGCTTCTTGAGTGGGGAACCTATACCTTCCATGAAGAGCTGAATTCCATATATACTGGTTAAATAAATTATTTATAATAAACATTCGGGTACATTAGCTCTTTATGGAAAACTTAGAGGTAAAACATTTTAACTCATTGAATTTTTACTCTTCTAAAGTAAAAATTATCTTCTCATTTTATTTAATTGAAGAGGCAAAGCATGCAGTAAATTAAGTCCAATTTGCATGCAATTGTGCATGCAGTGTAGATCTTGACTTAAACTAGGGAGCAAGCTTTGCATAAACTCAAATACTCCTCTATTTAAAGCTAAACTAACCATTGTTTGCTTAAAATTTTCAGTATTTTCCTTCCTTTCATTTCAAAGAAAAATATCATAGCATTTCTCTTTCTAATTTANCATTAGGTAGATCTTGACTTAAACTAGGGAGCAAGCTTTGCATAAACTCAAATACTCCTCTATTTAAAGCTAAACTAACCATTGTTTGCTTAAAATTTTCAGTATTTTCCTTCCTTTCATTTCAAAGAAAAATATCATAGCATTTCTCTTTCTAATTTAAACCCCACAAAATCTATAACTGATAATCAGAATGTATCCCCTAAGGGTTAATACATTTTGGTGATATTATACTAGTAATGCCTTCAAGCTTTCAAGTTCTATAGCAAGCCTGTAATTCTATTTTTTTTATGCATGGCTTTAATCCATATGGCTTTGCTCTATTTAATTATATTTATCATCCCCAAATATTCTGCACTTATAAAAATAGTGCATGGTGTATAGAGGAAGCAATGCACTGTATCGTATTTTGTGAAATCTCATATGCCACATGTACGTCTGGTGTAAGCTAGAGAACATATTTTGTTTAAATTAAGGGTTTGAATTCAATTTTATACCAATTTCTTTAGCTCATTATCCACAATACATTTGCTTACATCCATAGAAATGTTGGGGCTTCCCTGGTGGCTCAGCTGATAAAGAATCTGCCTGCAGTACAGGAGATCTGGGTTCGATTCCTGGCTTGGGAGGATTCCCTGGAGAAGGGAAAGGCTACCCACTTCAGTATTCTGGCCTGGAGAATTCCATGGGCTATATAGTCCATGGGTTCACAAAGAGTCAGACATGACTGAGTAACTCTCACTTTCATAGAAATGTTACCTGGTTAAACTATATAATTGCGCCCAATTCAGATACATCTGTATCTTCTATCCTCTTGACATATGCAATTTCATGTTGCAATCATTAAATAATGAAAGAGGGACTCTCTGTTTGATAAAATTAATGCTGTTGCCCATGAATGTTAAAAGTGAAAGAAAAAAAAAATGAGCAGAAACCAAGAAGAAGAAAATTCTGGGTTTGTTCAGAGATACCACATCAATTCTATCTCATTTTCATCAGAAACAGTTCTTAGGGGGGTTTGTGTGCCCGCCACTTCTAGGGCACAGAAGACCCCTTGGTGTACTAACTCTCATTAGCATCAGTTTTTTAAAAATCCCCTTGAGTTATTCTTTTTGGCAACCATCTCTCTTAGATACTCCCAGATTTGCCTAACTAGTCCCCATCAGTGGCTCTTAAAGTTGAATGGTAATTACAAAAGAATTCTGGGCCCTGATAAGTCCTATTTAGCTCACGTTATTAATATTAAGTGACAAGGCCCAGAAACTTGTGTTTAAAAAAGTTCCAGCTGGTCCAGCTTCAGAAGATCAAAAATCCTCAGATGGAGAAACAGTATCCTCGACTTTTCAGCTCATTGGTGCTCTCAAAACACTTTGCTTAAAAACTTGCTAGATGCCCTTCATTCCTGGTATATAGATATTATGTCCAAATATACCTTGCTATGCTCCTTCCTCCTTCTAAATGTCATGTGATCTGGCTGATTATCTCAGGCTAATGGGAGAGAGCTAGAAGGACTCCCCGATTCAGGGATGTATCCTCATCAAGATCTTCTGATAGGTGTGGCCAGCCCCACAGAAAAAGTTGTTCCAGAGACTCCAGTGGAGGTCATATTATCCAAAGGGAGCTGGGATCTCATCATATTCCTTAAATGCTATAGTGTTCATGTCTTCCATTTGCATAGTAATGAAGAGCAACAATAGTGTCTCTGAAATAGTCATTCCTACTGGATAGATCTCAGCTTGAGACCCAGACTTGCCATGTCCCCCTTATGTGCCTGTCTGAGGCAAGTCATGTGACCCTTCTGATTCTTGCATTTATCACAAAGAGATACTATTTTATTGGTTCTAGAATTGTTTATACTAATAATAGTATATGTAAAGTACCCAGAAGGACATAGTACTTACTGTTGTTTAGTCACTAAGTCATGTCCAACTCTTTTGCTACCCCATGGACTGTAGCCCACCAGTCCTCTCTGTCCATGGGATTTCCCAGGGAAGAATATTGGAGTGGTTTGCCATTTCCTTCTCCAGGGATTCTTCCTGACTCAGGGATCAAACCTGTGTCTCCTGCACTGAAGACAGATTCTTTACTGCTGAGCCACTGGGGAAACCCCCATAATACTTAGTATATTGCATATATTGTAGTAAAAAAATTATTCTAAAAGGCATAATTTCTATAAAAATATTGGCCTCATTTCTTTTATTGTCCCAGGAGTTCATGCAAGCCTTTCACTTCAACAAAGGCCATGATGGGGGGCTTTTCCCAAGCTCTAGCTGAAAACCCAAGGCTAAAGGTAAGTTTAGATAAGAAAAAAGGCAAGGACATTTAAATTAGATGAAGTTCCTAGATTTTTTTCTTCTCTTTGGAACATAAAGTTGGAAGGGAGTCAGAAACAAATATGTCTCCATTAAGATGATCTTTAAATTGCTAACCAAATGCCTTTGGGTTAATGAACAAAGAATGGAATTAGATGCAAGGGAAAATAAAAGTTTGTTTCTTTTGTCAGATCACCGTATTTTAGTTGGTAGTTTTTCATCATCTCAGTTTCTGGGAGTGGGGCAGAGGGTTTGGATTTCCATCTTGTTTGTGTTTTCATTCACTTATTTAATTTTCCATTATGAACTGGGCATGAAATGTATACCAAATTCATGCATTAAATATCCCTGGAATAAAGGACATACATTAAATATTTCTGACATAAAGGACATTGCCATTGCACTCAATCATTAATGAGCTCAGGACTGAGTTTCTATCTCAAAAGAGCAGTGCGCAAGCTTCAGTATGTTCTATAGCAAATGCCTGAAGGTTTGTACCCTCCTGTAATACGAAGAGAGCAACAGTCAAGTTATCACTTAGCCCTGGAATTAACATATGAGTAGTTTCTATGCCTTAGATGCTACTGCTCTGAGCTAAAGGATAAAATTACAGAATAGGTTTACAGCCTAGAATCCTAGTCAAACTTACTTTGGGCTTTTGTGAATTAATGAGACCTTTAGAGTAATTAGATGGACATTTTATTTCCTCTCTTGTCAAAGCTTAGTTGGTCCTCAATGTTGAGACACTTCCATGCATGTATTACTTATTTTTAACCACATATTTTCCAAGCATTCTAATACCGGTTTGTCTTAAAAATAATAATTATTATTATATTCTTGAGGAAGGGCCCAAGACAAACAATTGTGTCTTCTACAGGTCAAAGCAATTTAGGTGGGTTATTTTTTTTTCCTCATAACTCTGCAAAATACAGTATAAGAATATGGACTTTAATTTCGTGGGCCAACTAGAAGAAGGTGAGCTATGAGGAGAGTCTAGAGCAGACAGAGGTCAGCAAGCTGCAGCCTGTAGGCCAAATCGAGCTCATCACTTATTTTTGTAAATAAAGTGTTTGATTGAAACACAATCATGTCCACCTGTTTAGGTTCTGTCTATGGTTTGCTTCTGTGCTAAAACTATAGGGTTGAGGCACTGCGACAGACATTTATGGTCCAGGAAATCAACAGTATTTACTTTCTGGTCTTTTATCAACAAGCTTGCCAATTCTTGGTCTAGAACACAACCCTAACAATATTATGAAGGTCGATGTCTGTGGTCTTCCACAAAATTTCATTTGTTGACAATCTCTGGACAGTGGATGGAGTTTAAACTTAGCCAATTTGGCTTCTTTTATGTTTACAAATATTAAATGTTATCTTAATTTTTGGTTGTCTTCAATGTCGGATACCTATTGGAAGCATGTTTAATCCTCTATCACATGATATGATTTCCCAAATAAGTTTCTGAAAACAAATATTCTAGTCATCATTTCTCTTCAGAGCTCTCTTTAAATACATTTCCAAATATAGATGAGATGGAAAATAGGTTATGAAAGCAGTACTTTGACAGGAAATCCATTATTGTGCTAGTAAGTGTAAGAGAAAAGAAAAGATGAGAAAGCAATCTACAGAAATTGCCTCTAGATTTGTAGGAGGTCATATATTATGTATATAGAGAGATATATTTGGTCTTCTAAACAATTATTCAATATAAATAATTGCAAACTACATGTTAATCTTTAATGTGTGTTAATCTTTTTGGTAAATACTTATTTTTAAAGCATAACTTCATGCCACAGACGTTGATAAGATCAAGTTGGCCATGGAACTGCTTATTTGGAATTTGTTTTTCTTACAAAGGGTCAAAGAATTCTTAAATTAAAAAAAAAAAAAAGGCTGATGGGAATTTGCTGTATGACTCAGGGTACTCAAATGTACCAAACTAGAGGTATGGGGAGGGATGAGGGGTGGGAAGGAGGTTCACAGGGAAGAGACATACGTATACCTATGACTGATTCGTGTTGATGTATGGCAGAAACTAACACAGTATTGTAAAGCAATTATCCTTTGATTAAAAATAAATTTTAAAAAACCTCCCCTCACGCTCTCAATCAGCCTCAAGAATTAAGAGCAACATTAAAAAAAATAATAATAAACAAAAGAAAAAGAAAGACCCATAAAACTATCACTTTCTTTGAAAGACATCCATCCGAAGAGTCCCGGCTTAGATGAATATTGAACAACATTGTCTATTCTTAATGCAAAGACACTGAAAGCAAAATTAAAGTAATAAAGAGGCCTTAAGACTCAAGTTGCCACATAGAGGTCATCAAGTCATTAAAAAAAAGACTTTTACCACATTTCCGACTCCACCATCTATATTTTCTTAAAAGAGAAGCTGTTCTTTGGGCAAGAGAGTCCTTGCAGCTGGAACAATAAGTGACTCAGAACTAAGCTGCATGATCATTTACTCACCGAACACACTCCCCTTGAGTCGAGTCCTGTGTCAGGCACTGCATGAGGCACTGAGGGTTCAGTCACCAAACTCCTTCAGGAGCCCATCTTCATGGAGCTTCTACTTTGGTGGCAAAGGGAGACAAGTTGATCTGGAAGAGCCTGGAGAGTATTGTACTCCAATGGAGTTCAAAACTGTGACTCCCACCCACACATAAAAGGAATGGTTTAGTCAACTTATCAATTAAGGAGTCAGATGTTATAACCAGATCAAAGAGCCCTTCAAAAACTAGCTAGATAGAGACAATCTTAGGATAAAATTGTAGATGCTGCCGCTGCTGCTAAGTGTCTGACTCTGTGTGACCCCATAGACAGCAGCCCATCAGGCTCCCTGTCCCCGGGATTCTCCAGGCAAGAATACTGGAGTGGGTTGCCATTTCCTTCTCCAATGCATGAAAGTGGAAAGTGAAAGGGAAGTCGCTCAATCATGTCCAACGCTTAGCGACCCCATGGACTGCAGCCCACCGGACTCCTCCATCCTAAAATTGTAGAGTAGATTAAAAAAACTGGTTCATATTCAACAGGACTATGAGCCTTTGGAGTTATCTGCTCCACTTGGCGGAAATTATTTTTATCTTTACTGTGCAAAAGGTAC
The DNA here is from genome assembly GCA_006410875.1 of Neotragus pygmaeus. Lineage (NCBI taxonomy): Eukaryota > Metazoa > Chordata > Mammalia > Artiodactyla > Bovidae > Neotragus > Neotragus pygmaeus. The sequence continues at coordinate 43,638 of SJYV01030233.1, read as the reverse complement.
ACCTTAATGTGTAGCTTCATAAAATCTGGAATTTTTAATTAAGAGCAAACAATAAGGTGACCTAAGTGCATTCCTCTTGTTAATCTTTGAGCGGCCTTTGCTGCCATAGGGTGTTTTGGCCCAATTTCTAATCTTCAGATATCTTTTCTGAAGCACAGAGGACTGTACCTTAATCAGTTGGGTCAAGATGGGGAAGAAGCAAGTCTGGCCAAATCTGAACTGAGATGTTGAAGGTAATTGGGGGAAACACTACATAAGTATGAGCAAACAGGCATTCTTAGAAAGGGGAACTGTGTGACAACTTTATGTCTTTTTCTGCTCTAGTCTACGTAATCCACCCACAGACTGGTAAATCACAAAACCACTCTGGAAAAAGGTAGAAAATATAGAAGTGTCTTCCTTAGAATGCAGTATAACCTTACCAACTTTTGAGAGGTGTAGATTAAGGAATCAATTTCTGGGGTAAAATTACCCAGAACCTGGGGAAAGACCAGAATGCCTCCACCACACCTAGGGCATACCCCACTTTGGATCATGAGCTTAGAAGAAGCCCAAGAAAGAGAAAGATGGGAAAAGAGACCAAAAAAAAAAAAATCCTATAGATAATCTATTTACCAACCACATGTGCTGCTTGTCTGAATTAGTTTGTGGTCTCTCACTTACTCTATTTAGAATTCTGTACATCTGGGTGTATTTTTTCCAGTGTTTCCTATCATATCAGTGACAGAATTGCCAACACGGAGGTATCCATAAATTATACTGCAGTCTAGTAGTTTCCAGTGTCTGGAAAGCTTGGAACAAAAGACTCAAATGCAAATGTGAACTGCTTAATTCTGTGAGTATTTGTGATGTTACCCAGGTGCCAATGACATTTTTCTGACCAGCTCAGAGGCACCAGGGACCAACCCAACATACATTTTTAATGTGCTCAGCTGTGACAGCCTATACACACAGAAGACCTTAAGGCCTTAAAGTCATCCTCTTGGAAACCACTGCACTTTTAGGGACCCAGAAGAAATGCTTTAATTAATCTTCTTTTTCAGAGTAGATTTTTTTGGTATAAATTATGTACACTGAAAACCTGCCAATTATAGCAAATTAAGGGACTTGGCAAGTGCCTCCCTTGGAGGCAGATGGTAAATAATATCCAGATTCTGACTTGAAATAAGACCAGAGATTAGCTGGTGCAGAATGTAAAAGCAATCCAGATATGAGAAATAAACAAATTTAATGTGAGCTCAAGAGGAGGGTTTTGGTTTAGGATAGCTATAGTGATGTGATTAGAATAGATGATTCATTACCAGTACACATATTTTCATGAGATAGGCCTGTTCTTAGAGCTTCTTTCTGTGATTCTTTCATGAACTCTTACTTATTGTGTTAGCATCTAGGATGTGATCTAAATGCCTAGTTTCCTCACCTGTGCAATGAGCATAAGGCAAATTGGTGCGAGTCCTGGATGATATCATGATATTTTATGCTTAGCCCAATAACTGGCAGACAGTAAGGGAACAAAAATTTTAACTGATTTTGTTAATGCTGTTACAATATGGCTACCAAAATAAATGACAACTCCCATATACCTTTTGGCCTCAAATAATAGCACTCTAAAGCTTATGCGTGCTGATTCTGTGCCAGGGACTCTTCGATCATTTTTATTTTATAGATAAGAAATTGCAGTATCAGAGAGCTTATGTACCATGCCTTTGTCACACAGGTAGTAAGTGATGGGTCCTGGACTTAATTGCCTTTTCACTTAATGACTAACAGACACTTGAAACCCAGAGAAATCCTGAAACATTCAGTCTTCCCTTAACATACTAAAAGGACTCTGTGTAGATCAAAGTTGTGGTAATTTTCTGAGGATAAGGTAAGAGTAAAAAAGTTGGTTCTCTGCTCACCTTTTCATTCCTCCAAACTCACTCAGTTTCTTGTTTGTATTGCTACAGCAAGGAGGATTCTCAGCTTATGCTATAGTCTAAATAGCTGTGTTCCTCCCTCCTCAGATTAGTGTGTTGAATCCTAACTCCTACAGGTGATAGTATTAGGGGTTGGGGCCTTTGGAGGTGATTAGATCATGAGGACTCTGCCCTCATGAATGGGATTAATGTCTTTATGAAAGGGATCCCAGGAGTTCCCTAGCCCCTTCCACAGGTAAGGTTATAGCAGAAAGATAGCTGTCTGTGGGAAGCAGGCTCTCATCAGACACAGACTCTGCCAGTGCCTTGATCTTGGACTTCCTAGTCTCCAGAATTGTGAGAAATGCATCTCTATTATTGAGAAGCCACTCAGTTGGGCTCACAAAGAGTTGGACATGACTGAGCGACGAACAGTTTCACTTCCCTTTCAGGCTATGATATTTTGTTCAAGCAGCCTAAATGGAGTAAAACAGCTTATTGGCTTAATAACTAGATTTTTCCATTAATTTACCACAGAAGTCATTTAGAACAATTCCAAGGCTCAGTTAACAACCCACACTGTGAAGAAAAGATATAGGAAGGAGAGGGGATGGCAAGGCAGGGACAGCAGCAGTTAGCTGAGGTCAATCTGCAGAGCCATCAGGCAAAGCTCTCAGCATCTGCCTGCCACAGGGCTGTCCAACCCCCCCAACTCTCAGAGAACACCCCCAGTATCAGCCAATCTGAGGACTGAACTGTTTCTGGAGTCTGAAGTCACAGCTAGGGCAAGTTCGTCATGTAACTCATGTTTGCCTAGGATGCTAAAATTAAGGAATGACTCAATCATCAGGCACCGTCACAGCTATTTTCAAGTCTGTAAGTGATGCGCTGGACCAGCACTGATGTAAAAGCTTACCCCAATTAGCTTCTGCAAATGCTTTTCCTGCAACAGGGCTCCGTTTCCTAGGAGGCTTCAATCTAATTACAAGGCTTGATTCTCCCGCAGGGTCTGCCTGGCCGGATGATTTCATTTTACTTTCAGGCTAACCTTTGCCATCAGTGATGTCACCAGAGCATTCTTCCTCTTGAAAAGCTCCTAGGAACACACTAAAAGGTTAATTTGTTTGATATTTGGTTAAAAGGCTTCTCTACTGGAGGGGTCTTATTATTCTGTAGGCAGGTAATAGTACAAAGCAGGCATCTTCAGAAAAAGGCAATTTGCACCCAGCCAGCACCAACATAGCTTTCTGTACTAACTACCCAGGAGCCACTCAGATGGAAAATCACTGCTGGGAAAGAAATCAGTGGATCCTTTCTAAAATTCAGATCATTCACTCAAGAAGACTTTGCATATTTCTTACTGTTTTTCCTCTCTAAATTAAAAAACAAAACAAAACAAACAGACAGGAGTTACAAGTCCACTGGATAATGTAACCAGTTATGCCACAGGCAACAAATTGTGTTCAACCATCTTAAACATAGAAAAATGAAAGGAAGAAGCTCAAATAACTCAAATGTAGCAATTCCATCATTATTATTCCCAAACTTGAAGTCTTTTTACTACCTATGGAGATGCTCTCCACACCTCCCAGCCCTGTCTTTCGTGAGCCTGGCCTTAATTGTATCCAGTCTGTAGACATCTTCAGCTTTTGTCCTTAAGATAAGGACTCAGTGCTGAAGCTAAGAGTGAGAACCAAGCCAAGGCTACCAGTTGAGAAATAAAAAATCATGACAATCTAGCTTTTTTTAATGAGATACATGATGAAAAATAACTTTTCTTCATTTATTAATATCATTCAAAATAAAGATTCTAATCTTAACAACATTTAGCATTCCTCTTATATCCGAGGGCTTCCCACAACACCCTCCCCACTTTTCAAAAATATGGTCTAAGTCATTATTTTTGTTTAACTAAATAAAGCTTTATCTCCTGTCTATCTAAAACATTTCCATTTCTATTATTTCACAGAAGAATGAAAAAACTTTTACAACATAATGAGAGAGTTTGAAGCATGTTATGAAATCAGCATAAGAAACCAGCAAATGAAAACGTATAGGTCTTTTACAGCAAAGAATAGCATGGTCCATGATCAAATTTGGCAAAATAATAAACCATATGGACAGACTGCACACAGACTTACACAACACACTCTAAATACAAGAATATAGCTCACATTAAATTAGAAAGCTGTAACTCAGGATAAGTGAAAATGAAATCACTCTATTCAACAAGTAATAAATATATAAGACTTGTCTAAGTGGTAGTCTGGTTTGAAATTTAAAAAATAAATTTATCATTAGATAAGTTTGGGAGTAATAAACTAAAAGTTGATTGCTTACAGTTTGAGTAAAGATGAAAGATACCACAGTAATGTGTGGGGGCTAAGTCACACAGTAAAGTTAGGTCATATTTCCATTTTCCATTCTTCCTTTTCAAATGAACAAATTTTTTTTAAAAAGAAATAAAAAATAAAGACACATAACTGAAAGTAATAAGTATTAATAAGTAAAGAAACAAAACTGAAGCACCAGATTCTAAAATAAAGCAATGCAGTATGGGTGACATAATTGGGTTTTAAACCTTCACCAATGTTCTAGAAACAATGCTCAGTCAGAAACACACTGATGATTTTCAATAACCCTGCCAAACTCTAGAGAAACACATTAAATTCTTTCTTCTTCTAACCGAGGGTAGTGGAAATTGTTCCTATGAGATATGGTCAAAAGGAAGAAATGTAAAACATGAGAATAGTTAAGTCTTCAGAGTTTACATGAAAGGGGGATGATCTGAACTGAGATGAAATAAAAGCCCTATTGCTTAGAGAAAATGATGATTTAAGATATTCAGCACAACCTCAGCTTAAACTCATTTTCATCATGCTCTCAAATTGTAGCTCCAAGGAGAAGCCACACACACACACAGCTATCAGCCATGATAGCAAAGGAGTAAAGTTTGCATTTGACCACTAAAATCAGCAAACCAGATAATCTGCACCAAATAGTTTACATTAAGTATAAGGGAGACTAAAAGAACCCTTATACCAACAATTCAAAGACATTATGGGGGGAGAAAGGAGACTGATCAAGGAGTAATGAATAAAATGAATAAAAAACAGAGAAAAAATTGCCCAAGTTAAAAAAAAATACATTGGGTATGAAGGAAAGCACAGCAAAACAAAAGAATTCTTTTCCATAAATACATTGTACTATGGAAATGTAATAAGAAAATTTTCATTAAAAAAAATAAAATGAAAAGACCTAAAAAGAAACCATCCAGGATTAAATAAAATCAATGTTCAGAGTGACATTATGAAACACATAATCAATTCTAAACAAGAAGAAATGAAATAGGCAAGGCTAAAAATAAAAATTGCTACTCAAAATTAATAGTTTGTCACCCTGCTTATTTAACTTCTATGCAGAGTACATCATGAGAAACACTGGGCTGGAAGAAGCACAAGCTGGAATCAAGATTGCCAGGAGAAATATCAATAAACTCAGACATGCAGATGACACCACCCTTATGGCAGAAAGTGAAGAGGAACTAAAAAGCTTCTTGATGAAAGTGAAAGAGGAAAGTGAAAAAGTTGGCTTAAAGCTCAACATTCAGAAAATGAAGATCATGGCATCTGGTCCCATCATTTCATGAGAAATATATGGGGAAACAGTGGAAACAGTGTCAGACTTTATTTTGGGAGGCTCCAAAATCACTGCAGATGGTGACTGCAGCCATGAAATTAGAAGACGCTTAGTCCTTGGAAGAAAAGTTATGACCAACCTAGATAGCATACTGAAAAGCAGAGACATTACTTTGCCAACAAATGTCCGTCTAGTTAAAGCTATAGTTTTTCCAGTGGTCATATATGGATGTGAGAGGTGAACTGTGAAGAAAGCAGAAGAATTGATGCTTTTTGAACTGTGGTGTTGGAGAAAAATCTTGAAAGTCCCTTGGACTGCAAGGAGATCCAACCAAACCATTCTGAAGGAGGTCAGCCCTGGGATTTATTTGGAGGGAATGATGCTGAAGCTGAAACTCCAGTACTTTGGCCACCTCATGTGAAGAATTGACTCATTGAAAAAGACTCTGATGCTGGGAGGGATTGGGCACAGGAGGAGAAGGGGATGACAGAGGATGAGATGGCTAGATGCATCACTCACTCGATGGACGTGGGTCTGAGTGAACTCCGGGAGTTGGTGATGGACAGGGAGGCCTGGTGTGCTGCGATTCATGGGGTCACAGAGTCGGACACGACTGAGTGACTGAACTGAACTGAACTGACTGATAATCACAATAAATACAGAGAATGCATGTATATGTATATATTTATATATAAAGATGGAGAGGGGAAGAAAGAAAGGGGTAAAGAAGGATGAAACAAAGGAAGGAAAGAGAAAGAAGAGAGGAAGGTAAAAGAGAAGAAGGGAAGGAAAGAAGGAAGACAACATTAAGGACATATAAAGATGTGCTTACATAAGACAGTTGGCATCTTTGAAGAATAAAAGCTCAACCATAAAACCAGAAACATATTAAGGGATATAAAACAAAATTTCCCTAAGATAATGGGGTAAAAATATGTGAGTATAAAGAGAATGTTCTATAATCCAGGCAAAAGTAATTCAGAACAACCAAAGCTAAAACATAACCTGGTTCACTATTAAATTTCAATGATAAAGGAAGATTTCTCCAGGCTACCTCCAGATAACCCATGTCACACACCAGAAGATAAAATTAGGAGTCCTCAATTTTCCACAGCATCATTTGAGCCTGAAAGATTAACAGGAAAAGTCTACTAGGTTCTGTAGAAAATGTACTACATGAATTGCATATCAAATCAAGTTTCAGGTACAATGATAATAAAAAGGCTTTTCAGAACCATACAGGAACTCAGAAAATACAGTATCTGAATGACTAATGTTTAGGGCCTACAATAAGCCATTGGTGTGCACTGCACTTTTGTCAGGTTTAAATAGCAGATTATTTTAAGAGATTGAGATTGAGTTTGAGTATCAGAGATAAATTGATTGTCCTAATGAAGGATGGCTAAAATGAAGGCTCTCTAAGCTGGTGGCAATACAAAAGAAAGAGAAGAGACACATTTATGTGTATAACTGCAAAGTTTGCAAACAATACTAGCTAAATTGGTATTTTCTTGAATGCACACATCTCTCAGCTTCACAGAAGATTTAGCTATCCCAGTCTGTTCAGTAACACTTTATATTTGTATACATCCTATTCTCATTTTTGTCGCTTTCTAAAGCTTGTTTTGTTTGCTAAAAATATTTGCAAGTCAAATTATAGCACTTTTTCCTTCCAGAGATTTAAAAATTTATGCAACTTTTAGAATTGGTAATGTAATTTATACAAAATAATTGGAATATCCATTATAACTTGTGAAAATTGATAAAAAGTTTGAGTATTATTCCATTTTGACTCTTGCTTTAACATTTAAACTGCCATATTTTAGAATAAAAATGCTGGTACCTTTATTGCCTTATGATTGTATTTCTGATGTAATGCTATGCTAACCAGGACCCTGAGGAATTAACCTACTTTTGTATAGGGCAAATAGGTACATTAACAGTCTCTGTAGAAAAACTCACTTTTCTAAGAGCCTACAGATTAAGTGTTTATATACCAACAGAGGTCCTGACTGATGCATTCAGGATCCTATACAACCTAATTTCATCCACAGATGCCTATTTGTAGTAGGCTACTTTAGTTCTTTGACCATAGAATGCAGAAATTAGCCCTCTCACTGATTTCTATGAGGAATTTATTCATACAAACTGTTAGAGGGCAGTTTGGGACAGTCCTACTGAGGGCAGTCCTACTAAGCATGCCTGTCTCTTATCACCTTTTTGCCACTCTCCTTTCTTTCTCCTTTTCCCAGAAATGCCCAGTCTTCACCTTCTGCTTTAGCATAGAGTAACTCCCTTGGAAACATTGAAGCAAAACTGTTAGCCCAGTCTAGGTGTGATGATTGTTAATTAAGGCATATTCTTACAAAGACAAAGTCTCCCAAAGAAGAATTCTCAGTGCGTAGGCAATGAGAAATGGTGAGAAATTTACCTATGGTCAATATTCAATACATTCTTTAGGAATTCATTCAGCAAATATCAACTGAATCTCACTTGCACACACAGCCAATTACTGTAAATTCAGGAAAGTCCTCTGTTTAGGGGAGCTTCAATTTCCTGTTTTCCCGCTTTTTAACTCTAGCCACATACTTCTTGTCCAGGCATTGTGTGTGTGTGTGTGTGTGTGTGTGTGTGTTTATGAAAGAGACAGAGAGACAGAAAGAGAGTCCATAAGTGTGTGCTATATATTTAGTTTCCCGAGTGAGCCTATTGGGGGGCCAAGGTTGAAAACAACCCCACTTGAATCATCTATCTGAACTCTCTCTTCACCCTTACTCATCCCTCACTATAGTGTGGTTCATTGGTGATAGTGTGATTTATTTGGCTTGGGCAATGGCAACCCACTCCAGTACTCTTGCCTGGGAAATACCATGGATGAGGAGCCTGGTAGGCTACAGTCCATGGGGTGGCCAAGAGTCGGACATGACTGCCACTTCACTTTCACTTTTCACTTTCCTGCACTGGAGAAGGAAATGGAAACCCACTCCAGTATGCTTGCCTGGAAAATCCCAGAGATGGGAGCCTGGTGGGCTGCCATCTATGGGGTCCCACAGAGTCGGACACGACTGATGTGACTTAGGAGAAGAGCAGAAGTTTAAGAACACTCATGGTACAGCTGCTTCCTTTCTCTGTTTCTTTGACTTCTTTTCTATGAAACCACACCTTCCTTTTCCACATAGTGGGCACACGTGGTTCAGAGCCCATCTAGTTCTCTAACAATGGATCTGGGAGACTAGGGGTCTCTCTGTCCCAAATTTGGTGGAAATATGAGGCAGCAAACCTCCTTCTGTTAGGTCATATCAAGATCTGCCTTGGAGTAAATGATAGGAGGCCTTGTGTGGCTGTATATCGATGCCATTTTTCAATTTAGCATTGACAGTAATGAACCTAGTAATTTATCTGTCCAGCATCTTTGTAGCCTTTCAAAAATTGCTTCCTAAGACATAGGAAAAAATATGTCTGGTTTTTACTCCATAAAAAACATCAACAATCTCTAACTCTCTTATAACAAGTTTGAGAAAAGAAAAAAAGACACAAAAAATTTACTTAAATGATCTTCATATTAGCATAATAAGAAGTCTTTGATGTTGGTTAAGATTTCTTTTCCCTTTTCCCTCTCTCCTTCCTTCCCTGTCTCTCTCCTTCCTTTCTTTTTCCCTTCTTTCTTTCTTTCCCCCTTCTTTCTTTTAATTTGCAGATTATACAGGGGTGCATACGTTAAATAGAACCCCGTGCCATTAGCTGACTAGACACTGTTTCTGCCACCCTAGTCCCACAGAACCTGTCCGGGGACACTTGACAGCTGTCCTGGGACAGCCATTCCTGAGGCTGGTAGAGGAGAGAAAGGCTTCCTTGAAAACCAGCCTTCGGCTTCTCATTTACAACTGCTCTGACAAGTATCAGGCCATGCATATATTAAGAGCTATATTTTCCCACACTCATCTCCCCAATTAGGACTCTGTTAACATTCATTAGCTTCTGTGTTCTGTGGTAAGAGACTTCTCAAGTGTATGATTTGTTTTATCCAACTGACCAGTGACCTCATTGAGGACAGAGACAAGCAATCGCTTCTCCTACTCTTTGATGTCTTGTTCTACTTCCATAGTCTTTACATACTGTTCTGACTACAGCTGATCTTCAATAAAACTTGCCATCTGATTGATAAACTATGCTAAAATGAGTTTATATTCTAAAATAGAAGACACTAATGCAGACATTGACATTTACAGAGAAGGCAAAATGATGCATGTTGAAAATAATTTTCAGGAAGCTCGAAGCTAAATTTGCTGCTCTGTTTCAGGAGCTATCTTTAGCCTATAAATTCTGGTGTAACTCTCTTGACCTAGCATAGCCCATAATCATATTCATCTGTCCTTGCTTGAATAGTTTTGGCATATCTGTGTCTTTTATTCCAAGCTGTACCTCAAATGTTTTTGGAGGAAAGAGGAGTTATAAATAGCAAGTGTAGCTTATCTCTAGCAAAATACATTGAGTTAAAAAAATAATAACTGCATTTTTCTCATGTAATGAATAGGGTACAACACACGTGCAGGAAAAAAAATGAATGAAGATAAAAGGTAGCTCTGTGGTTCAAATCTATTTTAAGGAAACAGAGATGAGCAGTTTGATCACATAAACTTAGAAAGGGTAAAACATCAAGGTCACCATCTTAGCTTCATGTGAAAATGATTGCATAATTTTTAGCAAGTAGCCCACAGCAGGATCTGTGTTCACTGACTCATCCAAGAGGTGGCCCTCCCATTAGCTACTCAACTATTAAACTGAGACATTCATCTAATTCTGACTCACACTGTTAAATGCTACACTCTGAATCACCAAACCTACTACATAAAGCACCTGGATCAAATGTCTCCATGAAACACTTATCCAGGCTGAAAATCTCCTCTTAAGCCTTGGAGACAGTGGAACTATGGTTATAGCTAGTGCCTTGGAAGTCACAGATGAGTTTAAGTTCACTGGTTCTCTGAAAGTGAGATAAAACCCAAGCCATCAATGGTTTTTATTTCTGTACAGTGCTTTATGATCCCACTTATACCTTTATTGCATGCAATAAAAATTCTCATTGATAATCCTATTTCTAATAATTCTGCCTTTTAAAAATCTTTATCTTTTAGTGGATATTGTTTTCCTATTTATTTTATTTTCCAAAGGGACATTTTAAATGGAAGAAAATGCTACAGGGCTTCCAAATGAAATTCATTCTCTAACTGTCCAGATGTTCATTTCAATGCATGCATCATATAAATCTCAGCTGATGAGAATGGTAATGGCCCAGCTCAGTCTGTCTTAGTTGGTGAACTCTGAAACAAGAAAAATAAGAAATGTGCTCTTTTGGAGGCTATGTGAGTTTTAACAACTCAAGAAAACACTTTTTTTTGTATTTTATTATTTTACAATGGTCTTCTCATTATATAATAGACAAATATCATCTGTTTCAAGAGGAAATCCAAAAGTTTCCTTTGTAATGAGGCTATGTCTGTAAAAAGAGAAATAAAAACCCAAAGCCACCCCAAAATAAATTCTGAAATATAACCATTCTTTTGTTTTTCTTTTCTGAAGGCTTTGGTGGCAAAGGATGAGATAGTTATGTAGCTTCACTGACTCAATGAATATAATTTTGAGTAAACTCCTGGAGATAGTGAAGGACGGGGAAGCCTAGCGTACTGCAGTACGTAGCAACTGAACAAAAGCTGTATCCTTTCATTGTTCCTCACACATCTCGAGGATGGACATGTGTGATAATCTTCCATTTTTACACCTCTGAGGATTTAAATACAATTATGCAAATGGCTTGTTTGCTTTTCGATGTCCTTTGAGAGGGGCTTCCCAGATGTTGCTAATGATAAAGAACCTGCCCGCCAGGGCAGGACATGTAAGAGTCATGGGTTCAATCCCTGGGTCAGGAAGATCACCTGGAGAAGGTAACGGCAACCCACCCCAGCATTCTTGCCTGGAGAATCCATGGACAGAGGAGCCTGGCAGTCTAAAGTCTATTCCATCACAAAGAGTGGAACACAATTGAAGCAACTTAACAGGCATGCATACACATTCTTTGAGAGACTGAAAGAAACCTTCCAACAAGGCCAATATGAGGAACACACAGCATCCCTGTTGCTGCCTTACCCATAAAACCATTTCCTTGGATTAACAAATATGGCTAGAAATCTTCAGAACTGACTCTAGAAGGGGCAATTGCCCTTGACGCTACAAGATTCAGTGCAGTTTTTCACTTCACTCTGAGGAGAAGGACTCAGAGTGGCATCTATCTGCTAACAGCTCCAGTGAGACAACCTGGAAACACTAGAGTCTCCTTAGAGCATCTCAGGTCCTGGGCTATCAGAACTGTATGTTGTCAATGGAGGTGTGGTTCTGCATTGCTGATCTTTCACCCGGGCCTTTCCTCCAAAATACAGCATTTCCTATAGATGTGCTTGAGCGATGAGGTTCTTAACCTAGCTTATGTGTCTGCCTAAATCATCTACACAATAACAGTTTAACACCTTCTCTGACTTACAAAGCCCAGAACTGCAATGTTATCATTATATCCTAAAGATAAGAATATTTTCAGGGAGCCCATCTACTTTAATTCATTCAGGCTATCATAACAAGATATCATAGACCGGGTCATTTATAAACAGCGGAAATGTATTTCTCACAGTTCTGGAGGTTGGAAGTCTGAGAGCAGGGTGTCAGCTTGGTTGTCTGAAGGCCCTTTCCCAGGACGAGACTTCTCTTAGTACCCTCACATGGCAGAAAGGGCTAGGGGGCTCCATGTGGCCTCTTTTATAAGGGCACTATATAAGGTACATGAGGGTTCCACCATCACGACCTACACACCTCCCAAAGGCCCCATCTTCTAATACCAGTACCTTGCAGATTAGAGTGCTTCGCAGGTGATGCTAGTGGTAAAGAATTCGGCTGCAATGTAGGAGCCACAGGATATGAGGGTTTAATCCCTGGGTCGGGAAGATCCCCCAAAGGAGGGTGTGGCAACCCACTCCAGTATTCCTTCCTGGAGAATCCCATGGACAGAGGAGACTGGCAGGCTATGGTCCACAGGCTCCAAAGCGTTGGACATGACTGAAGCGATTTAGCATGCACACACGCAGAATAGAATGTCAGCATTCAAATTTGGGAAGGATTTGAACAATCACACCAAAGCACTGCTTTAACATATCATCAATAACAAACACTAGTTCCTACAGTATACTAGACACTAAAGTTAGCCATCATTTGCAGTACTATAGAATCATCAACACACCTCTAAGAAAAAATGTGATTATCTACTGACAACCTTCATNTCTTCGCATGAGGTGGCCAAAGTACTGGAGTTTCAGCTTTAGCATCATTCCTTCCAAAGAAATCCCAGGGTTGATCTCCTTCAGAATGGACTGGTTGGATCTCCTTGCAGTCCAAGGGACTCTCAAGAGTCTTCTCCAACACCACAGTTCAAAAGCATCAATTCTTCGGCGCTCAGCCTTCTTCACAGTCCAACTCTCACATCCATACATGACCACAGGAAAAACCATAGCCTTGACTAGACGGACCTTAGTCGGCAAAGTAATGTCTCTGCTTTTGAATATACTATCTAGGTTGGTCATAAGCCATTAATTCTTGGCAAATCATTTCTTGGAGATTCGCTCTTCTTCTCTGTGAAATAAGCAGCTAGGAAGTGAACTCTGTGCAAAAAGTTTGAAAACATTTTGAAAGCGTACTATGGTAAAAGCCTGCAAGAATGCTCAACTTAGTTCATCTCTCCTGAGCTACAGTCTGTAGCAACTTTCGCATTGGCTCTCCACGCCCTCGGTGCCGCGCCGCCCCGCCCACCCGGCAGCGTGCGCTTGTGCGCAGTAAGGCCCTTCTCGCCTCCCGTCGCTTCCTTTTCCGTCTCGGCCCCACCCACCGCGGCACCATCGTTTCCGGTTCCGCCGAGAAACGGCCGGATCGCCTCGGTCCCTTCTTTAGCCCGCCCATTTGTCTAACGTTTCTGTGGCTTACGGGGTCGGTTGGACGGGAAGTTACCAATAGTTTTACTGTTTGAAAGCCGGCCTGGCTGGGCCGTGCCCATTATCCGTTCCCTTGTTTGTTTGTCTGCAGTCCCTCTCGGCTACAGGGAACAAGCGTCAGGGCGTCATGGCCAGGGGCCGCCGCGGCCGGGCGGAGCTGAAGCCGCCTTTCGCTGCCTACGCGCTCCCTTGGCTCCCCGGTCGGCCGGCGTCCGCCTCGGTCTGAGCGCAGCCCCCTCCGCGCCCACGGGCCATCTCGCGCCGGACCCCATGGCCGCCGAGCCGCCGCCGCCTTCGTTGTCTCCGTCGCCGCCACCCTCCCCCGAGCCTGAGCTGGCCCAGCTGAGGCGCAAGGTGGAGACGTTGGAACGCGAGCTGCGGAGCTGCAAGCGACAAGTGCGGGAGATCGAGAAGCTGCTGCATCACACGGAGCGGCTGTACCAGAGCGCCGAGAGCAACAACCAGGAGCTCCGCACCCAGGTGCGCCGTCCGGTTCCAGCCCCACGCCCCACCCAGCGGCGAGGCCTTCGAGGCCTGGGATCGCCTCGGGAGGGCTCCCTGGCAGGGCCCTGGACTGCTTTAGAGAGTTCCTGGAAGAGTTAAAAGTTTTGTGCTATTTTAATTACAAGAACCTTTGGAACAAACCTGAGAGTTGGGGTACTCGGTTTAGGTGAAATGCGTGAGCTGCAGTTGGGGCCGGGCGTGCAGTGAACTTAAGGACCTTGAGTTTTCATTCTCACTTGTAAAATCCCCTTGGCAGTTAGGCACATTTATAATATTCCAGATCACTTTTTGAGTTTGTAAAGCACCAACTGAAATCAGCCCCATTTATCATTGTCTAGAAGGGTGAACTGAAATTGAGCTTTCCAGTTCAAGTCTCTCAGTCGTGTCCGACTCATTGCGATCTTGGTTGAGCCTTGAATTGAGCCTTGGTTGACCATAAAATGAGAATGATGGCACCAGCTGATGAAGGTTAAGTCAAATTAAGCGTCCATAAACTGTTTCAACGTTTTGATCGCTATGCATATGTGAGGGGGCTTCCCTGGTGGCTCAGTGGTAAGAGAATCCACCTGCCAATTCAGGAGACGTGAGTGGGAGGGTCCGGAAAATCGTGTGGAGCAGGTAATGGCAATCCCCTCCGGTATTCTTGCCTGGGAAATCCCATGGACAGAGGAGCCAAATGGGCTACAGTCCACAGGGTCGTGAAGATTCAGACACGACTGAGCGACTAAACAAGAAGGAGTTAGTGTGAGGTTGTTCTGGGCATTTATCTTGAGTTGTCTGGTGGAAGTCGGGAAGATAGAACTCTGCTTGTTAAAGACACTAAGCAGCTAACTCTTTGCCATAAAATACAGTAAGGGCAAATATTTAAGCTGACAGACATCTGCTACTACCACTGAAGCTGGAACTAGAGTGAAGCAAACAAGGCACCTGAGGCACAAAATTTAAGGAGACACTCCCATTAGGCTCAGGAAAGTTGAGGATAGTACCTGAGAATCAGTACCTCTCCCTTGAATTTTTAGACAGCGTAATTTTTCCAGCTTGATATTTGGGGCTATTGCATTCTTTCCCAACAAGTTATATTTACATGTAATTATTAATTTCAGTTAAACTTGTCCTTTGACATATATTGGTACATTTCCTAAAACCACATTAATGTAGGGTGAAAATTGAAGTATCAGACTTTGTTATGCTTTGTCAAATAAGCTATGCAAATAAGTGCTGAGTTGCAGTGACTTTCTGTGACCATTGTATGGAGTTATTAATATTATGATATAGAAAATTTGTGTTTGGTTACTCAATAGCTATTTCTTGGACACCTACAGGAGACTACAAATACGGTTAAAATATTGTGGAGAAAGGGGAGCAAAATTTGATAGCCTTAAAAAAATCCTTTTATAATTCTAAATTGTGAAAGTTCTGCTTGCTGGAGATTCTAAAAAGGTTTCTGCTAGTCTTTGAAGGGCCAGCATTTTGGTTATTAGTGTTAACTTGGTAGTTATCTAATATGAAAAATTGAAATGCACAGAAAGCTGTAACTTTCCTAGTGATAGTAATGGCTTTTCTTTACTATCTTTCTAGTCAGCCTCCCCTGGTGTTGGGTGGAGTTTGTTAACTGTCATGCCTAATTACTAGATAGTGGTTTATCTGGAGCAGTAAAAAATTAGCTTGAGAAGTGAAGTTGAACTAGCAGGAAAAAACATAAATGTACAGGTTTTGGAGTCAAACTGTGTGCAAATTATCTCTTTAAATTTCTCATTTTTAAAATGGGGATTAGGACAGCCAGTTTGTAAGGTGGTTGTAAGAATGAATGAGATGTCATCCAAAGTACCAAGTGTAGTGCCTAGAATGTAGCACGTGCTAAATAAATTACCTTGTTCACAGTGATAGTAGTAGTAGCTAGAACCAGGACTAGGGCAAGGCAATCAGTAGCCTAAGGCGAAAAATTCAAGGGGGTACTGATCCTCAGGTACTGTCCAAAACTTTCATGAGCCTAAGTGTGGGTGCCTCCTTAAATTTTGTGCCTTTGGTGTCTTGCTTGCTTCAGTCTAGTTCCAGCTTTGGTGGTAGCAGCAGATCTGATCATATATGAAATGCATGCTAAGTTGCTAAGTCACTTCAGTCGTGTCTGACTCTGTGCGACCCCATAGACAGCAGCCCACCAGGCTCCCCCGTCCCTGGGATTCTCCAGGCAAGAACACTGGAGTGGATTGCCATTTCCTTCTCCAATGCATGAAAGCGAAAGGTGAAAGTGAAGTCGCTCAGTCATGTCCGACTTAGCGATCCCACAGACTNGTACTCCTTTTCCTATTTGGAACCAGTCTGTTGTTCCATGTCCAGTTCTGATATCGTATAGAAATAACTAAATCTTACTTTGGGGACAAAGGTTCAAAATCAAAACTACATTTTGGGCATTTTAAGCACTAAACCATATTCAAAAATATTCATCTGACACTTTAAAGGTTATATTATGAGCAATATTCATAAAATACCATGGAAAAGTTCACTTCTGTTTATAAATATATGAAAGCCTCTCTCCTGGTGAATTTTATCCTTAAGTAAAGGCAAAACTGTGAATAACTAGAAATTAATAGAAACAAGATCAGCTCAGTTCCTCAGACCTTTGCTGAGTTCCGTTACTCATCCTGGCTCTATTAACCCATGTAGAAAACTGGATTGGTACACATTTCATTAAAATCAGATGATTCACTGAAAATAGGTTTTCTCAGATAGAGGAGTTTAAAACCATACTATTAATAAAAGTGTTCTACAGTTATAGATCTGCTAACTCATAACTCTAGAGAATAAAGGCAGATGATTTTTTGTTACAGAAATTACCTGGGGAAATACAAAGCACAATATAAAAATTATATATATATNCTCTGTTTCCTTCTGCTCCAGTTATTTAGGTGTAAGATTACTATTTCAAGAAAAAAGTGTGTTGACGTTTATGAGTGACATTATTTAAGTGAATAGTTAATTCCAGGTGGAGAACATTGACTGATACTAGATAATGTAATTCTGCTCAGGGAGAGCCGCTGACCAGTTAAAATGTTAGTATAAAGGCATTCTTACTTTGTTAGAAGTAAATAAATCTGTTCACAGGGTCTTACTAATGTAGTAAGTCTGATTTTTGGAAGGAATAGTCTGAGGTTTCGCAAGAGAGTTTAGGAATAAAAACATCTCCCTTTGCAGATGTAAAAGGTGAAAGCCAATTACAGTATTTTCAGTTCTTCTGAAAGGAAACTAGCTGATACTAGTACTTCTCCAAACTTTTACCAGGAAAAATAATTACAGTAATTTTAGGAGAATAATGTACATATTAGTAGCTTGCTGTATGGTTTATTTTTCCTAAAGCCTTTTTTTCTTTCAGGTAGAAGAGCTCAGTAAAATACTCCATTGTGGGAGAAACGAAGATAATAAAAAGTCTGATGTAGAAGTACAAACAGAGAACCACCCTCCTTGGTCAATCTCAGGTACTCACCTTACAGTGAAGCTATCCAAATACTTTCACCTTCAAATCATGCTAGTGTGGCGTTTTCTTTAAACTTAAAAATATATATATATATATACACGCACACGCACGCGCACACACACACACACACACACACACACCTAGGTAAATAGAGCTGTTACAAAGTTGCCTTTTCTCTATGACTTGGTATTTTCAGATGATCTATTTGCTCCTGTGGGAAAGTAGGACTTACTGTTGCTCTTATAGTACAGGATTGCTGATGCTTTGAGTGGCACGTTCACCGAGTAGTTCTCGCTCTGCTGTAAACCGTCTCCTCTCTTCTCGCCTTATTGTGGCCAGGGGGTGTGTTTTCTTGTTGACGTATTACACTTAGTTCAGTGTCAGTCTCAGGACCTTCTGGGAGGAGGGTGGGCCTACACCCGTGGCCTCATCAACGGCATGATGTTGGGAGGCAAAATAACTGAGCACCTGGGTTTTAATAAATAGAAATCACAAGAAATGGTCTTGCCCAATCAGTTTTGCCTTGTTTATTCTGTGCACAACTTAGCAAATTATGGTATTATGTTTTTTTAAAAAGTTAGCATCATGACTGAAATTTGATGGAAAAATGAGCCCTTGACATGTTGTCTTTATTCCATTGTCATTTGATATTCAACGATACTAAGGTATGTGGTTAGATATTGTTAAGAGTTGCTGATTTTCTTTTGACAGAACACAACCTATCTACCTGTTTTCTCTTTTTACTCTTGCTATGGAAAATCCAAATCTGCCCACCTTTTTTTCTTTTTAGCTTAACAGCTAGGGTACTGAAGGTGACATTAGAATCAAAGCTGTATACTTCTGCAGACTTACTTGCACTATTCATTCTAATCTGTTAAAATGTGTATAATTGTAAAAATTCAAGTTGCGTGCAGTGTGTGCTCTTTTGTGTTTGCTGGTAATGTTTTGGAATTAAGTTCTTTTTATGTACACTATTCTAATATGATACCACTTTTTGTTTTTGCAATAGATTATTACTATCAGACATACTATAATGAAGTTAATCTTTCAAATAAAGCATCTGAACTCTCAGTTCAGGAAGATAAGGATATTGAAGCTTCTACTTTTAATTCTAAAGACCAGTCACACATACAAAATGATACTTATGCTGGTACTGATACAACAGAAAATGTTAATTTTGGACAAGAGGACCATTTTGCCTCGAATTCACAGGTAATACAGTGCTTTACTTGAAACTGTTAGTACAGGAACTTGTTCTTCTTTGTTGTTATTATGGAGAAAAATAGAGTTCTTTCTTTTATCGCAGCATATGCAAGGGTTGTTAACATGCTATAATTATGTAGTAAATTATACACTTTTTGAGAAACAAAAATTAGAACTTATTCATATGTGTTATTGTTTTCCTACTCTATTGTGTTGCAAAAAAAGTATGGTAGACATAAACTGAAGCAAAATTTGTCAGTATGTTTTGACACAACCAAAAAATCTTGAACAACCACCATACCATGCTCACACCAACTTCTTTCAATGCTTCTTTTATGTCTAACATCATGCCATTGTCAAATTTCCCAGAATGTTTTATAAATTAGTTTCTACAGTTTGTTTGAATCAGGATCTTGTAAGGTTTATACAGGGCAACTGCTTAATGTGTGATATAGAATTCATAGTTTTCCTCACCCATCTGTTAATTCCAATTTGATTGCCATTAAAAAAAAATATGTCAGTTAATTCAAATCTGACCCCGTTTTGAAGACACAAGTGAGTGAGTGACCATTATTCAAAAATAAATATCTAATACCACAGGGAAGCGATCCACAAAATACGGACTAAACTATTCTTTACGACAAATATTCAGGATTCTTCAATAGTTACAGGTGCAAAGGGAAACAATTTTAGAAGATAGCCATCCCTTTCCATTGCAGAAACTGAAGTCTTATATTCCACATAGTTTATAGGTCTATTTATTGTTTCAAATTCTGTTCCTTTTTAATTTAAGGATGTTTTTGTCCTATTTGACATGATTGTACCATATCTAGGAGCCAGCATCTGCGTTAGCAACAGAGAATACATCCTTAGAAGGTTCATCACTAGCTGAAAGTTTGAGAGCTGCAGCAGAAGCTGCTGTATCACAGACTGGTTTTAGTTATGATGAGAACACTGGATTGTATTTTGATCACAGTACTGGATTCTATTATGATTCCGTAAGTGTCTCAGACCTTTTCATACTGGATGGTTGTGTTCTTAGCTGCTTGAATGCTTAATATTAAACCTTAGGTTGAATTAAGAAAAGCAGGGAGCTGCATGTAAATATTGTTTGATTCAGAGCTACTTGATAAGAATAAAGATTTATAAAATAGCTTATGATACTATACTTTTATGTTTATTAGATGAGTTAATTGTGTTATTATAGATTACTATTTTAGAGAGATCTAATAACCTTTACATGTAAAATAACATACAAAATGTTAGCATATTTATTAATAAAAAGAGATGAGAACTGCGTTTTGTAAAATGTTTCAGAGCTTAACATTTTTTCATAGAATTTATACAGAAGTAACATTGTTAGTTTAGGTTTGGTGGTGAGATTCTTTTTTTTAATTGTTTCAAATACCTGTATCTTTGTGAATTCATTTTAGTCCACAGAGGAGTCTTTTTTTAAAAGTTCTTTATGGCATGTTTATTATTAGTTAGTGTTTTATTTTCTGTATCTTTTAAGCATTCTACTTAAAAAAAAAAATCAGTCTGTTAACAGTGAGAACTAGGGAATTAGTGTGGATCAGAAATACAATGAACCACTAACTAGGACAAAACCAGAAAATAAAATTCTTGATTTATAATGCAATGTTTTGATTGTTGAAGATCTAGTACTTAGTTGGATTTTTTCAGGTTTTGATGACAGTAATGATGGAACTCAGTACACCCACATTCTTCAACTTCTGTGGTCTACAAATATGATCTGATTCAGGAATTACAGAATGTAATGAGTGCCACAAAGTGGAGCAGATATTCACAATTCTAGTTATAGGAACTGCTATTAACTAATCTAGGGAACATAATGATAAGAGTAAATATTTTAGTTAGATAATCGATTTCATTAGCTTGTCAGTTTGCACTTGGTACAGTACTTTGTAAATACTTTGTAAAGAGAGGGTTTGCTTTCATAGGAGTATGCCAATTGAAAATGTTAATTAATACCCATAAAATAAATGTTTAAACTCTTATTACCAAAGAAAATAATGATTAGTTAATTGGTGTCTAGGAAAATGTGCAATTTCTAAGTATATGACATTAGTGTGTGCCATTCTTCTGCCTTCCTTTCTGTAACTTTCCTCCTGACATCTCTTCCGTAAATGCTTAATTACATTCTGCAGGTTCTGTGTCTTTGGAGTAGGGGTGTCATTGTTTTGCCATTTTTATTTTGCTAGTTTTCATTTTATTTTAATTAAATAAAAATTTTCTAACATACTTGAAATGTCTGTATTTCAGGGGACTGAAAGGTAGCAGATTAAAAAGATTTCAGTTGTAGAAGTTCTGTTATCATTGGAAATAAAGATTTAAAGCTTCCATTCAGTTTTTTAGCTAAAAGAAGGATAGTGAGGATTATAAATATTTTTTGTAAGAGATTTACAAAATGAATTAGTATATCGTAATAGTATCAACACTTAGAAAAATAATTCTTTTTCAGGAAGCTTTAGTTGCTTAATATCAGTGTATTGTCAGATGTTTCCAGGTCTGATCTGCATGGATTTTTGATGTAAATAAGATATAGACTATTCAATCAAATCTTGGCCAGTTCAGTTCAATCGCTCAGTCGTGTCTGACTCT
>SJYV01030233.1:0-22236 GCA_006410875.1 Neotragus pygmaeus | reverse complement strand
AGGATCCTCTATGATCCACCTCCCAGAATACTGGAAATAAAAACAAAAATAAACAAATGGGATCTAATTAAAATTAAAAGCTTCTGCACAACAAAGGAAACTATAAGTAAGGTGAAAAGACAGCCTTCTGAATGGGAGAAAACAATAGCAAATGAAGCAACTGACAAACAACTAATCTCAAAAATATACAAGCAGCTTATGCAGCTCAAGTCCAGAAAAATAAATGATCCAATCAAAAAAATGGGCCAAAGAACTAAATAGACATTTCTCCAAAGAAGACATATGGATGGCTAACAAACACATGAAAAGATGCTCAACATCACTCATTATCAGAGAAATGCAAATCAAAACCACAATGAGGGAAAGGTCTTTTAAGGTTTTTGAAGCCTGAAGGAGCAAACAAAAGAGAGGAAAAAAGACCTGTACATAGATAAGAAAATTACCAAAATATCTGAGGTAAGGAGGAAAAAAATAACTTTGGAAAGAAGATCAAAACAAAATACAAAGAATGCATTGTTATATCTTCATTAGAAAAGGTAAAAAATGTATTTAGTATTGTGCTCACATTCTGAAATCTTCTGGAAGTCTATCAGTTTCCTGAGTTCACAGATTACTTATTCCATCCACACAGTTATACTTAGTGGCTAGTGCTGCAAATGATACACAGTATATGATTCATAAATTTTGTTGCAGGAATATTGAATGTGCACTATGAATGCATATAGGACTCTCCTGTTCTCTGAATTTAGGAATGATGAGAGCCTTGCAGGTATAATCTGAAGCACCAAGGAAGAAATAACTCAGGCTCTGCATGCCACCCAGACACCAACATGACCATTACGCCTTGTTCCTGGAATAAACATGGAAAACACTCTTCCTCTTTATGAACTTAGTTTCTTCATCTGTGGAGGCCAAAACTCTCTGAGGGTTGCTAGAGTAATGAGTGTGATCTTTTAAAAATTAAATATTTATTTTCTCTTTAAACTTTTTGAATATGCAGTTTTTCTTCTCCTTAAATCACCAAGCTCCTGATAAAAGCGCTGAAGGAAGACAAAGTTATAGAATTTTACAATGTTAACAAAAGAATCTGAAGATGTTATCTTTCTCAGTCAAAGGTAAGTCTTGAGCATTCTAAACCACAGCTCTTCCATCAAGAAGCTGGTTGTCATCTTGTGGAAAACAGAAATAGTGACAATTTTTCAACCAGGTGATAACATGACCCAGATGGGCTGTTAAAAGTACTTCTGCACAATCAGTTTACCAAATGGGACTAAATAAGATTATTGATTTTCCAGTTAACTTAGTCAGAGGCATGCTAAGAAATAAAAATATTTCAGTTAAAAATTGGTAAGCTAGGCCTTCCCATTTCAGGTCGAAAGAGCCAGTCATCACTCTCACTCTCACTACAAGAGTAATTCGAATAAACTGAAAATCAATGACTTTACTTGAATTTATAATGGAACTGAAGTTACAGGGCAAATTGCATCTTCCAAAATCTGGACAGAGAAGAACTTGCAAAGAGATACATCTGAGATCTACTTGTCTGGAGCAAAAGCTGCTGGCCACCAAAATCTTTCGGAAACAGTGAAGTGGTAATTTTAATGAAGTGCTGAAGGCTTAGTGCAGACTAACATGAGAATGGGAGACTCAAGGGAACGTCAAGCCTAAGGGACCCCTGCACTGCCATTTGCTCCTGCTCTTTCACCAGCTGCAGCTGAAAAACAGAATGGGTTAGCAGAGAACAACAGCAGCAGCAACTTAAAAACCAATAGCAACAACCATGACCTTGGAAGAGAGGTTAAACTACCCATGAAGGTCTAGCCCTGAGACAGGGAAAGAGTGAGACTTAATCAGAACGCGGTAGAATTTCCCTCTCAGCCACACCATATTATGACACAGAAAGCTTCTCCTATTCATAATAATGAGTTGCAGCCTAAAGAGCAGCACAGATCCTCTCTGAGCAACAGATAGAAATACAGAACCAAGCAAGAAGCCAGGCCATGGACAGTAGAGGGATCTGAAGCCTCTGGTAGGAATAGATTCAAAAACATTAAACAGTCAAACTCCTAGCCAAATAAACACGAAAGCCTCAGAACCTAACACTAATGCAAATCCAACTTTCAACAAAAAATCACAAGTCATGCCAAAACAGAAATAAAAAATGAAGTGAGCATTACAAACAGACTCAGATACAAAACAGATGGAGGAATTATCAAAACAAGGATTCAGTATAATTATGATCAGCATATTAAGGCTTCTAATGGGGGAAAAGTACAACATACAAGACCCAGTGGCTGCTCTCAGCAAAGACATGGAAACAATGAGAGAATCAAAAGAAAATGCTGGGGGGAAAAGTAACCAAGAATGCATTCAAGAGAGTCATCAATATATTCAAGGTGTCTGAGGAAAAATTAACAAGAGGTCAATAGCCACTTTCCAAACTAATATCCAGCGAGAGGTAAGATGGAACAACAGAAGTACTAATGGCAAGCAGATCAGAAAATTCAGGAACTGGGGGACAATAATGAAAGGTGAATACATATAACTGGAAGGAAGAGAACAGGGCAGAAGATCTAGGAAACTCAGAGAGGACCAAATAGGATAAATCTGCCCCCTGCCCCCCACCTCACCCTCCATGCACAATGAAACTGAGAGCTGATTCTTTGAAAATAATCACTGTATTGATAAACTTCTTCTCAGGTTAGAAGAAAAAAAAGACACAATTACCAATATCAGGAAAGAAGAGGATAATTAATAATCCTATAGGCATTCAAAGGGTAATAATTTAACACTGTAAAAATTCTATGTTCACAATTTTAAATAAAATGGACCAATCCTTGAAAAAAACAGACTACCAAAATTCTCAAATAGATGAATCATATNAACTCTACTTCAAGGTGACCATAATGAAGATAGTATAGTATTGCATTAAAAACAGATACATAAATCAATAGTTTAAAGTTAAAATGCCAAAAATAAATCAAAACAAATATAACCATATGATTATATATCAAAGACAAAAACAACTCCATGGAAAAAGGATCATCTTTTTGCAATAAATGGTGCTACAATTGGATGATGTCTGTACTTAAAATATGATTTTAAACACAGACATTGTATTTTTCATGAAAATCAACTAAAAATATATTATATACCCAAATTTAAAGCACAAAACTGTAAATTGTCAGGAAGAGCAATAATCAAAATTTTACATAAATTTTAGATAGAAAAATTCATAAAAATAAAAATTTTAATCATAAAAGAAAAATATAAATTAAACTTTATTAACATTAAGCATATTTTCTTTGCAAAAGACATGGAAAATGAAATGAAAAGTGAAGAAACAAATCATAGACTAGTAAAAAAATATTTGCAAATCACATGTTTGAAACGGGACTTATGTTCAGAATATAAAATAAAAATTTAAAACTCAATAATGTAGGGAGGAGAAGGGGACGACAGAGAATTAGATGGTTGGATGGCATCACTGACTCAATGGGCATGAGTTTGAGTAAGCTCCAGGAGTTGGTGATGGACAGGGAGGCCTGGCGTGCTGCAGTCCATGAGGTTGCAAAGAGTCGGATATGACTGGGCACCTGAACTGAACTGAGCTGAATATAAGAAAAACCTGAACAGACATCTCAGGCCAGAATATAGACATATGGAAGATAAACATACGGGAGATGATCAACATCACTTATTATTATGTAATTTATAAGAAAAGGAATAAGATATAGCTACATATCTATTAGAATGTCTAAAATCCAAAACATAGACAATATTGATTGCTGGCAAGGGTAAGAAGCATCAGTAATTCTCATTCATCAGGAATTTTCATTCATTAAGTAGGAGCATAAAGTGGTACAGCCAGTTTGGAAGATAGTCTGGCACTTTCTGAAAAAACTAAGCAAATTTTTAACAATACTCGTAACACAGCATCTTGCTCCTGAGCGTTCCCTAGGCTGATGAAAAACTTGTGTCCACATGGAAACATGTATACAATATTTATAAAGCATTAATCATAATTATCAAAACTTGAAGCAATCAAGATATTCTTCAGAAGGTAAATTAATACACCAACTTCGAGAAATCCATGCAAAGAAATGCTAGAGTGATTTAAAGAAATTTGAACTATCTATGCTTGCAACAATGTAGATTACTTTCTTTTTTTCTGCTGTTTACAAGAGACTCACTATATTTTCCCAGTTTTATTGAGATGTAACTATATTAGTAATATGCAGATGTATATGTAATATACATGAGTAATATATGAGATGTAATTATATTAGTTTAAAGTGTACAACGTAGTCACTTGGTATATTGTATATACTGCAAAATGATTACCACAACTAAGTTTATTTGGCATCCATTACCTCCCATAGATTCATTTTTTTCCCCTGTGATATGAATTTTAAAGATCTTAAATGTATATGGTTAAACAAAAGAAGCCAATATAAAAAGGAAACATTCTATATGCTTCCATCTACATGATATTATGCAAAAGACAAAATTACAGAGGTAGAAAATTATTTGATGCTTGCTAGGTTTAAATATGGAAATTGTTGAATTGATGGAGCACAAGAGTAATTTTAGGGTAGTGCAATTAGTCTGTATGATATCACAGTGGAGGATATATGACACTGTGTCAAAACCTGTAGCGCCTTAACAGCACAGAGTGGAAGCTTAAGGTTTGCAAATTTTAAAAATTAATGAGGAGATCTGGGAATCCAGGATAAGATGAAGACTCTGATAAAATAATACCTTACTGAAGCAGGAAAAATAAAAAACATATTGACCTCAGTACCTTTGGAAACATGGTCATTGTAAAATTAAAGACAAAGGGAACTATACTTAATTTGGTAAGGCATTTTGCTGTGGGATTATAGGTTTGTATTTTTTTTTTTACTTTATTTTACTTTACAATACTGTATTGGTTTTGAAACCACTATATATGGATACTGAGACTGAACAAGTAAGTTGATGTATCTCTAGTGGCAGGAGACAAGATGCTTACTCTTAGAGTTCAGAGTTACAGATAAGCAAGGGGGGGAAGGCTAGACTGATTAATGCGGTATTAGAGACATCAATATTTACTTATAAATACTTAATATAAATTCAGATTTTGAAGCACCAGTGATTAGAGATACGTGTCATACACAGGCGATCAGGCACCCATATATTCATTAGCCCTGTCTGCTGAGATGCCTTGAAGCAATGACATTCCAGTCACAATGACCACATCCAGTGCTTCGATCTTGGTTTCTAGTATCATTCTCCAACAACAACAACAACAAACCTCAGCTCTTTAGAGAAATGACTGATTCTAGGTCTGGGACAACCAGAAAGTCAGGCAATGCTAAACAAAACCAAACAAATAACTGAAAAATGATGGGCTTATGTGAGAGAGACACAAAAGACAGCTGAAAGAGCTTCCAATGACTGAAGCTGGCACAATTCAAAGGAGATAAAACTACACAGTAATATAACTCAACATATATAATAAATACCCATGAGTATGTATTAAAATAAACAAATGCTTAAATAAGCAAACAATTAAGGGAGAATAGACAAATATTCTATAGAGAAGAATTCCAAGTGATTCATGTATAATGGATATGATAATCTCAAGGAGATGAAAGGTTATTCATTATCCATTGAGATGGTCTCCTTAAGGAGTGAACATGCTAAAAATGACTCTTTCAAAGTGGGGAAATGAGTGAATTTACAAATGAGAAATCTAATAAACACTTCCTCAATCAGAAGATCCAGATTATCAACAATACTCAGTGATATTGATAGTATGTGCCTTCTGTATAATGTGATAAGAATAATATTTTGCATCTGTGTTCTTTCTGTCCCAAACCAATAATCCCTGACTTAACACAAGAAAAAATATCAGGCAGACTGAAAATGAATAAAATTTTACAAAATACCTGATCTGTACTGCTCAAAACAGTAACATCATCAAACATAAGGAAAACTGAGAAATGATCTTAATCTAGAGGATGTAGGATGAGACATGATTAAGTGTGGTATTTTCATAGAATCTACAAATAGAAAAACAGCATTAGTTAACACTGAGGAATTAAGAATAAAGTATGCACTTTAGTTAATAATGTGCAAAATATCAGTTCGTTAGATCTGACGAATGAGCCACACTACTATAAGATGTTAATGATAGAGTAAACTGGGTTCAGCTTATATAGAAACTCTCAATACTGCACTGGAAGCCTCTCCATAAATCTAACTTTTTCTAAAATAAAGTATTTACTTAAAAATCTCATGCTGTATTATGATCACAATAAAAAAATCTTGTTTTAAAAATTAGGCCATGGGAGAAAATAATTGCCAACAAAACAACTGACAAAGGATCAATTTCCAAACTGAATGAGCAGCTCGTACAGCTCAATATCAATGCTTTCATACTGTGACGCTGGAGAAGACTCTTGAGAGTTGCTCGGACAGGATGGAGATCAAACCAGTCCATCCTAAAGGAAATCAACCCTGATTATTTATGGGAAGGATTGATGCTGAAGCTGAAGCTCCAACACTTTGGCCACCTGGAAAAGACTGTGACGCTGGGAAAAACTGAAGGCAGGAGGAGAAGGGGACAACAGAGGATGAGATAACTGGATGGCATCACTAACTCAATGAACAAGAGTTTGAGTAAACTCAAGGAGATAGTAAAGAACAGGGAAGCATGGCGTGCTGCAGTTCATGAGGTCACAAAGAGTCAAACACAGCTTAGCAACTGAACTACAACAATAGCTCAATATCAGAAAAATAAACAACCCAATCAAAAAATGGCAGAAGACCTAAACAGACACTTCTCCAAATAAGACATACAGATGGCCAATAAATACATGAAAAAATGCTCAACATTACTAATTATTAGAGAAATGCAAACAAAAATACAATGAGGTATCACCTTATACCAGTCAGAGTCGCCATCATAAAAAAAAAAANTAAGGCATTTTATTTATACTGCATATCTCCTCCCCAAAGACTAGATTATAAACCACCCAAGTGCTTATATTGGGTCAAGAATCTATTTCTTTATAGCCTTTCTACAGTTCTTAATATAGTGGCATGGACAACTTAAAATGTTAGTGACAAACGGCTAGGGCAATAGAACTGAAAACAAAAGATTTTTTTTTGCAAGAAGAGCTAGTAACTTTCTTGGCTAAAGGAGAAGCAACAAATCCAGTATTTATAATAATAAATATTATTTACCATAAAGTACATTTATTATCATATTATAACGGTTTCATTCAAGGAGTTAGCCAAGCGAAAAAGACTTTATGGTTTCATATACTGCCAAATTAGCACTGTCATTTAAAATTTTACATAAAAAGATCCTGAAAAATTTCCTGAAACCACTGAAATACCTTTAAAGGATAGAGTTAGTAATTTATCTTGTGGCATTAAAATTAAGTGTGTGGTTACAATCTGGCACAATGATATTTCCTGGATTAATCTTTAAGACTTTGGAACCATTTCAAAGTTGACTGTCCAAAGAAAAGGAGATGGACTGGAAGTCTTCTTTGGCCTAGTGATTATGTAACTCATAAATACAGCATAAAGATTGTAGTCTTGGCATTTTTTTCTAGAAGCATTACAGGACATCTTGGAATTCCAAAATCTTCTCTCACAGATTTACAGTCCAGTGATCACTACCTTTGCTCTTAACTCAAACACCATTTGGTCTGCAGATACTGGTCCCCTCTGAGAAGGCTCTCTGCTGGAATAAGCATCCTTTAGACCCCTTCCCATGCTCCTCCCCAAACCCTCTCCTCCACTCCTCCACCTGATTCAATTAAAAGTTTTGAGTGACTTTGGCATTTTCATTTTAACACCTTCCTCTACATGTCCAATGCATGATATTTTATTTTCAGTGTTTTTAAATCTCCACGTTTACTTGTTTCTCACATACTCATCTCATTAGCACTTTCTCCTGGCAACTCTCCATTTATATATGTACTACTTAAGCGAGAGGCACTATTATTCATTTCAACCTTTTTTTTTTTTTTTTTATGGCGCGATAAAACCTGTCCCCAAATATTTGGACTTATTCATGAACTTGGTGGACATCTTTATCTTCCCACATGAATAATAACTTTGTATTTTCAAGGTAATGTCCTGTTTATTGCAGAAAATAGTGTTGGAGTACAAGCAATCTCACCACAAGTAAGTTAACCACTCAGTGTGCTTCTGGAAACATTTTGGACAGAAGACTTTTGTCTCTCCTCCCTGAGCTAACCAAGTTGATATCCTCCCTGGTCCAGAGGTCAGTGCACATAACTCCAGGGGCAAAGCTGGGTCTATTTGCAATCTGGCTCTGTAAATATTTAATAAAGAGTTTGAGAGGAGGCTGACTAGAGATCCATCTGTTAAGCTGCTGGAGACATACCAGACACCGTGAATTAACTACAGAATAGGTCCATTATATTTTCAGGGTTCGATAGAGGGCCAAAGATATGCAGCTGATCCCACATTCTGAGTAGACCAGCACTGCAGGAACGGAGCAGCAGTTAAAGTGGATGAATATAAACTTTCCCGTCAAATGAAGTGAATTCCTTGTGAAAAGCAGTTAACAATTCTCCGACCAGTCTAAAACAACACAAGGAGCTCTGATGTTTCAAAATCTCTACTTCCAAGCGAAGATACATTTCTCACTGTCTGATTTCATTTGCCAGTAGCTCCTGAGGATTGTCATTCCTCAACACATGAAAATCATGATGAGAGAAGGGCAGCAAACATAAGTTATTCATGTTGTTTAATAATTTTAAAAATCAAACACCCACAAATCAGACCACTCGGGGGATTTCTGTCACACTATGAAAGATGCTTGTTTGTCTTTCGAAAAATTTAGAATCTTAGGATTTCTAATACATCATTACTAGTTCGTAAAAGGTTAACCTCCTTTATGTCAACCTCCTTTAGGGAAAACAAGGCTATATTAAGAAGGGAGGTGAAAAGTAGAATATACTGATGCCATGTTCTATCTCTTCTAATTTTATATCCTGCTTTCCTTTAAAGGGATAATTTAAAATAGAAAGAAATGGGCTCAAATCTTACACTCACACTTTTCCCCCCTTGCATCTTAACTTCTCTTGCTTCCCCAACACTTGAATACTGAGAAAGAAAAGCACATTGGTGAGAAGCAGCAACAGGTTCCTAGCTCTGCCCAAGCACCTTACTTTACTGCTTTCTTTTTTTTTTTTTTTAGGAGCCTTGCCCTCCAGATGCAAAAAGGAGTTGCATCTATTAGAAGAATCTCTTAAGGCAATTGTGTTGGAGGCGGAAGGGAAGAGACAAAAAAAGTGCTTGACATTGAGAAAATAAGGAAATGATGTCAGTCTCTCAATTACATTCAGACTCACATGCAATGAAAGAGGAAATGAACTTCTTTCTTTCCACTCCTACTCCCAACTTAACACATGTGCACACACTTCCACATACACATGCATAGCAAATGTGCACTCACATACAGCGTCACAGTGGCCTGAACACATACTTCCCACAGTGTTTATCAGGTGAGATAAGGAAGCTATTTATCTCAGACAGACCATATCTATATAGTCTATATATAGATAGATATATCTTAAATGGATTACATATGTGTGTGTATATATATATATGTGTGTGTGTATCTGTGAATATATATATGTATAAATTTATATATATAAAACCTTATTCCAAATAAGGAGGTCTATGCTCCCAGAGTATCATTCCTGTCCTATACTATATTGGTGTAAGCTTAACCAAAGCACCATCAGTAAACAATCTATTAGCATTTTGTACTTGCATAAAACACAGTTTTCATGCTACTTTATGGTCAAAAACTCAGACAAAGAGCAAGTAAAGGAACTTCAATCCTTCAATAAAATTTGTCTATGGAGCCACTGAATTATATTGCATATTTAAATATACCTATTTTAAGAACAAATGTTCTATATTATAGGTGGAAACAAGTTTCCATCATTAAAGAATGATCACAGTTTCACTTTGTTTGTGCTTTCAAAGGATAACCACTAAGCCCTTCTCAATATAGGATGTTAGAAAGCAAAACTCACGGATAGGTACAGATCATACAATCCAAGGAACATCTGATTCAGAAATACAACCTGATTGACAAGGCTGTAATCAGCATTCAAAAAGATGTACAATTTAGCAGGATATCATTTTCAAGCTCTTTGCTATCTGTAAAGAAACATCTAAGTAATTATGCTATTATTAACATTTTCCAAATCCAAATTCTATTAATGCTCAAGTTAGGAAGTAGGTAAGTTCATTAATATATTCCCCTCATATGTAAGGTTATTCTACAAAAGTTATTGTAACGTGTAAATGAATAAAACAAAACAGTCATTTATGCAACTAGGCCTGCCTCTGTTCTTTGCATTGAATGGAAGTGATGTCGCTCAGTTGTGTCTGACTCTTTGTGACCCCATAGACTGTAGCCCACCAAGCTCCTCAGTCCATGGGATTCTTCAGGCAAGAATACTGGAGTCAGTTGCCATTTCCTTCTCCAGGGGATCTTCCCGACCCAGGGATTGAACCCAGGTCTCCTGCATTACAGGCAGACGCTTTAACCTCTGAGACACCAGGGAAGTTCTTTGCATTACAAAGTGAGAAAATGTGATTAAGCTCTTGAATTTCTCTTTTTAATCAGGTGAAAGTGAAGTGAAATTTGCCTAGTCATGTCCAACACTTTGTGACCCCTTGGACTATACACTCCATGGAATTCTCCAGGCCAGAATACTAGAGTGGATACCCATTCCCTTCTCCAGGGGATCTTCTCAACCCAGAGATTGAACCCAGGTCTCCCACACTGCAGGCGAATTCTTTACCAGCTGAGCCACCTGGGAAGCCCTTCTCCTCTCCACTTATAAATGTCTACACTAGATGAGTAACGCAGCAAACCAATGTTACCTCTCCAAGAAGCCAGGCATGAGACTGCATGCTTTTATGTACCTCTGGCGTTGGCCTTGCCACCAGATGTAGACCCAGGTTGCTTTCTCACCAGGGCCTCTGACCAGGAGAGTTAAGATCACAAAAGTTTAATGTATTAGAGCTGAAAGTGGCCACAGAGGTCATTTAGTTCAACATTCTCACCTCAGGGATGAGGAAATGAGATCTACCCATCAAATGACATGCCCCGTGCAGTAAATTTCTGTATAAGTTTAGACTGAAACTCGTATTTCCAGACAACCAGTTCTCCAGAATCTCACCACGCAAAGCATAGCAGCCGTGCTAGGAGCACTGGGGATGCATTAGAAATGAAGACTCTGGACTTCCCTGGCAGTCCAGTGGTTAAGACTCCGAGCTTCCAATGCTGACTGTGTGGGTTCAATCTCTGGTTAGAGAACTAAGATCCCACATACCACACAGCCCAGCTGAAAGAAAGAAAGAGAGAGAGAGAGAGAAAGAAAGGAAAAAAGAAAAAGAAAAAAAAAAACAAAAAAACAGATTCTTATGACTTGCCCCAAACCTACTGTATTAATTGCAATTCTCCAAGTAAACAGAAACAGTAAGAGGTGTGTGTGTGTGTGTGTGTGTGTGTGTGCGTGTGTGTGTGTATTCCTGGAGACAGAGAGAGAGGTTTATACAATTGGCTTGTGAGATTGTGGGAACCAACAAACCTGAAATCCATATGACCACTGGGTTAGAAACTTAGGCAAAATTTCTGTCTTTCTATTACAGTCTTGAGACAGAATTCCTTTCTTCTTTGGAAGCCTCACTTTATGTTCTTAAGTGGCCCCCTTATTGAATTAGGTTCACCCACATTATTGATAGTAAACCACTTAAAGTCACCCAAGTGTAGATGCTAATCAGATCTACAAAATACCTTCACAGTAACATTTAGACTAAACAGCTGGGCACCATGGCCTAGACAGGCTGGCAGATAAAGTGTATTCATCATACTTCAGCTAAATCAGAATCTGCATTTTAACATGATCCCTGGGTGATTCATATGCACATTAAAGTTTGAGACGCTCTGATTTAACTCTATGCAAATTTTGGAGATATCACAGCCCCAGTTCTGTAACACAGAGAGATCCAATAGAACAGTTTATGAAGTAAGTTAGAAGCTTATTTCTCTCCCAGTGAAAACTTTGAGTGCTTAAGTCAAGGACAAGGAAAGAGATTTGACAGCCAGTAACTCAAGTCTCTTCTAACTTGTGGCTCTTCCATATTCAACACAGCTTTCAAAGCATAGTCCAAGACACTTCTTTCCACCCTGGCCATCGTACCTTTGTTCTTATTAGCAGGAAGAGAGAAAAGGACAATGTATAGAACACTCTTTTCCTTTAAGGACATGACCCAGAACTTACATTCAACATTGATGCTCAAATCTTGTGGTTCAGAACTTGATCATAATAGCAATAATGTTGTAGTTGTAGCTACAACTAGCTACAATAGAGGCAGGAAAATATAGAACTTTTACGGATTTGTCATTAATTCAAAACAAAATCAGTATGATTCATCAGAGTTCTGGAACTAAGCAAAGGAGGGAAGAACAGTTATTAAACAACAGCTAACCATTTCTGCCACTTACTGTTCTGCACCTGCAAACACGTTTGGGACTGCAAATGAAGAGGAGAGGGAAGGAGGAGAGAGAGGGTGTATCTTTCCTGATTTCTTTTGTTACAGGGAGAATTGAACCCGATGTAACACTGGATGATGAGGAAATAAAGAGTGATTCCAGCTTCTACGGTCCTTGCATTGATTGACTATTTCCTCGACATGGAGTTGCTCTTGACCATTGCAACCAGAATGTAAGTTTCCCTTGTCCCAAGGAAAGTAGCAGTGGTAGAATAAGGAGCATTCTACACTCCGGCTCTTTTTCTACTTCAGCACTTCCATCCCTTCCCTGCCACATAGGGGTGACTCACTTCTCCATGTTTCCAAGGCCAAGAAGGGGCATAAAAGAGGAAACAGCTCTATCCGAAATGTCTTCTTTTCCTTTTCAATCCTAGTAACTCTCATATTTCATAGCTGGGGAGAAAAGCATGTAGAGCCACTTTCAACATTCATGTTGATCACAGAACTCTTGGCTATTTCTTTTCCAGAGGCCTGAAGTTGTGTCTTTGGGGGTAACTGAAAAGTATTCAGAGGTATGGTTAGGGATGGTTTTAGATGGGAGAGTTATGTTTGCCTAAGTATATTTTCATTTACTTGATGAAAACAGCTTTACACAAAAAAATTATTTATTAGCAGAACAAAAAAATTGTAAAAATATATCATCTTCTCTGTGCTACTACCTCCCTCAATATCCTACATACATAAAGTCCCTTCGGAGACCAAGAAGGCATATGGTGCAGAATTGGCTGTAACCAAGGTAACAAAACATTGTTTCTTTGTATCAGCTTTTAAGACCAAAAAGATCATTGTTATACTGAATGTTCCTTTGTAATAATGTTTATTGCTATGATGTTTACCTTCTTTTTCAAGATCTAGGTTATGTCATGTTGTTTGTTCTCTTCCAGGTACTAACTATAGCATTAAACAAATAGGTAACTAGAAGCACTCGGATTATAGGCCAAATCATTTGGTGGCTGTAAATAAAACTATACCTCTGACAGGATTAGACTTACTTTCACGTTTCTATGAAAAAGTATTTATTAATTAATATAACTAAATATCAGTTAACTAATACAGATGAATAGATTATATGGTCCACAAGCATATATGCATACAAAGAGTGATATACATAGTTATAAGACACTGCAAATAACTTAAAAGTTTATCATTGTTTATAAAACTGTTGGATACCTTTCTTGCCGTTACGTCATTAATAATATGAAAATAGAGTAAGACAAACCATCCTCAATCTTTTGTACACTTGAAAGTGAAAGTGAAGTCANGTAGAATAAGGAGCATTCTACACTCCGGCTCTTTTTCTACTTCAGCACTTCCATCCCTTCCCTGCCACATAGGGGTGACTCACTTCTCCATGTTTCCAAGGCCAAGAAGGGGCATAAAAGAGGAAACAGCTCTATCCGAAATGTCTTCTTTTCCTTTTCAATCCTAGTAACTCTCATATTTCATAGCTGGGGAGAAAAGCATGTAGAGCCACTTTCAACATTCATGTTGATCACAGAACTCTTGGCTATTTCTTTTCCAGAGGCCTGAAGTTGTGTCTTTGGGGGTAACTGAAAAGTATTCAGAGGTATGGTTAGGGATGGTTTTAGATGGGAGAGTTATGTTTGCCTAAGTATATTTTCATTTACTTGATGAAAACAGCTTTACACAAAAAAATTATTTATTAGCAGAACAAAAAAATTGTAAAAATATATCATCTTCTCTGTGCTACTACCTCCCTCAATATCCTACATACATAAAGTCCCTTCGGAGACCAAGAAGGCATATGGTGCAGAATTGGCTGTAACCAAGGTAACAAAACATTGTTTCTTTGTATCAGCTTTTAAGACCAAAAAGATCATTGTTATACTGAATGTTCCTTTGTAATAATGTTTATTGCTATGATGTTTACCTTCTTTTTCAAGATCTAGGTTATGTCATGTTGTTTGTTCTCTTCCAGGTACTAACTATAGCATTAAACAAATAGGTAATTAGAAGCACTCGGATTATAGGCCAAATCATTTGGTGGCTGTAAATAAAACTATACCTCTGACAGGATTAGACTTACTTTCACGTTTCTATGAAAAAGTATTTATTAATTAATATAACTAAATATCAGTTAACTAATACAGATGAATAGATTATATGGTCCACAAGCATATATGCATACAAAGAGTGATATACATAGTTATAAGACACTGCAAATAACTTAAAAGTTTATCATTGTTTATAAAACTGTTGGATACCTTTCTTGCCGTTACGTCATTAATAATATGAAAATAGAGTAAGACAAACCATCCTCAATCTTTTGTACACTTGAAAGTGAAAGTGAAGTCACTCAGTCATGCCTGACTCTTTGCGACCCCATGGACAGTAGCCTGCACCAAGCTCCTCCATCCATGGGATTTTCCAGGCAAGAGTACTGGAGTGGGTTGCCATTTCCTTCTCCAAGGAATCTTCCTGACCCAGGGATCAAACCCAGGTATCCCGCATTGGAGACAGAGGCTTTACCGTCTGAGCACTGCTTATTCCCATTGTACACTTGTAAGAGTACAATGCCTCCCAACGAAGGTACACACACTTCTTAATATATTAAGTGTTCTTTTTCCTTATATGAGAGCTTCACTTAGATGTTCAAAACTGCTTTATAAACAACATTTTTGATGTTCATGACAGCAGAGCTCAGTAGCATCTGGAATTCCGTGACATCATGTCCTCCCACAAAATTTTATCTTCCAAGTTTCAGTTTGATAGGAATCTCTGACCAACAGGACATGCTGGTACAGTTCTCATAACTGCATGGATCCCATGTTACCTTTTAAAAATATTGTTACTTTGTGCAAACTTGACTCAGAAAGACACAGTGAGTATTACTACTTTGGGCTGCAAAATGTGTCTGTGTGTGTCTGTGTGTGTGTGTTTAATCAGTAGGGCTTACAGTTTATCACAACACAAAATCACAAATATCTATTGTCAATATCACTAATGTAATAATTGTTTTACTTTCATTAATATAAACAATGGCCATTTTTTACCTTGGAAATTAATAGTTATAAAATGTTTTGCCTATTAGCTAAAATTTGGGGGAAATATGCAAAAATACCAAAGAGGTGCTAGTTATGGAATCTCAGGCCATGAAAAGTAACTATTCTTCTATATTTCAAAAGAAACCAACATTTTCTTACAGTTTGAGAGGAAGGAAAATCTAAGTTGTTATCATGGTGCTCCCAATTTACTCTGGGAGCATGTCTTACTCAATCTGCTTCTCTTATATTTTTTCTTACATTAGGGAGAAATTGCTGCTCTGAGGATCTGAATTTCTATTCCCTGGGACTGTGTTTCCCATATGCCTCTATTTAACGAGAATAATTTCCAGTCCCAGTCAGGAAATGAAAGCATAGGGCAGTGTAATGAGCATGTGATTGAATTTTTCCAATAGTATAGACTTATTAGCTCTAAAAATTTGCAGATTTACATTAACTTTTTTCTACCTCATGATATTTGCCCTGTAGCTCATGAATTAGATTTTTTTATCCAACTTCACAATGTCATTTGGTTTCAGACTTAGATATTTTCTAGAGATTCAGCATAGAAGCTACAATTACATTC
Source organism: Neotragus pygmaeus (assembly GCA_006410875.1). NCBI lineage: Eukaryota > Metazoa > Chordata > Mammalia > Artiodactyla > Bovidae > Neotragus > Neotragus pygmaeus. The sequence goes on along the minus strand of SJYV01030233.1, from coordinate 6,039 downwards.
TTAAAGCAGGAATTTTCACTCTGCTTTTTTCTTGAAGATAATTTTAAGAAGATATTCAGTCATAATACAACTTAATCCATATTCTCAACTATTTAGAAGAAAACATTGATTAACAATATTGAAGAGACCTGTCTGAAAACAGCACTGCATAGAACACAGCTCAATGATCTCTTAAAAACATTAAGTTTTGTCAAACGCATTCTAGTTTTGGCCATTACTATAATCAATGGTTATTGATTTTCTCATTGATGTTAGAAGAAAGATTTCGTGATTTTATTTATAAAACCAAATTACATCTAGCTCTGAGTCCTACCAGCATGTATAGTGAAAAACCAATCATATTAGGGAGGCGGGTGCTCCTATGTAAGAGTCTCTCCACTTGAAGCCATCATGATCTACTGCTGTGCTGGCAACTCCCCCACTCCCAGCCTCTGCCCTTCACATAACCATCTTGACCCTGGGACAATTGCCCAGGTCTCAAAGCATTGTCTTTGGCGACTTGATACCATGCATCCATCCACCTCTGGGTCCCACCATCAAACTGGCATTGCCCACGTACTTACCACCCTCTTCACTCTTGTGACAGAGGGCCACAATCTCACACAGGTTGGCCTTGCTTACACTTCTCCCAGCAGAGACCTGCCATCTTTCAGGGCTGGAAAATTCTGGCTGCAAACTCAGTGAGCTTGGGTTTTCCAAAAACAGTAACAATAAGAACCAAATTCAGTAATAATACTATATGTGGGCAGTTCAAATGCATTAAGTTGTTTAGCAATCACAACCTGAGGAAAGATGTCCCCTGGAGGAAGAAATGGCAAACCACTCCAGTATTCTTGCCTGAAAAATTCCACGGACAGAAGAGTCTGAAGGGCCACAGCTCATGGGGTCGCAAGAGTCAGACACAACTGAGGGACTAAACACAAACACATTTTACAAATGAGGTTATTAAGGCACAGAGAATTTAGGTGACTTGTCATTAAGCCAGGAGGAGAAGAACAAGAATTCAAATCCACATATTCTGGCTCCAGAGTCTGTGTTCTTAGCCACCATATGATACTGCCTGTCTGTATGACAATCTGTTCACCTTTTCCTAAGTAGGATAAGTAATCACTGGCTTCAGTCTATAAAGGTTTGATTGTATAGAGTGGTGACGGAGGCTGAGTAATAAAATATGTGTAAAGAAAAATACTTGTTATATTTACTCCTTCATGAAATTGCTCCAGGAAAAAGTAAACTACTGTCAAATTCTTGGTCAGGTTATTTTGCCATAAATATGATACTCACATTATAACAGGGACATTCAGTAAGATGTATTTTCTGTATTTTAATCTCTAAGTGTTCTGCCCTTCCACATGCATCCTATCCACTAGATAATTCAATGGGTAAATGACCAATATCCAATATAGTTGTCAACTGAGTCTGGTTTAACAGTTTAAATACTCTAAGTGTGTTCAATCTATTGAGTTAATTATCCAAGTTCTATTTCTGAACCCTCCCTCTTTGATATCTTTGCAAAATGGAGTCCAGGTATCTGTGAAAGGGACTCATGTGACCTCTCAGCAGAGGACTTGGCATCCCCTACCTTTGCTTTACATTTACTTACTGTTCAGTAGCTAATGAGCTTTAGAATGTTACTGGTCTTAATTTGAATTTTTGTAGCATGTATTGGTGCCATTTGCAGCCAGGTCCACTCATGGCTTCTTTCCCTCTCTCTCTGCTTGGGTATAGCCCAGGGGCTGAATCCTGGATACCAATGTCTCACAGGAGCTCTCTAAAACCCTCTGGAACATTACATTTTTCATCATGTCCTTGGCCTAGGTGGGCTACCCCTATGATTTATATTCATTAAAAAATATATAAGTTTTACTGTAGTATTGTCTTGCTGCAGCCATTGTGGATTCAGGAGGAGGCTTGTTGACTCTCCATTCAGTGGTCATGCTACATAGAACAAAGGAAGGTAAAATGGAAATGTCAATTAGATTCTCCCTTTCTCTTTTTCTGTACTCTCTTAATCCTACTTAAGGTTAAACTTCAGTGCTGGTATGGAACCTCCTGCCCAAGACCCTCCCCATGAGCATCAAATTAACATCAAATTGATGAAAGGATGAGAACTTCCACATATATACTCTATCTGCTGTGATAATACTCATATATATTGTGTATAATTTATATGTAGATGCATTACAATGAATATTTTAGTCTTATCTAAGCCTCCACAAAGTCTAATAATTATGATTTAATGATATATTAGGAGAATTCCCATACTGCTTAATGATTCTTCAAATAGATATATTTACTGATGGCCCACTGCCTAAGTTGACAGCATTCTGAATGGAATTATGTTTTACTGCCTAACAGAATACAGTTCAACAAATTGTCATTATAATTCTCTCTTTTTTTAGTACTCTACTGTTGAGACTACCATACAAAATAATTTATTGAGATAAGATAATGTAATGAAAACTGCAGAAGCTTTGAAAACAGGTAAAAACTTGAGTTCCAATCTTGTCTCTTCAGCTTGTTCCCAATGGCAAAGAAGACTTCTACTTTGTCTCTTTAAAGTATAAATTGTTAATATAAATGAGGAGGGTTTTTCTTGAAAATTAAATGTGATAAATATATAGGGAAGCTCAATTTTAAAATAAAACCCACATAGACCATAACATATTAAATATTAAAAAATGTTAATGTAAAGGGGAAACTCTAGAAGAAAGCACTGAGTCTATCAATGGGAAAACTGAGGGCCAAATCTCAAGGCTGAAAGGGTATAGATAGAGGGATGGATGAATAGATAGACAGACAGACAGACAGACATCTCCCACAGGTACTGCTCTCTGGAGAACCCTGACAAGCACAGTGATACAGATGATGAAGACAGGTGTTCACAGTTACGCCGTAGGTGTGTATGGAGGCCAAGTGACCTTGCAGAAGTTATGGATAGACCTGGGTTCTGCTTTTGTCCTTTCTCAATTGCTGGGAACTCTCGTTGCTCACACATGATCCCAGAAGTAATGTTTGGTAACAGAGGAAAGACGGTGAGGCCCAGGGACACACCAAGTCATTCACAGTGGCTTCAATTTCCTCACAGGAAAAATGGAAGCATAGCTGGAAGGATGGGAGATAATGTTTGTAAAGGGCCTTACACATACTAGGTGCTACATGAATCATGCTTCTAATTATTTCAATGTTCACAAAAGAAAACGTTCTCCACCACATTAGCCAAAATAAATGAAATAGATACTTTTGGGGAAAAGATGGTGGTTTTAACAGACAGTATTCAGCTTTCATATGTCGTCTTGTATACAAGTCATCTTTGTACTTTTATTGTTGTTCCTAAACTTTAATTTTTATTTTCCAGGAAGGCTTGTAAAGGATGACAATGAAGCAAGATGGGCTGTCCAAAATAATGGATATTTCTGGTGAGTGTGACAGAATCCTGCCAAGCTATGTGAGAAACTCCTAAAATAATAACCTTCACTCCCTCTACTACAAAAATGGAAATATTGATTGTTGTCATTACCACCACAATTACTGTTATGGCTATTTTTGGAATCCCCCGCCAGACCCATTCATTCCTAAGGGGATTTAGTGGTTTGTGTTTCATGTCTGTACAGTCTACCTGGGAAAGTCAAGAGCACTTTCACCTTTACTTCTGCCCAAACTGAATTTGGAGCTTTCCATCACAACGAAGCCAACTGCCCGGTGGTCCGATCCTGCTCAGCTGCGAAGTCAGTCCTTGGTTTCCTGAGTGATGAGCCTCGGACTCATCATTTACTCATCCATCTCTCTCTACCCCCTTTTCTCAGCTACAGTCAATACCCTTGACTATCACACCTGCTCAAATTCTTCTAAATCCCTTTTCTCTCCTCCCTGCCAGCTGCAACTGTCTTATTTTAAGACCTGAATAAAGAAAAAGTCTTAAGGGCCTATTCACTATCAACATTAAGGAGGATGTATGAGATAAATGATTCTTGGCCCAAATAACACTGTTTTTAATTTTTCTTTTTTTTTAGATTGAGAGTCAACCCACAGTATGAGAGACTTTGGGATACTCAAATAACAAGAAACTCTCCTAATAGTAGATAAACTTTGAATATCCTTTAATTACTTTTTTCTTATAATTAGTCAACCCATCCCCCATACCTCCCTTTTCTTTGATTTTTTTTATTTCTTTCATTCTTCTTTATTTATGCTGGGCACTACTTGGCACACTCTAAAAGGCAACCATTATGTCTTACTCAACAGGTCTGCTCAAACAACTAAAATGCTGTTTAAACCATAATAGTATTTGCTTTAAATGGTAACTAAAGATTCTGAAAATGTTATTCACTCAGTTGCATCCGACTCTTTGTGACCCTATGGACTGCAGCCCACCAGGCTCCTCTGTCCATGGAGTTCTTCAGGCCAGAATCCCGGAGTAGCCATTTCCTTCTCCAGGGGATCTTCCCAACCCAGAGACTGAAGCTGAGTTTCCTGCATTACAGGTAGCCTCTTTACCATCTAAGCCACCAGGGAAGCCCAACCAAATATTTTGCCTTATGTGAAAGAAAAAGATGTGAGACAAACAGTAATGCCATAGCTCTCATGTTAAGAGAACACATAAATCAACCACTAATCTAAGTTCTGGAATTGAAGACTGTCTTCAAAGACAATCCCAAAAGATAAGCAAAGAAGATAGTTTAGTGTATACTAGAGGTCACCTAGCCTTAAAAACAATAAAGATACTATTTTCCTTATACACATCACAAAATGGGGATTATTGTAATAATTATGAAAGATTCTACCTCTAGCAATACCTTTAAAAGCCTCATTTTGGCAAAGTGGAAAAGAGGGGAAATTATCTTCTCACCTTACAATCAGTTTCAGACATTTGGAGGGAAGACAGAGCAGAAGCTATGGCACCATGCCCGTATATGCCAGCCCTCACACTTTAGTGCATGCTGGCTGGACTTGCAGATACCAGCACCTGTATTTCTGTGCCTTAGGGCTTTCTTAAGCCATCAAAGGTTGCTTTGCCTGTGCAGCATTCTGGATCTAGTTGGTTATTAACTTCCCCTGGGAGTCGCCTCCAACCAAATAATGAAAGGAATTGGTGTATAAATACCCTAGCAACTTTATCCCTTGTGTAGAATAACTTGGAGTTATATGTTCTGCATCAGCTTTCAGGGTTTCCCCAGCAGGATTAAGCTCTAGTGAACCACAGCAGTGGGAAGTGGTAGCCTTCATAATGTACATCTCATTGTCTGCTTTGCCTCATCTCACTTCTTCATTCTTCTACCATTGCGTTCTTACCTTTCCAGATCAATTTTTTTTACACTAATCTATATCTTGAGATCTGTTTCTGAAACACACCAAGACTCTAACCATCCCTTCTACCAAAAATAGAAAAAGAAACATGGGTAAATCAAAAGTACTGAAAGTTCTAGGATAAATTAATCTTTGAATTCAATTCAGCAAATAATTATTGTGCACCTCCTGTGTCAGGAACCACGCAAAGAAGAACAGCACTTAAATCTTGATTGGAAGGAGACCACTAATTTCAATAGTAGACAATTACTGAATTGTTTTTTGAAACATAGTAATCAGTGCATCCAGAAATAGCTATTAAGCCCAGAACAGGAAGCCTGTAAGCCCTGTCGCCTGTCGGTGTAGAACTGTGAAATAATGGAAGACTTGCCAAAGAAGGAAGACTTGATCTAGTTTTCCCAGGTGGGAGTCGAAAGGGGAGTATCAGATAAAGGGAGTACAGCATGGCACAGCCTCCTTTAAGATAAGAATGTAGGGAAGCCCTTGGAGAGGCTGGGTAAAACAGTGGGTAAGAGCACAGCCACTGAAACTGGACTGTCTGAGTTCAAATCCTAGAATTTTTATTTATTGTCTGTGTGACCTTGGGCAAACCAGTTCATCTCTCTGAGTCTCAGTTTACTCATCTATAAATGAAAATGCCTATTTACTACCCTTCTTTTTCATTTAGAAAATTTAATATAGGTAAAAGGTTTAGGAAAGTAACCGGCATATTGAAAGTGCTGAATAAATGAT
>SJYV01030229.1:972459-1036248 GCA_006410875.1 Neotragus pygmaeus | reverse complement strand
TCTGGTCCCATCACTTCATGGGAAATAGATGGGGAAACAGTGGAAACAGTGTCAGACTTTATTTTGGGGGAGGGGGGAGCTCCAAAATCACTGCAGATGGTCACTGCAGCCCTGAAATTAAAAGAGGCATACTCCTTGGAAGAAAAGTTATGACCAACCTAGATAGTATATTCAAAAGCAGAGACATTACTTTGCCAACAAAGGTCCGTCCAGTCAAGGCTGTAGTTTTTCCAGCGGTCATGTATGGATGTGAGAGTTGGACTGTGAAGAAAGCTGAGCATCGAAGAATTGATGCGTTTGAACTGTGGTGTTGGAGAAGACTCTTGAGAGTCCCTTGGACTGCAAGGAGATCCAACCAGTCCATTCTGAAGGAGATCAGCCCTGGGATTTCTTTGGAGGGAATGATGCTGAAGCTGAAACTCCAGGACCTTGGACACCTCACGTATAGAGGTAACTCATTGGAAAAGACTCTGATGCTGGGAGGGGTATGGGGCAGGAGGAGAAGGAGAGTCAGAGGATGAGATGGCTGGATGGCATCACTGACTCGATGAACGTGAGTCTGAGTGAACTCCGGGAGTTGGTGATGGACAGGGAAGCTTGGCATGCTGCGATTCATGGGGTCGCAAAGAATCGGACACGACTGAGAGACTAAACTGAATTGAACTGAACTCCTTGGAAGGAAAGTTATGACAAACATAGCCAGCATATTCAAAAGTAGAGAAATACTTTGCCAACAAAGCTCCATCTAGTCAAGGCTATGATTTTTTCAGTAGTCATGTATGTATGTGATAGTTGGACTGTGAAGAAGGCTGAGCACAGAATTGATGCTTTTGAACTATGGTATTGGAGAAGACTCTTGAGAGTCCCTTGGACTGCAAGGAGATCCAACCAGTCCATTCTGAAGGAGATCAGCCTTGGGATTTCTTTGGAAGGAATGATACTTAAGCTGAAGCTCCAGTTCTTTGGCCACCTCATGCAAAAAGTTGACTCACTGGAAAAGATTCTGATGCCGGGAGAGATTGGGGGCAGGAGGAGAAGGGGATAACAGAGGATGAGATGGCTGAATGGCATCACCGACTCGATGGACGTGAGTTTGACTGAACTCCGGGAGTTTGATGGACAGGGAGGCCTGGAGTGCTGCAATTCATGGGGTCACAAAGAGTCATACACAACTGACAGACTGAACTGAACAGAACTGAACTGAAGAATTATCAGTCCTAATAATGCANTTTGACTGAACTCCGGGAGTTTGATGGACAGGGAGGCCTGGAGTGCTGCAATTCATGGGGTCACAAAGAGTCATACACAACTGACAGACTGAACTGAACAGAACTGAACTGAAGAATTATCAGTCCTAATAATGCAGAAATTTTATTTTCTTTCAAACTTTCCCTGATTTCCTTAAGCTGAATTAGAGGCCCCTCCTCTTTTGTTCTTTCTTACTCTATACATTTCATACTCTATACATTTCTCTTGAAACACTGAACATTTTAAGCTAGTTTGTTACAATTATTTTTCTTGTTTATCCCTAACAATAGCCATGAGATTCCTGGGAGTCTTAGTCATCTTATATTCCCCAATGGATATTTTGTTGAGTGAACAAGTACATAAATAAGTTACTCTGTTGCACATCTGTAACTCATATAATGTGTGCTCAATCATGTCCAACTCTTTGTGGCCCCATGGACTGTAGCTGGCCAGGCTTCTCTGCCCATGGAATTTCAGGCAACATTACTGGAGTGGGTTGCCATTTTCTACTCTAAGGGATTTCCCAAACCCAGGGATTGAACACACATCTTTTGTGTTTCCTGCATTGACTGACAGATTCTTTACCACTAGTGCCACTGAAGCACAATAAATTAAAAAAAAATACAATAATATTTTAAGGAAGCTTATCATTTTATATAATCTGATATATTCTCTCAGAAACTTTATTACTTTCTATTATTATATTGTAATCAAGTTATTTGTTTCTTTCTTAGCTACTAGGTTTACATATACAATTAATATTAGATATTGCATGTTGTAGACATATTGCATAAAGTTTTTAAAATATATTTCAACAATAATTGTTGTATAATATTAATAAAAATTGCATGTATTAATATTGGAGGAGTGAAATGTATTCATTTTGGTTTTCAGAAATAGAATGTGATGACTCTGTAAGTTCAAGGGAAGAAGAACAATAAGGCAAACATTGAGGAGAAAGAGATAAGCTTGAAAAAGAGGAGGCTAAAGGATATTTATATTTATATTTATATTCCTATGATCACAGAAGTGAGGTAACTTAAGAATGTGTTGGAACAAGGCTATGTTGGACATAGGTCTCAAAATAAATTGAACTACACAAGTCTTATTGCTTGCTGCTATGGTGATAAACCTCTTCTTTATACTAATATTTACCAATGCAAATATTGTTTAAAATGGTTAGTCAGAACAACAAATGAAGTAGTCATTACATTTTGCAGATAGAGCTAGGGAATAATGTGTGAGCCAGATATAGGTGAACTTATAAGGATTGTAAGTTAAAATGCATTATTATGCTGGAGATATTGGCTTAGATCTGTTGATTTTTCCTTCTAATTGATTAGTAAGGGTAAACATAATAAGTACTTTGTGCTTATGTGTTACTTCACTTGTTCTCAGTTCAGTTCAGTTCAGTCACTCAATTGTGTCTGACTCTTTGCGACCCCATGAATCACAGTACGTCAGGCCTACCTGTTCATCACCAACTCCCAGAATTCACCCAGACTCGCGTCCATTGAGTCAGTGATGTCGTCAAGCCACCTCATCCTCTGTTGTCCCTTTCTCCTCCTGCCCCCAATCCCTCTCAGCATCAGAGTCTTTTCCACCTCTTTTCCACCAGCATCAGAGTCTTGGCCACCTCTTCGCATGAGGTGGCCAAAGTACTGGAGTTTCACCTTCAGCATCATTCCTTCCAAAGAAATCCCAGNACTGATATGTTTGTGTAATTTATTAGATTTCAAAAATAATCTGTATTAAAATCTAGTTTTGGTCTGTCAAGCTCTAAAAATCAATTCTATTGTATCTAACAAGTAAGGAAACTAGAATAAAAGTGACACAAAAGTCCAAAATTAAATTTGCATAGAGACCACTAAAATAAACACGGCAAGTAGAAATATGATAGTAGGAGGTACTTTAATGAAACTTTACTTAAAAACTTAAAATATCCTCAGTAGAAATGTGAAGAAAAAATAAAAAAGAAATGTGAAGAATTTATTTCCAATAAAGAAGTTTGTGTTTTGGTCCTGAGAATTATTGGTCAACTGAGATCTGACTCATTGTTTCATGTGTTTTAAGAAGTGCTATGACAGAAAGAAAGTTGAAATTTTAGATTGAGCAGATTCTTCTCTCTTCAGACATGTTCCCAGTCTAACTTGGTCTCTTCCTCATTGCCAGTTCCCGGTCCTGACCCTAAGGTGTGGAAATGTAGACCAAATGGAGAAAGAGTTGTCTTGGGACCAACTTTAGATGCTGACAATGAACTAAAACATTGCTCTTTCCTTGTGCATGGCAGTGTTGCAGGGCCAGAGAGGAAGAACGGTGGTTGAAAGGAAATGACTTCCGTCTGTTCTTAACTCTGATGCACTAAATATTTGTGTTAATGCGAAGTTTTTCTGTGTAGACTGTAATAAATCAGTGGAAGCTTTTTGGAGCTGTGAACTCTAGCTTGGGGCTGTTCAGCCTTAAAGTTACTTCAAAAATTACATGATTTTATCCAGGTTTTTACCCTTGGGCCAGTTAATCTCAAAGTTGTGCCTGGTTAATCTCTAAGGTAATTGCTATCATCGCATAGTTTCTTAACCTCCATCTTCTCTCATCCCAAGTTGAGATGATACACTAAAGAAGGGATAGAAGCCAGAATACTCACTTTCAGTGTCTTAAATAATCTCTCTTTGAATCTATATTTGTATGTGCCAGGTCTTGTACTAGGTACCTGAAATACAAAAGATAAATAATACACTCACCCTCAAGGAGCTCTCACCTATCCTCAATAAGCAAAAGACTGAGGGAAATAAAATGTTGTTCTTTGTCAGGAAATGTTGGAAAACTTTGCTTTAAGTACAACCATTTGAGAAGGATGGATCAGCTACCCATTACAACATAGAACACTATATTATGGATTTTTGTGAAACAGGCACATCTACAGTGATTACAGAGGAAGAGATGAATGTTCCCTTTAATATGGCATACAAATTGTGCCAAAGTTTTCACTTGGCTATGGGCATACTTCTCTGGTGCTGTTAGTTGAGATTATTATAAATTATTAACAAATGACTATAAAGGACCACAGGTTACAGGAGCTAGTGGCTCTGTTCCCAGCTTATTCCGTGTTCTAAAGCATGATCTATTCTGGTCAGGAGAGTTGCCAGGAAATTTGTTAATATTTAAAGCTTTAATTTTGAGTCAGTCAATATTTATGGTATACCTAGCCCTATAAGGTGGAGGGTCTTTAAAAATAAGAGATACCAAAGTTGGTGAAATTACTAACATTTTCTTATTGTTTGGTATATTCTTACTATTTTGAATTAGGTATGTGTGTGTGAAGTTGCTCAGTCATGTCCGACTCTTTGCGACCCCATGGACTGTAGCCTACCAGGCTCCTCCCTCCATGGGATTCTCCAGGCAAGAGTACTGGAGTGGGTTACCATTTCCTTCTCCCGGGGAATCTTCCCTACCCAGGGATCGAATCCGGGTCTCCCGCATTCCAGGCAGATGCTTTAACCTCTGAGCCACCAGGGAAGCTGCTTTTTCAAAAAAGCAAAAATACCCATACAGTTTGGTAGAAGACACCTGTTTTCAGTCTTAGTTTTATTACCAACAAGATGTATAATCTAGGACTTCACTCACCTTTCTTAAGTGTGCAAATACTTGTTGCACAAACTTATTTCTAAAATCCATTTTAGTTTTACAATTTCCTAATTTTATAATATTAGGGTTAGAAAGTATTGTGTAGAAAAAGCAAGAGTTTGAAAATAAGATTTGATATTGACAATTAATTTAATGTAACATTTCTCTCATCAGGTTTAGTGCCATCCAGTGTGCAGCTGCGGTCCCTAGAGCTCCTGCTGAATCCTCATCTTCTGAAAAGTTTGAGCAGTCAGATCCTCCGGTATCACCTGAGACACAAGCCAGTAATGAGTTGACCACCAATGGTCATGGCCCACCTATCCCCAAACAGAGTTCCCAGCAGCCCAAAGGAATCATGGGCATGTTTGCTTCTAAAGCTGTGTCTAAAGCCCAAGATGCCAATAAGGAAACCAAAACAGAGGCTAAAGAAGTAACGAATGTAAGTCTTCTATAAAAAATGTGCTTTTACAGCTCAGGATGGGTAACTAGAAAAGCATTTAATAATTCCAGTGGTTGTAGTTTAATTATATAAGGTTCTGATATTTAGTTCTAGTTTTTTCTCCTTTGGTGTAAATTGTTTAATTCTTGGGCTGATAGTTTGATCTTTGTTTAAATCCTCATTTTCCATTCTGTGAGGGAGAGATCATCTTGTTAAGTAATTTGGATGTCATTTTGCTGTTAAGTGGTGGAACCAGAATTCAGTTCCATTTATGATGATTACAAATGTGTTCTGGAGGTTTTTCCCCGTTTTGTACCGTACTGCCTCTGATCTGTTTTAATTCTGTCAAAGTAAGTAGTTTTTTTAAATACAATAAAAAAATGTTCAGACACATTCATGGATAGTAATTTTATAAAAACTATGAGAAACTAAGCTTTGGAAATGAATACCAAACGCTATGTGGTCTGGCTTTGTTCTTATACTTAGTATCTGTACTCATTTTGGCATGATAATATAGAGGCTCTATGATCACGACGGTGTCTTCTATTGACATTTTTGACTGTTTCTTGAAGAGCAGCCTAAACACAGAAAAAAAATCATGTGTGTTTTCTTTTGCTTTGCTTTCAGGCATCTTCGGTAGGCCCCAAGGCACCAGGGAAGGGGAATGTCATAAGCAATTTTTTTGGAAAAGCTGCTATGAGTAAGCATGTTCTTAGGTTCCTTTGACTAATATGTGAATGTTAATATAATAACCTTTTATCTGAGGTGAAGGCCACCTTGTACAGTTTTTACCCACCTAACACACTACTATGTGGTTTTCCTACATCCTGACATAAATTTGCAGTCTAGAAACCTGTGTACTGATGAACATAACCAGCTGGAACAGTGGGTTTTACGGGTGAGCGGGGTTTGGTTGAGATCTCCTGAAGGATAGTTTACTTATTTCTGATTTTACTTCCTGCCTTGGAAAGAGAGTTAAATATTTGTTTCATAGGGTTCTTGAAAATGAGTGATTAAAGTAAAAGGGAAGTTGCTTGGTTAAACAGTGTAGTGTTAATATCTTGGATGCTTTGTCAGTTTGCCTGGTATGACCATTCTGTTTCCTAAGGGGCTACAAAAACAAATTTTTTGCCTTTCTTATTTTTGCGGATTACTTACAGTAATGAACTAGACTTCAGTTTGAATTAGGAGGGCCCAGGTAGTAACTGCCATTTATAAATATTTACATTTTGAGAAAGCAAATCTCCTTTATTTAAAAATATATATTTGGGTGAGAATTCTTTCAAATAAAAAGAACCAATAATCACATATTTCCTTACTTCTCATATCAAATACACATCCCCTGAGGGTATGTGGCCAGAATACCAGGAAGAATGCAGGAGTTGAAGGGTAATTATGGCACACTTCTTGGAGCATAATGCTTTACAAAGATTCTGTGGGAAGCATTTTTGTTACATGCCTATGCAAGCAAAATTAGTCAGAAATCTGCTTTTCTGTGATGGTCAAAATGGTAGGGGATAGATTGGGGTGATAGTTTTTTTATTTTCCATAAAAGCTATCAGAAAACATTTTTATATTCTAAAAAAAATAATGAAAATTTGCTACTTTCAGGTTACTGGAAAAGCATGATTGTATTATTTCAGGCTCAATGCATAAGGCCAGTGCAGGAGATACAAGAGATTTGGGTTTGATCCCTTTGAGGAGGAAATGGAAACCCATTCCGTTATTCTTGCCTGGAAAATCCCATGGACAGAGGAGCATGGTGGGCTACAGTCCATGGGGTTGCACAGAGTCGGACATGACTGAGCACATGTACACACACAGTGCTTAAGGAGGACTTCCTCCTCCTATGAAAACATCATGCTAAGGTCTATCATCTTATGAATGGATAAACAACATGTGACAGATGGAATTTTTTCAGCTATAAAAAGCAATGAAGTATTGATACATGCTACAAAATAGATGAACCTTGAAAATGGCAAAATAGAAGAAGCTGAACACAAAAGGCCACATGTTATATGATTCCGTTTATACAAAAGGTTCAGAATAGGCAAATCTATAGAGACAGAAAGTCTATTAGTGGTTGTTAAGGGATGGTTTGTGGAGTACAGGATTTCATTTAGAGGTGATGAAATGTTCTAAAATTGGATAGTGGTGTTGGAATTAAGAAGCACTGAATTGTACAGTTCATGAGGGTAAATTTTATGATATATGAATTCTGTCTCAGTAACAAACACCTTAATGTTTTATATATTTTTAAAAATTGCAGCATTGGTGACAGATTAGAAAGTCGTCATCTGTTATCTTTCTTTGCTTAAAGAGGTGTTTCATATTTTTTTGAGTATAAAAAGGAGATGCTTTTCTGCTGTCATAATTCATAAGATGCATACTCTTGGGAAACATCTTTAATCCCTCTGACTCTTAATTTCCTCATCTAACAAATGAGAATGTTGGTACTTCATAAATTTGTATTCATTTTTTTCTAAGTCCTACTTTTACTATCATTTGGCCTGGGGGCTATGATATAATGAGGGATTAGTAGGAGGCAGAAATGAAAACAGTTTCAACTGGAGTGGTAGTTGGAAAGGAGAAATGTTCTCTTGACTAGACCATGAGCTCTGTTAGGATGGGGACTGTTTTTCATCCCTTTAGCCCATGTTCCTAATATATTACCTGGCACTTAGTAAACTGTCAAAGGAATGATAAATTAATATTGCACGACGGGGTTATATATCATCTGCTATACTTTATTTATAGATAAACTTAAAGTCAATTTGGATTCAGAACAAGAAATGAAAGAAGAAAAAAAAGTGGAGCAACCTCCACTGTCTGTCACTGAACCAAAGCTGGCAGCCCCTGTGGGCCTGAAGAAGTCTAGCAAAAAAGCAGAGCCTGTTAAGATGCAACAGAAAGAAAAAAAAAGGTAGGAAAATTTTGTTGCTTGTGAGGGAGGAGTGTCTCTGCTGGGGGTGAAAAGGTCTGTTTGGGCTTATTGACAGGCAGGCAGTTTTCAGTTGAGTACTAAATCCTACTTAATGCCTTAGGGATACAGCTGTATAACCAAAATAAAGAGAGACGCTCCATAGCTTATCTAGTGAAGCAGAACTTGAATCAACCAGTTCAGATAATGTAGAGCCCAAAGCCAGTTTTTTGGGGCCCCATTGATCTAAATTGATTGTCTTCTCTCCTTTACTTTGGTGTATATTTGTGGACATGGCCTAAGTGTGCCTGAGCATATGTCTCTGTGTCTGCTTTTCACCTTAGATTGCCAGATGGGGGGTTNGGATTCTCCAGGCAAGAGTACTGGAGTGGGTTACCATTTCCTTCTCCCGGGGAATCTTCCCTACCCAGGGATCGAATCCGGGTCTCCCGCATTCCAGGCAGATGCTTTAACCTCTGAGCCACCAGGGAAGCTGCTTTTTCAAAAAAGCAAAAATACCCATACAGTTTGGTAGAAGACACCTGTTTTCAGTCTTAGTTTTATTACCAACAAGATGTATAATCTAGGACTTCACTCACCTTTCTTAAGTGTGCAAATACTTGTTGCACAAACTTATTTCTAAAATCCATTTTAGTTTTACAATTTCCTAATTTTATAATATTAGGGTTAGAAAGTATTGTGTAGAAAAAGCAAGAGTTTGAAAATAAGATTTGATATTGACAATTAATTTAATGTAACATTTCTCTCATCAGGTTTAGTGCCATCCAGTGTGCAGCTGCGGTCCCTAGAGCTCCTGCTGAATCCTCATCTTCTGAAAAGTTTGAGCAGTCAGATCCTCCGGTATCACCTGAGACACAAGCCAGTAATGAGTTGACCACCAATGGTCATGGCCCACCTATCCCCAAACAGAGTTCCCAGCAGCCCAAAGGAATCATGGGCATGTTTGCTTCTAAAGCTGTGTCTAAAGCCCAAGATGCCAATAAGGAAACCAAAACAGAGGCTAAAGAAGTAACGAATGTAAGTCTTCTATAAAAAATGTGCTTTTACAGCTCAGGATGGGTAACTAGAAAAGCATTTAATAATTCCAGTGGTTGTAGTTTAATTATATAAGGTTCTGATATTTAGTTCTAGTTTTTTCTCCTTTGGTGTAAATTGTTTAATTCTTGGACTGATAGTTTGATCTTTGTTTAAATCCTCATTTTCCATTCTGTGAGGGAGAGATCATCTTGTTAAGTAATTTGGATGTCATTTTGCTGTTAAGTGGTGGAACCAGAATTCAGTTCCATTTATGATGATTACAAATGTGTTCTGGAGGTTTTTCCCCGTTTTGTACCGTACTGCCTCTGATCTGTTTTAATTCTGTCAAAGTAAGTAGTTTTTTTAAATACAATAAAAAAATGTTCAGACACATTCATGGATAGTAATTTTATAAAAACTATGAGAAACTAAGCTTTGGAAATGAATACCAAACGCTATGTGGTCTGGCTTTGTTCTTATACTTAGTATCTGTACTCATTTTGGCATGATAATATAGAGGCTCTATGATCACGACGGTGTCTTCTATTGACATTTTTGACTGTTTCTTGAAGAGCAGCCTAAACACAGAAAAAAAATCATGTGTGTTTTCTTTTGCTTTGCTTTCAGGCATCTTCGGTAGGCCCCAAGGCACCAGGGAAGGGGAATGTCATAAGCAATTTTTTTGGAAAAGCTGCTATGAGTAAGCATGTTCTTAGGTTCCTTTGACTAATATGTGAATGTTAATATAATAACCTTTTATCTGAGGTGAAGGCCACCTTGTACAGTTTTTACCCACCTAACACACTACTATGTGGTTTTCCTACATCCTGACATAAATTTGCAGTCTAGAAACCTGTGTACTGATGAACATAACCAGCTGGAACAGTGGGTTTTACGGGTGAGCGGGGTTTGGTTGAGATCTCCTGAAGGATAGTTTACTTATTTCTGATTTTACTTCCTGCCTTGGAAAGAGAGTTAAATATTTGTTTCATAGGGTTCTTGAAAATGAGTGATTAAAGTAAAAGGGAAGTTGCTTGGTTAAACAGTGTAGTGTTAATATCTTGGATGCTTTGTCAGTTTGCCTGGTATGACCATTCTGTTTCCTAAGGGGCTACAAAAACAAATTTTTTGCCTTTCTTATTTTTGCGGATTACTTACAGTAATGAACTAGACTTCAGTTTGAATTAGGAGGGCCCAGGTAGTAACTGCCATTTATAAATATTTACATTTTGAGAAAGCAAATCTCCTTTATTTAAAAATATATATTTGGGTGAGAATTCTTTCAAATAAAAAGAACCAATAATCACATATTTCCTTACTTCTCATATCAAATACACATCCCCTGAGGGTATGTGGCCAGAATACCAGGAAGAATGCAGGAGTTGAAGGGTAATTATGGCACACTTCTTGGAGCATAATGCTTTACAAAGATTCTGTGGGAAGCATTTTTGTTACATGCCTATGCAAGCAAAATTAGTCAGAAATCTGCTTTTCTGTGATGGTCAAAATGGTAGGGGATAGATTGGGGTGATAGTTTTTTTATTTTCCATAAAAGCTATCAGAAAACATTTTTATATTCTAAAAAAAATAATGAAAATTTGCTACTTTCAGGTTACTGGAAAAGCATGATTGTATTAT
The DNA here is from genome assembly GCA_006410875.1 of Neotragus pygmaeus. Classification (NCBI taxonomy): domain Eukaryota; kingdom Metazoa; phylum Chordata; class Mammalia; order Artiodactyla; family Bovidae; genus Neotragus; species Neotragus pygmaeus. The sequence continues at coordinate 1,025,341 of SJYV01030229.1, read as the reverse complement.
TTCAGGCTCAATGCATAAGGCCAGTGCAGGAGATACAAGAGATTTGGGTTTGATCCCTTTGAGGAGGAAATGGAAACCCATTCCGTTATTCTTGCCTGGAAAATCCCATGGACAGAGGAGCATGGTGGGCTACAGTCCATGGGGTTGCACAGAGTCGGACATGACTGAGCACATGTACACACACAGTGCTTAAGGAGGACTTCCTCCTCCTATGAAAACATCATGCTAAGGTCTATCATCTTATGAATGGATAAACAACATGTGACAGATGGAATTTTTTCAGCTATAAAAAGCAATGAAGTATTGATACATGCTACAAAATAGATGAACCTTGAAAATGGCAAAATAGAAGAAGCTGAACACAAAAGGCCACATGTTATATGATTCCGTTTATACAAAAGGTTCAGAATAGGCAAATCTATAGAGACAGAAAGTCTATTAGTGGTTGTTAAGGGATGGTTTGTGGAGTACAGGATTTCATTTAGAGGTGATGAAATGTTCTAAAATTGGATAGTGGTGTTGGAATTAAGAAGCACTGAATTGTACAGTTCATGAGGGTAAATTTTATGATATATGAATTCTGTCTCAGTAACAAACACCTTAATGTTTTATATATTTTTAAAAATTGCAGCATTGGTGACAGATTAGAAAGTCGTCATCTGTTATCTTTCTTTGCTTAAAGAGGTGTTTCATATTTTTTTGAGTATAAAAAGGAGATGCTTTTCTGCTGTCATAATTCATAAGATGCATACTCTTGGGAAACATCTTTAATCCCTCTGACTCTTAATTTCCTCATCTAACAAATGAGAATGTTGGTACTTCATAAATTTGTATTCATTTTTTTCTAAGTCCTACTTTTACTATCATTTGGCCTGGGGGCTATGATATAATGAGGGATTAGTAGGAGGCAGAAATGAAAACAGTTTCAACTGGAGTGGTAGTTGGAAAGGAGAAATGTTCTCTTGACTAGACCATGAGCTCTGTTAGGATGGGGACTGTTTTTCATCCCTTTAGCCCATGTTCCTAATATATTACCTGGCACTTAGTAAACTGTCAAAGGAATGATAAATTAATATTGCACGACGGGGTTATATATCATCTGCTATACTTTATTTATAGATAAACTTAAAGTCAATTTGGATTCAGAACAAGAAATGAAAGAAGAAAAAAAAGTGGAGCAACCTCCACTGTCTGTCACTGAACCAAAGCTGGCAGCCCCTGTGGGCCTGAAGAAGTCTAGCAAAAAAGCAGAGCCTGTTAAGATGCAACAGAAAGAAAAAAAAAGGTAGGAAAATTTTGTTGCTTGTGAGGGAGGAGTGTCTCTGCTGGGGGTGAAAAGGTCTGTTTGGGCTTATTGACAGGCAGGCAGTTTTCAGTTGAGTACTAAATCCTACTTAATGCCTTAGGGATACAGCTGTATAACCAAAATAAAGAGAGACGCTCCATAGCTTATCTAGTGAAGCAGAACTTGAATCAACCAGTTCAGATAATGTAGAGCCCAAAGCCAGTTTTTTGGGGCCCCATTGATCTAAATTGATTGTCTTCTCTCCTTTACTTTGGTGTATATTTGTGGACATGGCCTAAGTGTGCCTGAGCATATGTCTCTGTGTCTGCTTTTCACCTTAGATTGCCAGATGGGGGGTTTAAGTGAAATTTAAGAGAAAAAGTTCTTTGTTTTCTTTTTGTATCAATGAGTTTATTTTTCAAGTGGTAAAATGTAATTAGAAAAGAAAATAAAAAGCACACCAGCTGTTAAAAATGAATCCAGGAATTTGAGACACTACCTCATAGTTGGTAGGAACTGGTTTGTTGAAAGAAATTCTTTAAAGGACACTGTCAGCACTGATAGGCCCGGAAATACTTGACTTTTGTGGCAGGGTTGTGGTCACTCTATTAGAAAACATAAACAAAATCCTGAAGTTGCAGAGGGTCAGAGCTCTGTCCAGTGGGCCTCACCTCCTCAGAACGTGTGATATGGATGGATTAAAATGTCTCCTACCATGAGTACAACACTCATTGATGGTTATTGCCAGGATCACATTCAGTATTTCACCACCAAGTGGGATGTTAACTGTGTTTTTAACACATTGTCTTCCCTTGTGGTTCAGCTGGTAAAGAATCCGCCTGGCAATCAAATCCATGGGAGACCTGGGTCTGATCCCTGGATTGGGAAGATCCCTTGGAGAAGGGAAAGGCTACCCACTCCAGTATTCTGGCCTGGAGAATTTCATGGACTATACAATCCATGGGGTCGCACAGAGTTGGCATTTTAATACATGAACTTTACCAGATTCAGGAAGTTCTTTTCTGTTCCTAGTTTGATATTTTATAAAATGAGAGTTGAATTTTGACAGATACTTCTTCTACATTTATTGAGGTGAATGTATGGTGTTTATAAATGAGTGTTGAATTTTGACAGATACTTTTCCTCCATTTATTGAGGTAATGTATGGTGCTTCTGTTAATGTATTGAATTACACTGACTGGTTCTCGAATTTTATCTTGCATTCTTAAGATAAACCCCACTTGGTCATGATGTATTATCCTTTTTATATATTGCTAGATTTGATTTGTTAATGTTAGGATTTTTTTTTTTTTGCATCTGTATTTATGGGGGTATAATCAGTTATATTATCTTTGCTGGTAATGTCTTTACCAGATTTCAGTATCAAAGTTATGTTCATTTCATGTTATTAGTTAAGAGGAGTTTCTTCTTCCTCTGTTTTCCAAAAGAGTTTATGTAAGATATGTATTGTTTTTTTCTTAAAAATTTGATAAAATTCACCAGTGGATCCAGGCTTGGAGTTTTCTTTGTGGAAAATTTTTATTATGAATTTGATTTCTTTAAATAGAACTATTCAAGTATATCTTTATTCTTTTGTGGTCAGTTTTGAATGTGTTTTTAAAAGATTTATTTCATCTAAGTTAAAATTGTTCTTAATATGTATAACCTTATTCTTTGAATACCTATATAATCTGTAGGTATTGCTACAGATTTCTTCTTTCATTCCTAGTACTGGTAATATATACTTTTTATCAATCTGATAAAATTCTTACTGATTTTATAAGTTTTCTTGAAAAATAACTTTTACCATTTTAAATTTTCTATTTCATTGATTTCTGCTCATTATTATTTCCTTCTACTTTGGGTTTATTCTTTTTCTAAGAATAAGGTAAAAAAAATGTATTGATATTTGTTATATAAGAAATATGATTGAAGGTAAAAACTATGTCTTGTCCTTATTTGTGTCTGTAACACACAGTAGGCCCTTGATAAATTATTGTTGATTGAATGAACAGTGTGGTGGAGTATCCGGATAGAAGAGCTAAATAATGTCAAGATGGATTTAGGTTTTTTTATTAGGTCATTGTTGCTGTTCAGTTGCTAAGTGGTGTCTAACTCTGAAACCTCACGGACTGCAGCACACCAGGCTTCCCTGTCCTTCACTGTCTCCTGGAGTTTGCTCAGACTCATGTCCATTGAGTCAGTGATGCCATCCAACCATCTCATTCTCTGTCGTCCCCTTCTCCTCCTGCCCTCAGTCTTTCCCAGTATCAGTCTTTTCCAGTGAGTTGGCTCTTTGCATCAAGTGGCCAAAGTATTGGAGCTTCAGCTTCAGCATCAGTCCTTCCAATGAATATTCAGGGTTGATTTCCTTTAGGATGGACTGGTTGGATCTCTTTGCAGTCCAAGAGACTCTCAAGAGTCCTCCAGCACCACAGTTCAAAAGCATCAATTCTTTGGCACTCAGGCTTCTTTATGGTCCAACTCTTATATGTGATTACTGGAAAAAACCATGGCTTTGACTATATGGACCTTTGTCAGCAAAGTGATGTCTCTGCTTTTTAATACGCTGAGGTTTGTCATAGCTTTTCTTCCAAGGAGCAAGCGTCTTTTAATTTCATGGCTGCAGTCACTATCCACAGTGATTTTAGAGTTAGAATCATCCTAGTGTTTTCTACCTGTGCCTTTGTTCATATTGTTCTTTCTTTTTAAAATTATGTCTCCCTTTTCTATCTGATAAGATTTTGAAGTTTTAAAATAAGACTTATGTCATTTAACATTTATTTGTTCAGAAAAATTTACCATATTGTATTTAATAGTCAGTGGTATTTGTATCTGGTTTTCCTGCCAGAGCTTCTTGAGAACAATGGTACTTTTTTGATCTTTGCATCTGGTGTTTAGGAAAAAGTCTTTATGTAAGTAGTAGCTGCTTATTTAATGCTTGTTGAATGACTGAATCAACAGTCATTCAACTGGTGCATTCATAATGCTTGTTGAATTAATGAATTATGAATGCATTCATAATGCTTGTTGAATTACTGAATCAAAAGTAGGGGAAGTAAGGAATTTAGAGAAATTTTCAATAATCTGGTAAGTAGCTTACAGTGGTCTTTAGAGAGCTAGAGGAAGTTTTTATTCTGAAGTGACTTAGCTGTAGGTGGTCAGTTAGCGGAGTATCCTTTGGGTCTTTTATGACTTTTATTTTCTACTCTCTGGAATTAAGTTCATGAATTATGAAGCAAGGCCGTGAGTAGCATATGAATACTTATATTTTTATTTTGTGTAACATGCTTAAATTATTCCCGAATGGCAACAGGAGGAAGCAAGCGGAGTTATCTGATGATGAGACAAAAGAAACTGAAAACATGAAGAAAAAGAGGAGAAGAATCAAACTTCCTGAGTCTGATAGCAGTGAAGATGAAGGTGGGCGTTGCTAATTTTTTTATTTTAAATTTTAATTTAAAAATTTAATTTTTGGCTAGTGGGATTGTCTCAGTCAAATTGGGCTGCTATTATAAGAATACCGTAGACTGGGAGGCATAAACCACAGGACTTTATTCCTTACAGTTCTGAAGGCTGAGAAGTTCAAAGTCAAGGTACAAGCTGATTCAGTTCCTGGGAGAGGCTCTCTTCCTCATTTGTAGAAGAATATCTCTTTGCTGTGTTCTTCATGGTAGAGCAAGAAATCATCTTCTTTGTGTCTCTAATCTCATTCATTACGATCCTGTCCTCGTTTTATCACCCAAAGGTCCCCTTCCAGCTACTATTGAGGATTTGGGCTTCAACATATAAATTTTGAGGGAACACAAATATTTGGTCCACAATAGGGTCAGTTCTTCTTGTGATGACTTTAGCTCAAGAAGCTAAAAAGTTGCTTATTATGGGTTGCAGTGACAATAGTAATCCTAGCACTGAGAGTATACCTATTTCTGTTCAAAACCAACTTTTAACCTTTTAAACAAGAACCATAATCTTCTGGTAATTTGTGAAAGTAACAAACACAAAGAGGAGGAGAATAAAGATTATTATCATATTTATTATCAAGGATATTTTCTTTTTTAAAAAATAAAATGGAGCTCTTCCTTTGGGTACCTTTATGTGTGTCTTATAAAAAGTGAGATTGTAGGCATCAGGGGTAACGGTGCTGTTTTGTACCACATAAGTAAAACCATACTAAGATGAATCTGCATTGTTGTTGTTGAAAAGGAATGACACTGTGGACCCTCCTAGTTTTAAGTTGTAGACACTGTTGTAAAACAAGTGAACAGAGTAAGGGCAAGAATCTCGCCTGGAAAATTATTGTGCCTTTTGAGAGAATATCAAGTAGTCTAAGAGCCAATTAAAGTATTCTTCCCAAATTGTGTAAATGAAAATACATAGAAAAAGGAGGGACTTCTCTGATGGTCCAGTGGTAAGACTGCATTCCCAGTGCATGGGGCCCAGGTTCAATCCCTGGTCAGGGAACTAGATCCTACATGCAACTAAGATTCTTCATGCACATGGCAATGAAGATCCCTTAGTGTTGCAACTAAGACCCAGTATAGCCAAGTGAATTTTTTTTAAAAAAAGCCCAAAGAGAAAGATTCCTGGGTTGGACTGATATGCCATATGACTTCAACTCTGAAAAGCCTGCTCTGAGAACTGGTGGTGAAAAGCTTGAGCTGCTATGATTGATTCTCCATGAATTCATGGCATATAAAGCATTTTAGGAAATGGCCAGAACTCTCATCCAAAGGGATTCAGCATCATATAAAGGTAGACAAAAGCAAACAAACTGAGAGATTCTTTAAGAGATTAAAGAGAAATGAATGCAAAAAAGAAACCTGCTATGCTGTTGAAAGGCAAAGCTAAACTTGTTAAACTCCAGTCTTACCAGAAACTACTGTAAGAAGCACTAAAAGTGGTAACAGAGGCAACCCAAACTTGGGAGGGGGGGGTAATTAATTCATGTGAGTTGAAAAACAAATTATAGATGACAGTCACACAAAGGAAATGAACAGACCTAAGAAACTGTACAAGCAGGTTGACTGTGTCGGTGGCAAAGCTGCACCTTTGACTCTTCCCTGGACTTAGGGTTTTCGTTGACTGTGAAACAGATAGGGATATGGTATTGTAAGCATCCAAGTGGGATGCTGAGTCCACATTCCATGTCATTTATCAAAATGCTTTAACCAAGAGCACAGAAAGGAAGATTTTGAAGTGTGTAGATGAAACAACCATCAAGGAACATTCTCATTGGTTAAGAGTTGAGGAAATAGAGGCAACTCTGCAGACACACAGGAAGATAACTTAGAAGGTAACTTAGGAATGTGTGCTAACTGGAACAGTCATCCCTAATTCCAGCCAGAAAAAGAACTTGAGGAAGATTCTGGATAAGTCTTTGAAATCATCAGCCTTAATATACATTAAAAAATAAACTAGATACTAGTTTTTTTAAAACTAATACTATTTAAAAAATAAATACTAATACTAGTTTAAAAATAAACTAGTATTAGTGAAGAAGTCAGCTGTAATACTGTGATTGATTGAACACTCTTTACATCTGCAATACTCTCTGTAGTTCTGATCCTTAGCTCACAAAAATGATACTGTTAAGTGACTAGAAATAAGAGTAGGGTTATTTAGTCTGGAAGGGAGAAGAAATGTGAAAGAGGTAGACAGCCTATAATAACATGATATAGAGCAGAGGCTCTCAGATTTTTTTATCTGGGAAAGATAATTTTTGGCATCTGACTAAATTTATAAACGATTGCCATTTTATTCCTAAATTTCTTCTTTGTCTCAGAGCCAATGGGATTTTACTTTAAACCTTCATACAGCCTCTAACCTACTATTGCTTTATTTCTGCTCTGCTGAATATGTGCTGTTAGTTCAGTATGCTATCTTCAGCTAGAAGTTAGCAACAAAAGTGGGGCAAATGGCAGAGACTTTGGAGTCAGACAGACCTGGGTTTAAAATCTTACCTCCACTAGTGACTGACTTTAGGCAGGTTACTTCTTCAGTTCCACTTCTCTAAGATAGGATGTTATCACATAAGATAGGCCTTTTATGAACATCAAATAAAATGCTGTTTCAAAAGTGCCAGGGCAATGCTTAACATATAATCAGTTTTCTTAATATTCACCCCACTTTTCCTGTTGAAATTCAGTAAGCGTTTAATGGTAATAATATACTTGAAAGTACCTTCTCTCAGAAAACTCCCTTCAACTTCATATTCTTAACTATATACCCAAGAAAATATTCCTTTCTCTTTCTCTCTGGCAGAATCATAAGCACTGTTAGCAGTTCTGTATACTCTCTTTCTAAAGTAAAGAAAGGCCAGACCCAGAAAGAAATAAGGTGAAGAGTAATATCTATATTGCTAGGAAAAAGTAGTTTTAACTGGTATATTTCAGTCTTTGCTACTGTTTTCAGTCCTTGCAAATTGTTTATAGAGAATGGTAAGCAGATGACCCACCCCCACCCCTTTTTTGAAGGTTAAGATAAGTAGTTTAAAAAATTTCCTAGGAAGCTATGAATGGTTTCCAGGAACTCTAATTACCCATCTCTTCCAGAAAACTGGTAAATAGTGGTTACATTGCTAGATCCCTGCAATTATCTTTACCACAGTTCTTATTCTGCCCCAGTGAAGGGTGCTTTCCTGGGATAAGTGATGTTTCACTACTTGAGTACCTTTCATCTGAAGAGCTGCAAAATCAGTTACAAATATATTTAAAACACACCAATGCATCCATCATTCCATAGCTTATGTCAGTAAAAATATCTTAAAGGAGTATGGTCATCTTGGTAATAAAGACTAAGGCAGACAGACATGGATTCTAACATATGAAAGTGGGCAAGTTGTTTTTTTTTTAACCTCTTTGAACCTTGGTTGTATAAAACAAATAGTAATAGTGATTTTTGTGGGGTTATTATAAAAATGAATGATTAATGTTTGTAAGCCCAGAAAATTCTAGTTGTTTTCCCTATCCTTTGTTAAAATATTGTAAATTTTAAAAACAATTTAAACTAAGTAATACATGTATACAATTTCAAAAATCAGATAAAGTACAAGTGTTCTATATTAATAGTAACCTCTCCTATCAGACTCACCTAATTGACTGATGCTTCTCTTGTCAACTTTTTCACATCCGCCTTCCATCTTCCAAGGGTTTGTTGAAATTTCTTATTCCTTAAGAGTTCTTGGCTCCTGTGATGTTCTCTTCCCTATTATGAGGGGGTTACATTTCTTTCCTTTATTATTGTTAGGTTTCTCAGTGAGGGTGTGTGGAAGGCAGAGGGAGGCATATGCTGAGTCTTCCTTGACTTAGAAGCTCCCCATCCCAATTGTAGTTCAGAAAATGATTCTTTTATTAGAAATGTTACTGTATATTCAGTGCTAGGGAAGTGGTGGTGCCTCTGCCTGTATGGAGCCTCGAGTCTGAAGGGGGACTCTTAACAGCTCCATACGTGCAGTGAGAGGGGTTCTCAGAGGGTGCCACTGGGATTATGTGTTTTCCTTGGTTAAGTCAAGTGGTTGCAGAACTGGAAACAGAATAAGAACTCATAAATTTATGACTGAGTACTCAAAATTCCTTTTCTTTGGCGTCCTCACTGCATAAACTTCTCTCCTACCACTGTAACTCATTGCTTCACATCTTTCTTAATAGCTATACCTTCAGGAAGGTGGGTGCTTGGTTCTGGTGGTTTGACTGGACTTTTACTTTCTCAAGCTCCTGTCATGTTCTAGCCTCCCAGTGCTGTTAGTAGCTGGACCCCTTTGCTTTTATGTTTCTGTTTCCTGGAGTTTATAAAGTTTGGGGGCCCATTTCATACTTGAAGTGTGTAATTTATTGTTTCTTTCTGGCTGTTGTTCTGCTTCACCTCTTTAGGTCATTTGGCCTTGAACTCTCCACTGTCATAATTTTTAACACTGACCTAATGAGTTGGGAGAATTTCAGATCCAAGACTTGTGCTAAGAATTTGAATACAGCCAGGAGATTCAGGGAGCAGGTGAGGCTAAGCAGCTCCCCAGTCCCTTGACCAGCAGTTTCTTTGCCGTGATTAAGCAATGGGTCAGCTGAGGATTTTCACTTCCCTTCTCATGGGCCTTAAACTAAGACCAGAGTTTCTGGAACTGTTCAGAACTGATGGGATCCCTCTGGTGGTGCTCTCTTTCAGGTGGTACCACTTCCACAGTGATATTTCTCTTCTTAAAATATTCTTTTCCTGCTGATCATATTAATGAGCAAGTCTTCGTTGTTAGAGCTGTAATTGTGATCATCATTTCAAAGATGATCCCACAATCCCATGGTTTATGCTGTTCAATGTCAGCTGGAAAATTTAAGTCTAACAGACATTTCAGGTGATTGCAAATAATCCTTAAATCACAGTCACAAAATCATTGTTACTATTATTTATTGCATACAACAGAAGTTCAAAGAGATTTTTAAAAAACTTCCCCACATTTATATGCTAGGATCCATATTGGTCTGCCTTAATCTTTATTATTAACCCAAGTGTTCTCCTTCAGTATGCTTTTAGTGACATAAGCGTAAGGAATGATGAATGCTTTGGTCTGTTTCAAATGGAGTTGTAATGGAGTTGTAGCTCTTCAGTTGAAAGGTACTCACACTTAGTATAATCTGAGGACTCTCTCCACTTCATCTTAAGAAAATGTCTGTCCCTGAGTGGTAGGCAGCATGGGATAGTTGAAATAGTCAGCCTGTGGAATCAGACTGACTGGGGTTTAAAACCTCCTGCCTCAATTGCAAGCTCTGTGCCCCTGGCAAGCTAATCAACCTCTCAGAACCTGTGTTTACCCAACTCTAATGTATGAATGATAGTATTTGTCTCTTGTGTTTGTTGTGAGGAGAAAGTGAAGTAATGTCAGTGAAATAGATGACACATGGTAGATAATCAGTGGATATTTTTAAAACAACTGCATACCCTGACTTATCTATAAAATTAGAAGGAAGCTAAGATGATCTCTAAGGTACATTCCAGCTCTAATAATTTTTTAAATTGGACTATTAATTGCTTTCCGATGTCAGCTCTAAAAACTTTTGATTCTCTGATTCTCTTTGTATGAAAATTGATAAAATGTATATTTTAAAGATATCTGTCTAGTTATCTATATATTAATAAATAGATATATAACTGTAGAATCCTTGATTGTCATGAATTACTGCTTGCAAATTATCCTTTGCTGTACATGGAAATGTAGAGAACCAGTGGAGAGGGCATTGTACCAGACACTGCCATAGTTCTCTTATCTAAGCTTGTTCCCTTATTTCAGTCTTACCAGACTCTCCTGGAGCTTATGAAGCTGAGTCACCATCCCCACCTCCTCCTTCTCCTTCTCCTGAACCAGTGCTGAAGACTGATCTGGAGCCTCCCCCTGTCAAGGTAAAACTTTACTGGGATGTGTCCTTTATCGCCCAAAGATGAAGCCACTCTGCTGCATTAGTTCTCTGCTTTACACTCCACATGTGGCAGTAGCTGGCTCCTATCTCATCCTGCTCTCCTGTAGGTGGTACAGAATGGGCATTCCTTGTCTTCTCACAGGAAGGGCAAGTTTAGCCATAGGGCATCATCTCAGGAATTTAGCCGAGGTCAATCCTGGGGGCTCTTTAGTTTTTCATGACTTCCAGTTTCAGAGCAGCTGTGCTATCCAACTTCTGTTGGCATTGTGCGCTATTAAGTGTAGCAGAGTTTGTGAAAGAGTAGAACAACTTACGTGTGTTTGTTGCTCTTCTAGAAAAGGGCTGCAAATGGGGAAATACAGTTTTCAGTAATCTTCAGCTGGGTCTTGTCTGCATCTTTGAATGTAAATAATGAAGGATTGAGAAGATGGGTTTTTTTTTTTATGATTATTCAGTTCAGTTCAGTTGCTCAGTCGTGTCCGACTCTTTGCGACCCCATGAATTGCAGCATACCAGGCCTCCCTGTCCATCACCAACTCCCGGAGTTCACTCAAACTCAACATCCATCGAGTTGGTGATGCCATCCAGCCATCTCATCCTCTGTCGTCCCCTTCCTCTCCTGCCCCCAATCCCTCCCAGCATCAGAGTCTTTTCCAATGAGTCAACTCTTCGCATGAGGTGGCCAAAGTACTGGAGTTTCAGCTTCAGCATCATTCCTTCCAAAGAACACCCAGGGCTGATCTCCTTTAGAATGGATTGGTTGGATCTCCTTGCAGTCCTTCAACACCACAGTTCAAAAGCATCAATTCTTTGGCGTTCAGCTTTCTTCACAGTTCAACTCTCACATACATACATGACTACTGGAAAAACCATAGCCTTGACTAGATGGACCTTTGTCGGCAAAGTAATGTTTCTGCTTTTGTATATGCTATCTAGGTTGGTCATAACTTTCCTTCCAAGGAGTAAGCGTCTTTTAATTTCATGACTGCAGTCACCATCTGCAGTGATTTTGGAGCCTAAAAAAATAAAGTCTGACACTGTTTCCCCTTCTATTTCCCATGAAGTGATGGGACCGGATGCCATGATCTTAGTTTTCTGAATGTTGAGCTTTAGGCCATCTTTTTCACTCTCCTCTTTCATTTTCATCAAGAGGCTTTTTAATTCCTCTTCACTTTCTGCCATAAGGGTGGTTATTAGTTTTCCTTAATTTATTGACTGTCATTTAAATTTTGCACTAAATTCCTCATTAGCGTAAAAGAAAATGGAGTGAAAGACCAGTGGAGAGGAAAAGAAGTTGGTATAAGTAAAACCTTTTTGATACTAAATTAGACAGTTGTAATGCTGCAGTGTCAAGGCTGAACTAGCAGGTATCCACAGCAAGGGTGGATGCCTTGGAGACCTGCAGTCTAGGGGGCATCCCTGAGCGCTTCCAGTATCTGCTGTGGCCTTCCATTAAAGCCTTTATCACAGTGGTCTGTTTTCCCTGTCTCTCTCCTCCAACTAAGGCCATTGTCCTATTGGTCTTTTTAACCATGGTGCCTACTCTCTCCAGCAAAAGTTTGTTGACTGAATGAACACAATTCTTTGCTCAACATGCTGCTTCTCTTCTCACAATGAGGTATCAGTGAGCATAACTTGTCTATGGTTGGGCTGGTCCCCTAAAGAGAAATTTGTAGATGCCTTGTGTAACTTTTTATCCTCATAAAATATTGGAGGGTGATTGTTAAAAGATAAAAAAGTTTTTGTTATTCTTTTCTACAGCTTGATTGGTTAGTTTAATGTTGTATCCTCTGATCTTTCTGTGACCTTTTAGGGCTCCGATGGAGAAAACAAAAGAAAACGAAAACGTGTGCTGAAATCTAAAACCTTTACAGATGAGGAGGGCTGCATGGGTAAGAAAAAATTTTGGCTCCAGGGATAGAGTTATGACCGTAGAGAGCACCTTAATCCCTCACAGAGCAGGGCGCCTCATCCCCATGTGATGCTGGCTGCTTGGCTGTGGCCCACACTGAGTGGCTGAGTCCGGGGAACGCTGCAACCACAGAGTACCTGCTTCCTGTTTGGTTCACACACTTGAGAGCTCGGATAAAAGTATCATCAAAGACACTGAGAAACAAGTGGGGTTGTTTTGAACGTTTATTTTGTACATTTGAACTGTGGAAAAGAGGCTCCTGCAGATGACACTCTGAAGAGAGTGTCAGGAGTCATTTTGTCCCATTTGTTCTTTAGAGGGGTATGACTTCCATATCACTTCCTGTGTGTTTCCTGTTTTGTAAGTCATGTCAGATAAAAGCATGTACCTTTTACAGAGATCTGGAGGGAAAATAGAATTCAGGCTGTGAGTCATCACTTGAGTCCCGATGAAATGTTCAAATCCTGGTACTATCTTCTGTGTTTGTGAAGAGTTGTGGGTTTAGGCTCTTAAACCTGTTGTTAGTGAGATGGCCCTTAAATGTCATTTCTTTTTTCCTGTGGCACCTGCCACACCTCAGCTCTTGTAGAGAAGTATTTTTTCCCTTTCTTGACTTTCCTTTTCTGGTTCACATTTTTGTCTTAAAAAGTTTAATTGACTATGAAGAATCAACTTTTCTAAACAGTGTGGTTGTGAAAACTAGGGAAGACATCTCATCGGTCTTGAGCCTCTCTGGTTCCTAACCTCACTCATCTGAAAAGGCCTCTGCCATTTTCACTGTAGCAAATGCTTGGGGAATAAAATTCCTTACACAGGAGATTTTGTCTCTGCAGTGCCAACTTTCTCGTGAGCCTGTGAATTCTGGACTTTGGTCTTGTTTTATTTGTTTTTGCTTTCAGTCTTCTAGTCATGAATTTCAGGTCTCTTGGTTTGACTGTTAGTGGTAATTTATGTATTTACTATTGAATTTTTAAATTCATTTTCATTTTAAATTTGAGGACAGAAGCATCAGTGCTAGTTTTCTCCTCCTGCTACCCCAAAAGAAAACTATCAAAAATACCTTTATGAGAGTTCATTGGGAATTTGTGGCTAAATACATATTGCTTTGTTGAAAACACAGTTCTCAAGTTTTGGCCAGGTATGGGATGTGAACTTTTTTGTATTCCTGTCTCCAGACAGGACTATTAAGAGCCTTGGATGCAACAATGAAAACTGTGCTCACATAGCACATTTTTTTTGAAAAGTTTTTATTCCAAGCTCAACTTAATGAATCTTGGCTCCTGTAACCAACAAAAGAGTTCTGCTTTCCTCTGTGCTCAGACTGTTCCAAACGTACCAACTCAGGGGGCTTGTCCTGTCCTGTGCTGGATAGCAATTATTCTGTAGATTTAAAAAGCTGATCTTTCCGTTTCTGTAAGTTCACTGCAGGGACTGGGAAGTTGGGCCCCTGAGATATGTGTTGGGTAGACTTCTGGACAGGGTAGATTTATAAGAGCAAAACAGTTGAGTGGAAAAGAATTCTGTTACCCCCACAAACTGGGCCTTTTTTTTTTTTTTTTTATGGCAGCCCAGAAAAGTGGCATGTTGTTCAGCTAAAATAAAGGTCCTGTATTTTTAAGCTGAAATCTCCTTTGTTCTGTAGTTTGAAGTAGCTACAGCTTTGAATATAGAAATGCTCCTTTTAGCTCTTAAGGGCTATACCAAGTGTTCTGCTTAAGAAATTCTGTTGATGTTGCCCTGACTGATTTTTAACTCCTTTAAGCAATGGATTGCACAGAATTGGCAATGAGATAGCCAGTGGTTAGTCATGAAATAATGAGCTAATTGATGCTGAAGTTTAATATTATAGACATGCCACCAGTTTAATACAGAATAAGTTTTGTAGTAAGTCTTGTCTTTTCTGTATGACTCTTCAGACTTGCCTGATTTGAGATATTGAGTAAATAACAGCTCATAATTTTGTTCCAAAATCCAGTTATGTAGTACTTTGGCATCAGAATGGGGATGATGTTGCGATCATAATTGTTGCACTATAGGTCTACCATGGAAGTTCTCTAAATAATCTGAGAGCAACATTTCTTACATTTTGCTGAGTATATACATTACTTGAAGATTTTGCCACATTTCAAATTCTGATTCAGTAGGCCCTGGGGGTAGGACTTGAGATTCTGTATTTCTAATAAGCTCATGGGAGATGCTAATGCCTCTGGTCTGGGAAGCCTTAAAGCCTCTAAGAATGCTTAGTATATATTTTAAACTTTTTAGTGTTTATTTAGCCTCCAAGTTGGCAGGAGTCCACCAAAGTGAATTCTAGGCTCTTGAAAGTAATGATAAATCCTAGGAACTCTTGCGGGGTGGGGGTGGGAGGATGACTGTTAATTATTCAGCCTTAATAAGAATAAATGGATAAGGTGAAGGAATACTCCACTGCTAGAGCCAGTTGATCTCCAGCATGGCCAATTGTGAGGGGAAAATATAGCATTAAAGAGCTTGCCAGAGATTACTGGATATATTTGTACTTTCTCTGAGGCAGCAAATGACCTTTTACAGGGAAGCAATGAACAGTGATTCTCAAGGTGTGGTCCCCAGACCAGCGGCATATCAGCATCACCTGGTCCGCCCCAGACCTACTGAATCTAAAAACTCTGGAAATAAAGCCCAGCTATCCATGCTTAAACAAAGCTTCAAGTAATTCTGATACACTTTAAAATTTGAGGTTAGGTAAGTGACAGACTAGGTATTAGAACACAGGTGTATTTGATTCCAAAGTCTATCCCTCTAGAACAGTTTGACTGACATATTTTATTTGAAAGAAATGATCAATAATTGAGAGCTTGAAACTATCACTGTTCCTTAATGGGAAAAAAATACCTTTCAGTTTGCTCATTTGAATATTTATTATGCATATTAGGTTACCCTGTTCCACTAAGAAAAGGTGTTCTCCGTTTCTCATCATATGCTGAGAAAGGGCTTAGATGATGTTGGTTGTGCAGCTGCTGATCTCTCTGAAGTCACAGAAGGGTGGCATTGTGCTGTTCCTTGTGGTTGCTGTGTACACTGCAGTAGCACTGAAGAACCTTGCCGGTTCCGGAACATCACTGTTGGAAGCCATTGTCTGTGCCTGTGCCCTGTGGGGCTTCCTTATAGTGACGCCTCACTCGTGTAAATGTTTTTCAAGTTTCCTGTGGGAAGAATTCAGTGAATATTTTGCTAGGAGAAAAGGCAAATATGCCCTTGGCCGACAAGGAGTAAAAGCACTGTTAACTTTCTCATTTTATCATCATATTTGCTTAAAACTGTCAGGTTTGCCATCTGACTGAGTTTGCCTGAGATAGTATCTTCATGATGCAGACTGCTACTGAATCTTGGGTTCGCTGAGAACCAAGAACTGAGCAGGGGAGGGACTAACTAATCTCCAGTTCTCTGTCCTTAGGACATGCGGGGCCTCGGTGACACCGGGGCAGGGCTAGCCAGGAGGTACCATGGCAGTGAGCCTAGCTAGGCAGGACGGGGACTAGCAGGTGGAACGAGATTAAGAGCAGGAAAGCCAGAGGTGGCGATGGCAGCCCTGCGGGTCAGGAGGTGAGACTAAGAAGCCAGTGACAGCGTGGAGGTAGAAGCAAGTGTTTGAGACCAGAAGCAGACGGTTCTGATACAGAGTTCAGGCAGTTAGCTGGCACAGACCAAGGCCCAAATGCAGGACTTGGGCAATCAAATGATACGGACCCACTCAAAGTCATGGGACGCAGCAGTGACAGAATAGGGGTAATATTGACTTTGAGCCACAGCTCGAGGCTGTGAGCTCAAGGTACTGCCTCCTACTTGAGGTGGGATCTGATCTCCCAGCAGTATTAAGCTGCGGTGGTCGGTGAGCACACCTCCCTCGGTCAGTGGGACTGAGGGGATTGGAGTGAACCAGACAGCTTATTCTCTCGCGAGAGCAGTGTTCTAAATGACCTAACCCACGCATATCCTGTTTTTCCCCTCGTTCTACCAGTGACTGAGAAAGTCTATGAGAGTGAATCCTGCACAGATAGTGAAGACGAGCTTAAGATGAAGACTTCCTCTGTCCTTAGGCCTCCTGCCATGGCTGTGAAAAAGGAACCCAAAGAGGAACGAAAGGGCCCAAAGAAGGGAACTGCTGCTATGGGCAAAGCCAACAGACAAGTGGCCATTACTGGCTTCTTCCAGAGAAAGTGAACTGCCATCTCTGTTAGGTCAGAGATGTTGTGCGGTCAAGGGACAAGCCCAGGACGTACAGACTCTCACTTACTGTGTAAGTTGATCCAGCGCCTCGCCTCGCCTGTGTCAAAAGGCTGTTCTTCCACCCTGTAAGGTTTATATGGCTTCTGGTTTTCAACCAAAAAGAAATCACCTGGACGCAAGAGGCAAAAGAATATTTGAAAAGCTGTTACCTTCTAATGACATTTTTTTAAGCACAATTTTGACCTGTCCAGAAGATTTCACTCCAAAAATGTGTTGGAACAGGTTTCTGAATTATCACTGAAGCCACTAGTGGCTAATCCACTGTGGCCTACCCATCCTTCGCCCTTACCCATCCATGTATGGCTCAGGAAGTGATCCTCCTTGTTCTTTTGTATTCCGCAGACGTGTGCAGGTATTCTTTTATCCCTGAATTTTACTGGGTGTGACTATCATTCCCCCACCCTCCCTTCCCCGCTACCATCCTTCTGTGTGAAGTATTTTCTGTAAGTCTTCTAAATCTTGGACTAAGGCTGAAACAAAAATCTGCCTGTAATCCTCTTTTCCTCCATTACACAGTACACTGACACACCTGGCCAGAGACCAGCATGTTGCTCGTGTTCTAGCCCTTTCACAGAAGTGCTTACTCTCTAGACCTTTGCTCGCAGCTAGTGGTTAGGGAAAAGCCTGAGGCAGAGCACAGACAGAAAGCAATGATGTATTCAGCCCCACCAGAAATCACTGAGAGTCAGCACTGATGATACTGGAGGGCTTGTCACGTTGCTGACAGAGGGTGTGCCGTATATTGCTCTTTGTGATTTTTGTCTCTTCTCCACTCTCCCTTTCCCACTCTCAAGACCTAGAGAGGGAAACCCACACAGGGAAATGGAGGCTAAAAAGATAAGTCCCTTCTTACACACAGTGTACAACAGTTAAATAAAATGTCTCCTTTTCAAGCAACCTGAATGTTAGAAACAGCAGTTTTCCAGAAAGGTAATGAGGAAGAAGTAAAGCACCTTGGCTGTCAGTGTCTCTCCTCTGTAATTTTAACTCCCCACGTGCTTAAAAGTAGAGATTCCCCAAGAAGAGATGGAGAGAGCCAAGTCATTGGTACATCTAAACATTTTCATTTTTTATTCGTGGAAAATCATTTATTCCAGTGAAAACTTGGAAGCAGCTTCCCGTATGGCTGGACAGTGAGCTTGGGGGATGAGGTGGTGTGGTTGACCTTGCACAGTGAGCTCCGAGGAGAGGAAAGGCACACAGGCTAAGCTGCTGGCCTGACTCATGACTCACAGAGGAGGGGTGTCTGACTTGCCTCTTGCTCCATCCACCTTCGCCTGGTGTATGTCGTAAGTGATGCAGTCAGCTATCTACTGTTTAAGGTTAGGTTTGTGACTGACCTTGAATTAATAGGCGCTTCTTTAAGCAACTGTCACCCAGGCCCCTCCAGCCAGGCACCCCATGGACTTGATTAAAACCAGAGGTTTGGGAGATGAGTCCTGGCGATATGTCTACAGCTTGAGAAGACAGAGGCTTTGTGAGCAAGCTGAGTAAAGGTTGACATATTCCAAACCCCTTTCTTTTTAAAACGTAAAAGGACAGAGAGAAGGCTGGAAAGGCTGAACTTAAACCTTTACAAAAAAAATATCTGGAGAGGAATCCCTTTTAAATGGTTATTTTTGTCATTGCCTCTAGTCATTTTTCTAACTAGAAATGGAAAATTCAAAAAGCAACAATCCAATCGTTTTTTTAAAAATTACATTGGGATCTCTAATAAAATCACATTTCTAATTGGAAAACTCTGGTGCTGGTGGAGTTCTGTCTTTGCAAGGATAATGCAAATCCTGTGATCACTGTGCCCAGTATGCTGCCTACACTCTGAGCCGTCTGTGAGGCTTGGTAAGTAGTAAGTACTGGCTGTTTTTTTCTTTTTGTAAAGAAAAAAAAAAAACTACCATGTTATTCACATGAGTTAAATAAATTTGAGAAGTTGTTTTAAAACAGTGCTTCAAACTGAATGTCTGATGAGTTTGTTATTTGACAGGACAGCAAGAGTGTATGCAATTATTCAAACTCTGAACAGGAAGAAGGCTGGTTTTCAGTTTATATTGTTAAAATAGCATACCCATAGTCTGAGATGGACAAGTTATTTGCTGTCTTCATCACTTTTCAGCCCTGTGGGAAATCTTAGTTTCAGCCAACTTCATTTTTTAGTTCCTTTAGAAGAAAATCTTGTCCTGATCCTGCACATTGTAGTTAGTCTGGCTTCACCACTTGCTGGCTGTATGACCATGGGCAGATTTCTAAACCTCAGGTTCTTTATCAAACTGGAGCTCAGACTAGTTACCGTGGGTTGTCAAGAGTGAAGTAATTTATATACAGAATAAATTCAGAACACGTAGGTGCTTTGCAAACGATGGCTTCCTTCTTGATGTCATAAATGATGCAATTAGCCACCAGCTTCCTGAAATGTTATCGAGGATATGACCCAGATGTTATACTCTTTCAAAATCATCATTCTGGCTGTAAATGTAGTCAAAGAGGGAAGGAAGATTGTTATACTGTTTTATGCAAGATTTTAGAGAGTGTATTTTCCTACTGAGAGAAAGTAAGATTCACAAATGACTATCTTTACTATTCATGAAAACATTGTGCATCATGTCAGGCTTCTGTCATGACCACTAAGAATATAGAATCCTAGAAATTGTATAGAAATCCTAGTTTCTACTAGTTGTCCTCAGGAACTAGTAGAAGAAACGAGGAAGCAAAATGAAATTGTAGCATCACATGGTGAGTGCAATCGTAAATGAGCACAGGGTCTTCTGAGAGCCCATGGGAGGGTGGGTGTTGGGGAAGTCTTCCCAAAGGAGAGAAAACTAAGCAGTTTTTCTGAAGGATGAGTAGGATTCTACCAGGCAAAGATGAAAGGATTTTTCCAGGCAGAGGAACATGACTTTTAGGGGGAAAGAAACTTCGGATAGGCAGGAAAATACACCGAGAAGTGAAGTCAGAGTCTTGCTAAGAAATTTGGATTTTATTTGAAAACTGTGGGGGCCACCTGAAGAATTTTAAGAAGAGTAACATTAGAAGTTGGTTTTCTTTGATTTTGTGTGCCATATAGGGAGTATTTCTACCCATGCTCACATATTGTATCTTAGTTCTAGTGGTATTTAAAGTTCTAATGGAATTAAAAATATCCTGGTTAAAGTAAGACTGCTTAATTCTGGCAGTCAGGATAGGCAGTTGCAGTATTTTCCCTTGTCTTCCTGCATCAACACAGCTTTCTCTAGTAGAAGTGATTTCAAGTTTTCAAAAAGTGACTAAAAAACTGGTAGTTCTCTGACATCTCAGTAATATGTGCCTCTGCTCATTTCCCTGAAAAAAACAGGACGAGTGGAACAGTTCTATTCCTTTTCTTTGTTTCTCTAAGACATTAGTTATTATACAGGAGAGAGCTGAAGAGAAGGGCCATATAAGGAAATGAAATAGTTGCTCCAGGACCTGAGTAGAGTGAGTGCATAATAACATATTTGCCAGAAACGTACTCTGTGTCAAGACTCGTTTTGGTAAACTTGTCTCCTTTCATTGGTTCTGGGACCTCAGTATGCTGTCATGCAGCTTTTTACCACCATGAAACATTCTGGGGCTGCCTCGTTTTGTTGGGAAAAGGCAGTATTGCTTTCTGAATTATTACCCTGGCGGCTCTGTAAATCAGCCCATGTTGTCACCATGCCCTCTCTGAAGGGCGCATTGTACCCAAATGACTGCATTTAGGATTGACTCTTGCCACTCCCTGCTGCTTGACACTTCTCACCACTTGTATCTGTGTCCAGTTTTTTTTCGTGTGTTCTTAAGTGTGGGCCACCCACAGATTACCACCCAGGCTCTTGAGCCTGAGAAACTTGGGAAGGTTTCTGATCCAAACCCACCTTAACTCTAGAATTCCCCTTCATTTCAACCCCTAACTATCGTCTGGCTCCTCCACCACTCTGCCCTTCTTTTTTCTCATTTGCTTTTTGCCAGACTTCTTGTTTTTTGAGGCTTCACTTTGGATTCCCCTCCCCCCTTTTTTTAACACTCAAAGTTCTTCACAGCTAGTCTTTTCAATCCCTTTTGCTTGCTTTCTCAAGGTTCTTATGTCTTCTACTGAACTGCTCTTGAAGAACGGGAAAAAATCACATTGTTCAGCATCTACCTTGGGTCAAAGGGTCAAAAAGTTGTTGAATACTAGTTAAATTTAGTCCTAGATAAGGTACTTGAGGGATTGCAAGAGCTCAGAGGTTAGCATTTTGGAGTGGAGCACACGCACACTAAATAGCATCGTATAGCAGCTGAGATGGCACTTAGGTGAGGGGCAAGAGGGACTTCATTCAGAAGAGAACCAGGATAAACAATGGGCAAAATTTATAGTCCCGTGTAAAGAATAACAGGACTTAAGAAATAGGCCAAGGGAGGTTCACCATTTTAGTGGATTTTTATCTAGCTGTTTGAACATGGCTATTTACATAATCATAGTGTAAGTAAAGCATGATAAAGTGAATCCTTACTGGGATTATTTCTGCTCTACCTTAAAAATGAGAATATTGACAAGATAGCAAGGATCTGCCCAGGGTTATTCCAAAAGCCAGGATCTACATATATTGGATCAGTGTAAATTCAACTCAGTTTTGCACACACAACAATTTTGACATACTGGGGAAGCAGGGAGCTGTGATGGAAGCAACACGAGTTGGGAGGCAGTGGGCTCTGGATTCAAACCCTGTGCCAGGCACTGATATCAAGTGAGTTACTCATCTTCCAAGAACTTGTTTCTTCATCTTTAGAATGAGCTATACCATCTACCCTAGAGGGTTGTCTTCAGGCTCTAATAAAATGATGCATGGGCAGTTAGTCCCTAGTACTTTGACATGCGTGCTGTGCTAAGTCTCTTCAGTTGTATCGGATTCTTTCCAACGCTATGGACTGTAGCCTTCCAGGCTCCTCTGTCCATGGGATTCTCCAGGCAAGAATACTGGATTGGGTTGCCATTTCCTTCTCTAGGGGACCTTCCTGACCCAGGAATCAAACCAGCATCTCATGTCTCCTGCATTGGCAGGCAGGTTCTTTACCACTGGCACCACCTGGGAAGCCCTGTTTTGACATATATTTAGCTAACACAAGGGCTTCCCTAGTGGCTCAGCTGGTAAAGAATCTGACTGCAATGAAAACCTGGGTTTGATCCCTGGGTTGGGAAGATCCCCTGGAGAAGGGAATGGCTCCCACTCCAGTATTCTGGAGAATTCCATGGACTGTATAATCCATGGAGTCTCAAAGAGTCGGACACGACTGAGCAACTTTCACTTCTGCTTTAGCTAACACAAAACAGGACACCTACTGTGTGGCAGGTACTGTTCCAAGAATTTTGAATGTATTAGGTTTTTTTAAAATTGAAGTATAGTTGATATACAATATTAAGTATACAATATAGTAGTTCACAGTTTTAAAAAGTTATAGTTTATAGTTATAAAATATTTGCTATATTCCCTGTGTTGTAAATCCTTTTGGCTTATTTATTTTATATTAGTATTCTGTACCTCTTAAAGGGATTGGGAGCAGGAGAAGAAGGGGACAAAAGAGGATAAGATAGCTAGATGGCATCACTGACTCGATGGATGCGAGTCTGAGTGAACTCTGGGAGTTGGTGATGGACAGGGAGGCCTGGCATGCTGTGATTCATGGGGTTGCAAAGAGTCAGACACGACTGAGCGACTGAACTGAACTGAACTGAACCTCTTAATCCCCTATTCCTATCTTGCCTCTTTCTCCTGGATATATTAATTCTTAATCCTTACAGCAACTCTAAGAGACAAGTACTTTTTTTCCTTTCTTTTATTCCCATTTTACACATGAGAAACTGAAACAGAAATAACACAACTTCTTCAAGATCACAGAGTCAGCAAGTGAGAGGCAGGCTATCAATCGAGACAGTTTGGCTTCAGTGCCTGCAGCCTTAACCCTATGCTATACCGCTATTGGCTCTATATTAGCTCACACTTCCATACTGCCTGATTATGATTCATGCTCATTTTTACAAGTGAAAATACAGCTAGGTTGTTCAGATCCCAGGCTGTCAGATTTGAAGGCAATCTTACTGTTTATCCAACTCAACCACCCATCTTCTGCCCGAGTTCTCTCCTGCCAAGTGGTCTTGAATCTATAAACAAAGATTTAATTATGTTCAGTATACCATACTTACTAAATTACATAGTTAGATAAGTAATAAATGTTGGGAAGAATTTAAGGAGAGGCTAGAATAAAATTTTATGATTAATATTTAGATCATCAGGAAATTCTTCTGAATAGAGTATAGTTTGCTAAGTAATCCATTTAGTTGCTTTTAGTCTAAATCAAGAACACTGTTTTTCCTTGGAAAAGATTGTCCAATTCTTGGTCTTGCCTTTGACTTAACCTCTGTAAGAAAATCAAGAAATTTGGCGGGTTTTTTTTGCCCTATTGAAGCCATATTGAGTTCACAGACAGTAAAGTGGCTTCAGGACACTTGTTAGCCTCTGATGGCTCTGGATTAGACCAAGGAAGTCTTCCCCAAACCATGTTTTCCTATAAGATATGTGATGATTACATAAACAGCATGATCTGGTATTGTGGGGTTTTCTTCTTCTTCTTTTTTTAGTCTCTCCTGATATAGGAGGCACAAGAAGCAGAACCATTTTCCTGAAACCATGAAGGCTGATAGTTTTCCTTGTCCCTGTTAGTTATATTCCACCTTTTCGTGTTGCTTCACTTGATCTTATTTCACCCTTGTGATAAACCTCAAGATTTTTCTCTCCCCTGTTTTGCAGAAAACAAGCCCAGGTCATTTATCAAGTATGCTTAACCCCCTCCCAGTAAGGCGGTGGACTAAGGCTAGAACCAAGGTCTTCATACTTCACATCATGTAACTTTTCCACTGTAGAGCAACTGCTAAGAAGAATGTGTTGGTCTTCTCATGAATGTGCCTTGAATGAATGCTTACTGATTTGCCCAACAGTCACGGTGGCTGTTATGAAAGACAAAAGAAAAGCACATGACAAGTTCTCTGGTTCTTGGAACTGAAAGTCATTGTAAAGGCCAAACATGTATGTTTTGTGCATCTCACAGACTTCTGTCAAAAGTTTACTATGTCCTAGATGCTGGGGATACAAAGATGAATTTCTTGCCCTTGAGGAATTAGTGGAGGGAGAGACATAGACAAATAGTTAAAATGTACTGTAATGATAAAACACTAGTGCTTACTGTCAGAGAAGGCAATGGCACCCCACTCCAGTACTCTTGACTGGAAAATCCCATGGATGGAGGAGCCTGGTGGGCTGCAGTCCATGGGGTCGCTAAGAGTCAGACACAACTGAGTGACTTCACTTTGACTTTTCACTTTCATGCATTGGAGAAGGAAATGGCAACCCACTCCAGTATTCTTGCCTGGAGACTCCCAGGGACGGGGGAGCCTGGTGGGCTGCTGTCTGTGGGGTCGCACAGAGTCAGACCCAACTGAAGTGACTTAGCAGCAGCAGCAGTGCTTACTGTGGGCCAGAATTTGTGCTAGATCTATTTTCTTTAATCCTCACCACACTTTTCATCAACAAATAATACAGAGGCTCAGAGTTTAAATGATTTGGCCAGTAAGTGGCAGAGGTGAGATGCATTTGTTTTCAATAATAAATTTATAATGAAGAATTGGAGGAACTAGACTACTTGAGTGACTGCAATTAGCAGACCTGTATAGGAAGATGACTCCCTGTCAGATGGATGTGTGGGCCAATGTGGAGGCTGGAACAAAAGGAGTCAAATGAATTACAACTTCCGAATTGTCAGATAGAGATGACCTTACTGGTGGTTCAGGTCACTAAATCTTTTGGCTACAAGTCCCTGCATCTGTCTTTACATCAGGGGAACCACACGAGTGGACCATACATTAGGCTGGAAGGCTACATCTCTCCAGCTGGCCTCGGAGGAGGGCCAGAGTTTAAACTCTAGGCTTTCTGACTTGAAACCTATTTTCTTTCCACTGTGTCATGTCCCCCCTCCACTGTGTAAAGAAAGCATGTGCCCACAGTCGGTGTGGGCCCAGAAGAGGGTTGTCTGTGACTGCCTTAGGGATTAAGAGTTCATGGGATGAAGTTCTTAAACTAAGAATAAAATTTTGTCAACTGGGAAAGTGAGAGCACTGCTGGTGAAAGGAACAGGACATATTACATAAGAGGCATAGACACGAGAGAGCACAGAGTGTTAATGGAGTCACAAAGGGCCAGATGTGGCTGAGAACACAGACACATGTGGTTCAGTGACGGACGGAATACTGGGCTTTGAGACAAGTAGGCAGGGGCCACATCACAGAGGCTTGCTAAGTAGTCTAGACTTTACAGGCAGTAGAAAGCCATTGATAAATTGTAACATCTCAGATTCGTACATTAGAAAAATCGCCTTTTGTAGTCTGAAGAGAGAATCACCAATCTGAAATAGGTTGTAAATCAAAGCCAAACTGCACCTGTATCTTGAGATAGAACAACCAGACGAACATAATATGAAATTGGATTTAGTTCAGTTTTAGGCAAATTTCTGTGATCCCCTTGGAAACTCAGGACAGGAGAGGATTGGGGTGACTTCAAATGTGGCCTGGGTAGCCTTTTGCTGGGTCATCTCATGCTTGGAAATCCTCTGGCTTTTGCCTGAGCCATGGTCCTCGTTAAACCATGGAGATGGGATTGGTTCCACAGTTCAACTAAGGAACCATGTAGGCCATTCTCTGACGCACGAACACACACTCTGATTTAGACCTGGAACTGACTGTATCTCCCTGGAATTTTCTGGGCCAAAATGACCCACAGTCCCAGACTGGTCAACTAAACTCATCTCCTATGAATAATGAATACATATGACAAGGTTGTATTTATTGTACACCTATTACATACCAGGTGCTTTCATATACTTTATCATTCACTCATAATTATGTGAAGTGGAGATATCAGCCCAATTTTGTGAATTAAGAAATGAAGAGAGGCTACCTGACTAGCCCTGGCAGAGCTGGGGTTTGAGGGGCAGACTGAGGGTCCCATCACCATCCTCTTCTGATGTGAGTTCTTTTCCAGTGGCGTGGAACACAGCCATCTTGCATATTGTAATGAGGGTTCTTATCAGGCGCTCCCTGAACAACCATTACGCTCGGGACTGGACAATGATAGGCTTCTACTCTAGCAGTGAGGAGTTTTGGCTGCAAACTCCTAGGTTTACCCTAAAATAACGGACCAGCTATCCTGAAGCCTTTGCATGAAGCCCCCACCCTTACTTAGAATTGTGTGTAATTCACAGCTTGAGTTGCATAACTTCTTAGCCAATGACACATTAGAAGCAGCCGAGCCGCTAGAAAGCGTCACTTTTTGCTTTCAAGCAAGTGGATGTCACTTCTTGGTTTTGTATTAATAGAAAGTACTTGGATTTTAGAGTTGAGACAGACTGGAGCTGAATGCCCATTCACTACCAGTGTGAATTTTCAGAAGTCACTGAATTTCCCTGAGTCTTGATGTGCTCATCTGTAAGATGAAGATAATATCATTATCTATGAGATTAGTATGAGGATGAGAGACCAGGAAGTGTCCAGTTCATAGTGTTTGGTCAGTAAATAATTATCATTATTTTCAAAGCAGTGCTTTGGACTTTAACCTTACCTGTGTGAGTAAAAGGAGTTGTGATCCCTCATTTGTTTGTTTTTCAACTAACCTTTGTTACAGACAACACATTGGCCTATCACATCTGATGCTCTGCCGAAGTGAGGAGGGAGTGTTCGAGTGGTCAGCCTTGTGATTCCGATCACCTGTCTGATCCTTGAGCCACCAGCACCTGTCCCTCTCAGTGGGCTGACATGTCCTTCTGCATTTGTTCTGAACTCTTGTTTCAACCACACTTCTACTTGAAACAGTTTAGAGGAAGGCCAGGGGTCTGAGTACACATTCTATTTCTCCAAAAACAGGCATCAGAGGGCTCTCTTATAAGTGAAAAGTAAACAGATCTCCGGCAGCACAGAGGCCTCCTGCTGCCTCCCCCAGTGATGGGGCTGGGGTGCTCCTTGTCACGCCTGCAGTTTGAGCCCATCTGTTTTTCTGTCCGCCTCCTGAGTACTGTCCCTCTGTGGTTTGCATCATTTCCAGAGATGAGCCAACTCCAACCTCCTCAATCCACTTGGTCAATAACTGTCTTATTTAAACACTCCCTCTCTTTGGGCGCCAGATGTGAAGTTTCAAGGCAGTAGAGGCCAGGCTGGCTAATGCCGGGACACCTGCTTTAGCAAGCAAGCCAGTCAGCTGCTGCTTCTGATGATGTTGGCCCTTTTTCATGGACTTCATGAGGGTTTCACCTCACCAAGCACACACACAGGCAGCTGAAGGAGCCTCATAAATTATGGTTTTGTTTGTTTACTTAGAGCAGGCAGCATGGTGTAGTGGAAAGAGCCTGCACTTGGAAGCAGAAAACGTGGGTTTGAGTCCTTGCTGCTTATGGGATTTTGTCTTCAGAGTGCCTCTTTACTCACAGATATATAACACCTGAAATGATGATAAGTGCTATTTGTTTTTCCTTATCTCCTCCACCACAATGTAGCAGGTCAGGGCCTACCTTGGCCATAGTTCCATCTCCAGCACCTAGGACAGTGCCTGGAACATAGTAGGATCTTAGAGAAGATTTCCTGAATGAATGAATTCTAAAACTACCTCTTCCACTCACTGGCCATGCGATCTGGGAAAAGTCATTTTATCTTCCTTTGGCCTTCATTCTGTCAGCTGTAAAATGAAGCCATTAAATCTCTATCCCTGATGCTCTAAGATGATAAGAGTTCATTCATTTTTAAAAAGTTACTTTGGCACTTCCCTGGTGGTTGGGTTGCTAAGACTCCACACTCCCAAAGCACGGGGCCTGGGTTCCATCCCTGGTCAGGGAACTGGATCCCACACACCAAAACTAAGAGTTTGCATATGATGCAACTAAAGATCCTACATGCTGTAACTAAAGAACCCAAACATGCCACAATGAAGACAGAAGATCCCATGTACTGCTATTAAGACTGGGTGCAGCCAAATATATATATATATTTTAGAAGTTACCTTGTGTCTCTGGGATGGGCACTCTGCCAATCCCTGAAAATATACAGTCATGAATGAGTCAGAAACAGAACTTGCCCTCATAGAGTTTTGAAAGGGAAAAGTGACCAAATAAATTATGGCATGCACAGGTATTTAAGGACTGCTGTGATAAGCCCCACAAAGGATCTGCAGAAGCCGCTGTGATAAGATATAATGGGCCTAACTATGTTGGGGATCATCCAGGGTGCTATCCCAGCAACAATGACATTTAAGCTCAGACTTTACAGATAAGTAAGAGTTGGCCAGGCAAAGCGGGTAAAGGATTTCAGTCACACATGAAGGCCCTGGTGGGGGAATGTGGCTAGGGTGCAGCAATCGACAGGAAGATTGTACCCAAGCTGAGGCCAGAGGGGTAGGCTGAGCCAGACTGTTGAGAAGCCTGTGACTGTGGAAAGGACTGTGTCATTCTAAAGGCAAAGGGAAACCATGGAAGACAAGACCTGCCATTACAGGGAGAGCCCTAGTACAGTCAAAAGGGAAATCTGTACCCCTTCCTTATATCCCAGGATAGGTGGGCAGATAGCACCCCATTTTGCAGATAAGGAACCAGGCCTAGGAAGGCCAGGTGACTTACCAAGACCACTAGGCATGTCAGTGGCAGAACTTCATCTTTGACCTTTCAGTCCACTCCTCTCTCTATAGCTATAGCGACAGGAGACAGGAACAGCTATAGGAAGCACGCAACTCCCCAAGGCCTAGGAGGAAGCTGAAAGGCACCTCACATGGGGTCTGGTCATTCACTGACAGGGAGGTACTCAGGTGTGTGGCTGCTGCGTCTTAGAATGTGGTGTGGTTCCTGGAGATATAAGCGGAGGGTCTGTGAAGCTGATAGAGACCTGTGGATTGGGGGCAAAAAAAGTACTAAGAAGGGACTCCCCTGGTGGTCCAGTGGTTAAGCATCCTCCTGCCAATGCAGGAGACACGAGTTTGATCCCTGGTCAGGGAAGACCCCACATGCCATGGAGCAACTAAGCCTGTGCTCCGTAACTACTGAATCCACATTCTAGAGCCCATAAGTTGCAACTGCTGAGCCCACATGGTCCAGCTCTGAAGCCTCCATACCTATAGCCCATGCTCTGCAACAAGAGAAGTCACTGCAGTGGAAAGACCTTGCACCACTAGAGAAAGCCCACAGGTAGCAATGAAGACCTAGCACAGTCATAAAGAAAGTACTGGGAAGGAAGAAAACTCTAGTAGAAGCTGAGTCTGTGGGGAGATCAGCATGAGTGACCACTGCCAGCAGACTTGAGAGAGTATCATAATGGGCTTGTTAGCTCCCCGAGTGGGGTTATGGGCCCAAGAGTCAGAGATCTTGGTGCTCACTACCCACACTTGGCTGGTGGGAGAGGCCCGTACTTTTGTCTCCTAAAGGGCCCTGCACAGACTATGCTCTGGGGATATTTCAGAGCCAAACTGACTTTTCAGCAATTTACTGTTGATTGAACAAATGTTTAATGTGGCGCTAGGGAGGGGAAATATTAAAGATCAGGATGACATGGTTCATGCCTCCATAGAGTTTACAATCTAGTGAAGGTTGACTGTTGGTAAGAAGTATAATAATTACAATATTTAAGAGAAGGGCTATGAGAGAGAAGTACAGGACACCATGAAACTTCTCGATTAGAAGGGGCCTCAAGTCGAAACTTGGTGGATATGGTAAGGATGCAGGGTAAATTTCATGAGGACAAGGACTATGTATACCCTTCTCACTGCTAGATCATAGCACCTGCTACATGATGCTGCACTCTGCTTAGTTGCTCAGTCATGTCCGACTCTTTGCAACCCTATGGACTGTAGCCTGCCAGGCTCCTCTTGTCCATGGGATTCTCCAGGCAAGAATACTGGAGTGGGTTACCATGCCCTCCTCCAGAGGGGCCACATGATGGGCCTGCATAAATGCTTGATGAGTGAATAAACAAAAGGAGGAGTGAATAAAGTGATGCCTATTTCTAAATTGGTAAGCCAAGTTGAGGGTGTAAATAAAGTTCCATAGTGGCTATGTCAATTTACATTCCCACTAACAGTGCAAGTGTGTCCCTTTTTCTCCACACCCTCTCCAGCATTTATTGTTTGTAGACTTTTTGATGATGGCCATTCTGACCGGTGAAAGGTGATAGCTCATAGCTCATTGTGATTTTGATTTGCTTTTCTCTAATAATGAGCAATGTTGATAATCTTTTCATGTGTTTGTTAGCCATCTGAATGTTTTTGGAGAAATGTCTGTTTGGGTCTTTTCCCCACTTTTTTATTGAGTTGTTTGTTTTTCTGGTATTGAGTTGTATGAGCTGTTTGTATATTTTGAAAATTAATCCTTTGTCAGTTGTTTCATTTGTTATTTTCTTCCATTCCAAGGGTTGTCTTTTCACTTTGCTTATAGTTTCCTTTGCTGTGCAACAGCTTTTAAATTTAATCAGGTCCCATTTGTTTACCTTTGTTTTATTTCTGTTACTCGAGGAGGTGAGTCATAGAGGATCTTGCTTTGATTTATGTCATCGAGCGTTCTGCCTATGTTTTCCTCTAAGAGTTTTATAGTATGGAGATTACTTGAAAAACTAGGAATCAAACCACCATATGACCCAGCAATCCCACTCCTAGGCATATACCCTGAGGAAACCAAAGTTGAAAAAGACACATGTATCCCATTGTTAATTGCAGCACTATTTACAATAACTAGAACATGGAAGCAACCTAGATGCACATCGACAGATGAATGGATAAAAAGTGGTGGTACATATACACAATGGAATACTACTCAGCCATAAAAAGGAACGCATTTGAGTCAGTTCTGATAAATTTAAAAAATTAATTTGAGTCAGTTTTAATAAATTAAACAAATAATAATAAAGTTTCATACAGAGAAGAAGGCAGTGTAAAGGCCTAGGTAGATTAAGAAAATAGTCCAATATGGCTGAAGAAAAGTCAAGAAAGTTCAGAGTGGCAAGATTCAAGGTTGAAGAGGTTTAAAAGGTCAGGTCATGCAGAGGAATAAACAAAACAAAAACTAAGAAACACACTAGTGGCTGATCACACACACACAAACAGGGAAAGCCAACAACTTAGGTGGCCTGAGTTTGCTGTGTTGGTTGGGGCAAGCAAAGGACCAGAAATTTAATAGGGATATACCAGAAATGAGCCAATATAGTGGGCCTTGATAAACTCCCGAACAGCTCCACCAAAACTCATGAAAGACCCAAGAGTGTACACAGGAGAGATGTGTGCACAAAGGTGCACACTGTACGCAGAGAGACCCAAGAGTGTACACAGGAGAGATCTGTGCACAAAGGTGCACACTGTACGCGGAGAGACCCAAGAGTGTACACAGGAGAGATCTGTGCACAAAGGTGCACACTGTACGTGGGGAGACCAAAGAGGGCCCTGGCTATCCACATAGTCCTGGTAGAACATGAGGCCATGTAAACAGGCAGAGGGGACAGGAGTGCACTCAATAGGAAGTAAGAGCTGGGGCAGATTTGTAAACTGCTATGATTGTGAATGTACTTTCTACCCCACACATTAGATTCATCATAGAACTAGTGAAGAAAACAAAAATCTTACGGGCTTAGAGTGTTTGAATACAGCCTCTAACCAGTGACTGGTTGACTACTTAGCAATGCTGACACAGAGACAATACCTAGGAAACAAGGCTTAAAAATAAAGTCAAGAATTCAAGAAACAAAAATAAGACAGATACCAATGGCTGCACACTATAGGTTTCACAGATTTATTCCAGGCACATCACTAAACCACCCAAAACAACACAACCCCTAAAAGAAGAAAGAACAGATTTCAGAATTGCTAGAATATATTATCTAACAAACACAAGAAATGAGATATGCAAAGAAATGGGAAAGTGTGATCCATATTCACGGGGGGAAAGCAGTCAATACAACAACACGCAGATTTGAAAGCCTTATCAACCAATTTTACCTGATTGACATTTATGGAACACTGCACTCAATAACTGCAGAATATCTGTTCTTTTCAACTATGCATGGAAAATACGCCATGCATCTTTTTACAAAATTCAATACCTATTCTTGATAAAAAGGGAACCCCTCCCCGCAATTTTCCAAAAACTAGAAAAAGAACAAAGCATTCTAAATCTGTAAAGCAGAATGTATGTAAAACCTGTGGCTAATTATATACTTAATGGTGAGATACTGAACACTTTCTGATTAAGTCTGGGAACAAGGCAGTGATATTGGTCATTATTAATTCATTCACTATTATATCATTGGAGGTTCTGGCCAATAGAATAAGATAACTAAATAAGAGACATGAAAAAGGAAAGCATGGCTTCAAAACGAAGAGGTAAAATTGTCTTTATTCTTAAAGAGTGTGATCGTGAACGTAGAAAAACCTAAGAAAATCTAAACAAGAAAAATAAAAAAAATTATGGAGCTAAGTGCATTTAATAAAGTGATGAGATACCAAGTCAACATATAAGAATCAATTGTCCAAAAAATAAATTCTAACATAAATTAGTAATAAGCAACTGAAATTAAAAAAAATTTAAATACTATCCATAACAGCATTGAAACAAAATATTTAGGAGCAAATATAACAAAATGTGTGCAAGACCTCTACAACAAAAACCATAAACACTGAAAAGAGAAATTAAATTCAAAATTAATGGAGAAATATCATGTTCATGGATTGGAAGAACCCAGTATATTAATTTGTCAGTTCCCCCCAAATTGATAAAGAGGTTCAAAGCAGTATCAAATTTCTAGCAATCCTCTTTTAAGAAATTGACAAGTTGGTTCTAAAATTTTTAGGGAAATATAGAAGATCTAGAATATAGCCATCCTGAAATAGAACAGGGGTAAAAAATTTACCATTACAGATGAGAATAATCAAACTAAATAGTTTTTGCACAGCAAAGGAAACTACTAACACAATGAAAAGGCAGCCTACTGAATGGAAGAAGATATTTGCAAATGATATATCTGACAAGGGATTCATATCCAGAATACATGAAGAACTCATACAACTCAGCATCAAAAAAACAAACAATTTAAAAAATGAGCAGAGGACCTGACTAAACATTTTCCCAAAGACAGATAGATGGCCAACAGACATAGGAAAAGATGCTCAGCATCACCAATCATCAGGGAAATGAGACACCAATGAGATACCATCTCACACTGTCAGAATGGCTATCCTTAAAAAGACAACAAATAATAAATAACAGGATGTGGGGAAATAGGAATGTTTGTGCACTGTTGGTGCTATTGCAAATTGGTGTAGCCACTATGGTAAACAATATGGTAGTTTCTCAAAAAATTAAAAATAGAACTACAATCCAATCCAATAATTTCACTTCTGGATATTTTCCCAAAGGAAATAAAAGCAGTAATTCAAAAAGATATAGGCACAGCACTGTTCATTGCTGCATTGTTTATAAAAGCCAAGATTTGTAAAGAATTGTAAAGTCAAATTAAAAAATAAAATAAAATAAAATAAAATCACAGTAAAAAAAAACAAACAAACAAAAAAACAAACAAACAAACAAACAAAAGAATCTAAGTGTCCATTATTGGATATATGGATATATGGATAAAGATGTGGTGTGTATGTATAATGTTTTATAGAACAAAATAGAAACAGACTCACAGATACAGAGAACAAAAAACAGAGAACAAAAAGATGGCTGCCAGGGGAGGTAATAGGGGGATGAATGAAATAAGCAAGAGAAATTAAAAGGTACAAACTTCCAGTTACAAAATAAAGGAGTCATCGGTGTAGAGCATGGGAAATATAGTCAATAATATTATAGCAACTTTGTATGGTGACAGGCAGTAACTAGACTGTGATTATTTTGTAATTATAGAAATATCAAATCATATAATGTGTACCTGGAATTCACATAGTGTTGTAGATCAATTACACTTCAATTAGCAACAACAAAAAAGGACGTGTAACCACTGTTTTCTAAGATGTTCTGCAACCCCATGGACTGTATAGTCCATGGAATTCTCCAGGCCAGAATCCTGGAGTGGGTAGTCTTTCCCTTCTCCAGGGGATCTTCCCAACCCAGGGATTGAACCCAGGTCTCCCGCATTGCAGGCAGATTCTTTACCAGCTGAGCCACAAGGGGAGCCCAAATAATATTTACATTGTTATAATGATGCAAAAGCTAATTATCAATATAATGAAAATTATGATAAAATTTGGAGAAGAGGATGAGGAAGGAGAGGTTGAGTTATCTTTATCTCTTATAACATTTACAAATTTAAAAATTACTTTTTTTTTTCTTTTTACTATACATATATGAGATGATAGATGTTAATGAAATGTGGTATAATCATTTTGCTGCTGCTGCTGCTGCTGCTGCTAAGTCGCTTCAGTCATGTCTGACCCTGTGTGACCCCATAAATGGCAGCCTACCAGGCCCTTTCATCTCTGGGATTCTCCAGGCATGAGTACCGGAGTGGGTTGTCATTTCCTTCTCCAATGCATGCATGCATGCTAAGTTGCTTCAGTCGTGTCCAACTCCATGCGACCCCGTGTACAGCAGCCCACCAGGCTCCTCTGTCCACAGGACTCTCCAGGCAAGAATACTGGAGTGGGTTGCCATTTCCTTCTCCAATAATCATTTTATAATATATGTAAATCAAATTGTCATGCTATGTATTTTAAATTTATACAGTGATATATGCCAATTATTTCTCAATAAAATTGGGAAAAAATTTTAATATGGAAATATAAAACATCTAGAATAATCTGTGGTCTATCCATGTTGTCACAAATGGCAATCTTGAAATAGGACATAGTTGAAGAATTTACATTCAGTTCAGTTCAGTTCAGTCACTCAGTCGTGTCCGACTCTTTGCGACCCCGTGAATCTCAGCATGCCAGGCCTCCCTGTCCATCACCAACTCCCGGAGTTCACTCAGACTCGCGTCCATCGAGTCAGTAATGCCATCCAGCCATCTCATCCTCTGTNGACCCACATGTGGCAGCTGAGTCTGTGACTTGGGGACCGGTCACCCTGACTAGCGTGTCGAGTGCAGGTCTGGTGGCTAAGCAGCCCTTCTTGGCAGGATGGCACCGAGGGAAGCGGAAGGCTGTGATGAAAGCCCCGGCTGTTCACTTTGGTTCATTGCAAAGGCTACAGGGTGTTCAGACTTCTCCATGTCCCTGTGACATTTGCAACGACTAATGTAAGGTTTAAAGTGCCCAACACACCTCTTAGAGGACAGGAAGATGTACTGAATATAAAGCCCACAATTCAGTACCTTGAGTCATAAAAACCTCCTTTTTTTTTCCCCAGGAATGTAGAATTAGAATGAGCCTGCTGCTGCTAAGTCGCTTCAGTTGTGTCTGACTCTGGCTCCCCCGTCCCTTGGATTCTCCAGGCAAGAACACTGGAGTGGGTTGCCATTTCCTTCTCCAATGCATGAAAATGAAAAGTGAAAGTGAAGTTGCTCAGTCGTGTCCGATTCCTAGCGACCCCATGGACTGCAGCCCACCAGGCTCCTCCGTCCATGGGATTTTCCGGGTAAGAGTACTGGAGTGAGGTGCCATTGCCTTCTCCTAAATCCATGTAAAGAATCTTTCTAATTTTTCAAATAGTCCCTTAAAGTAGCATATCAACATTTCTTCAAATATTAGCAAATGGTGGTTACTTAGCACTTTGTAGACTAAACCTCTTTGGAACAGCACTTAAAGAATACCCAAGTCAGGGACTTGCCTGCCAGTCCAGGGGTTAAGACTTTGCTTTCCACTGCAGGGGGCTGGGTTTGACTGCTGGGCAGAGAGCTAAGATCCCACATACCCTGTGGCCAAAAAGCACCAAGCATAAAACTGAAGCAAGATAGCAGCAAATTCAATAAAGACTAAAAATGGTCTACGTTAAAAAAAAAACAAAAACCCAAGTTAGATGGCTGGTCTTTTGGCTAATCCAGACATTCTTAATCTCTGTTTAACTTCAGCCCTGCCTTCCTCTCCCCCTCTGAGGAAACTACTCTCAAATACTCCTGGTTTTCCTAGATTTGGACTTCCCTGGTGGCTCAGATGGTAAAGAACCTGCCTGCAGTGCAGAGTACCCGGGTTCAATCCCTGGGCCAGGAAGATCTCTTGGAGACGGGAATGGCTACCCTCTTCAGTATTTTTGCCTGCTAAATCGCATGGACAGAGAAGCCTGGCAGAGAATAGTCCACGGGGTCACAAAGAGTTGGACATGACTGAGTGACTGACACACTCACCCTCCTAGATTTAGTGAAGATAACCTATTGTTCCTCATTAACACTCACTGCAAACCTACTGTGGATGGAGGGAGGTCCTGGTGATGGAGCAGGGTCCCTTCAGCCCCCTTGTTGAATTCTTCATCCCCAAATGCAGGGTACCGCAAGACTAGCTTGCAGGGTACTGCGAGAGTAGCTTGAATGGCTCCGAGCAGACCTCCCCTGTGTGACTGTGCTTCAGATCTGACCCAAGACCTCCCTTCGCCCAGCTCCCCCATCCCATGAGTCACCCACCACCTATCAGGAAGGGCAGCTGCTGAGCCTGGAAGCGCTGGCTTCCAGCTTCCCAGCGCTGCGGGATGTGTTCCAGGGCAGGACGCTCCATTCAGGGCCTCACCCACACTGCCATGTGTGCCATTTATAGCAACAATCCACTTCTCCTTTTTACAGTGGGTTTGTTTATGAAATGATGTCATCAGGGGAAGGAGATCTTTTTTTCCTGAGGTCAGTACAATACATACTCGGACAAAAGGCTAAGTGCTGGGAATCAGGAGCTGCGCGAGTTCTCTGGGACCCTTCACACATGCTCCGGGGCACACCTTGACCCAGCTGGCTTAATCTGCCAGGCGAGAATGACAGTGGGGGCGACATTCCCCTGAAACAATGAACCGGCCTTGGGTGGAACCCCTGCAGAAAAGTGACTTGTTGAAGACAAATTTAGCGTCACCCTCCAGATATTCACGCAGTTTGTGAGAATGAACTGACGGTGAGCGTGTGATGGAAAAAATACAGGCTTTGTGGTCATGAAATGAAATGTTATTTGGGGCAAGACAATTGTCCTCCTGAGCCTGTTTCTCCATCAGGACACAGGCACAGCCTCACCTGCACACCAGGGCTGTGCATGCGGGCTAAGTCACTTCCGTTGTGTCTGACTCTTTGCGACCCCTTGGACTGTAGCCGCCCCCAAGCTTCTCTGTGGGATTTCCCAGGCAGGAATAGGGGGGCGGGCTGCCACGCCCTCCTCCAGGGATCCAGCCTGTGTCTCTTATGTCTTCTGCATTGGCACCACCTGGGAAGCCTGCCAGGGTTTTGCTGAGGGTGAGTTCAGGCGTGACCACCGAGGGCCCCCACTACAGAAGGCCCCGTGATGGCGTGGTGCTTGGGGCTGGTTCTCTAAGCCTCGGCCTCAGGGCCTGGGGGGAGGGGCCGGGCTGGGCCGTCACCTTGTGGTTGTAAAAATGCCCGTTGATGGAGAAGCGGTGTCGCCGGACCCTCTGGGCCTCCCCGGGCGCTCGGCTCCTGGGCCGCCTCTGGATCACACAGGCTGCGTCGCTCTTAGTCCGCATCAGCTGTGGGGTCTCCTCGTCCTCCTCCACTGGCTCTGTGGCAAGAAATGGACAAGGGGGTCAGGCTCAGGACAGGGCCTGCCGCAGTGCGGAGCGGCCTCCGTGGCGGGGCCGCGTGGCTCCCCGGCGCCCTGGGCTGCAGGAGGCGGCATCTGAGCCCTGTCCCCGGGAGGGAGGCTGGGGTCCAGCCAGTGGGATACCCATTTTGCAGACAGGAAAGGTGACCCCCAGACAGGATAACCTGTGTCACCGTGCCACACGGCCATAGCCTCTGGGCCTCCAACTCCAGGGACCCAGAGCAGGACTCTGAGAGCCCCAGCCCTGTCCTCTGGGACAAGCCCTTCACTGGGTCCAAGAGAGGGTGCAGAGAGGACAGACTCCCAGGCACGGATCCTGGCAGCTGGGGAAGAGTCCCAGAGGCCCACAGGGCCAGGTGAGAGCTGTGTTCTCTGCAGATGTCCTCCTTTTCAGAAGGCAGCACATTGCAGGGATTCAGACAACCACATCCCCTCTGGAAGCCTCCGCTTCCCTGTCCTTGGGCAAGGAGTCCATAAGAATGCCTTGGGCTGAGGAGAGATTTAGTGGGGGCTGGGCTTCCCTGGTGGGTCACTANCAATCCCTCCCAGCATCGAAGTCTTTTCCAATGAGTCAACTCTTCACATGAGGTGGCCAAAGTACTGGAGTTTCAGCTTTAGCATCATTCCTTCCAAAGAAATCCCAGGGCTGATCTCCTTCAGAATGGACTGGCTGGATCTCCTTGCAGTCCAAGGGACTCTCAAGAGTCTTCTCCAACACCACAGTTCAAAAGCATCAATTCTTCGGCACTCAGCCTTCTTCACAGTCCAACTCTCATATCCATACATGACTACTGGAAAAACCATAGCCTTGACTAGACGGACCTTAGTCGGCAAAGTAATGTCTCTGCTTTGGAATATGCTATCTAGGTTGGTCATAACTTTTCTTCCAAGGAGTAAGCTGATCTCTAATCTTACAGTAATGCCACAGTAATCAAGACAGTGTGGTACTGGTATAAAGATGAAAAAAGAAAGATCAATGGGGCAGAATACTTAGTCCAGAAATAATGAATAGTTAATTGACTTTCAGGCCTCCCCAGTGGTTCAGC
Organism: Neotragus pygmaeus; assembly: GCA_006410875.1. Classification (NCBI taxonomy): domain Eukaryota; kingdom Metazoa; phylum Chordata; class Mammalia; order Artiodactyla; family Bovidae; genus Neotragus; species Neotragus pygmaeus. The sequence continues at coordinate 986,711 of SJYV01030229.1, read as the reverse complement.
AGTAAAGAATCTGCCTGAAATGCAGGAGATGCAGGTTCAACCCCTGGGTGGGGAAGACCCCCTGGAAAAGGGCATGGCAACCCACTCGTGTATTCTTGTCTGGGAGAATCCCATGGACAGAGGACCCTGGCAGGCTACAATCCATAGGATCACAAAGAGTCAGACATGACTAAAGAGATATAGCACGCACAACTGATTTTCATCCAAAGAGCAAAAGCAATTCAATGTGGAAAGAAAAGTCTGTTCAACAAACAGTGCTGAAACAATTGGCTATGAAAATGTTTTCTAGAAGAAAACATAGATTATTTTAATGATCTTTGGCTAGGCACAGATTTCCTAGACAGGTCCCAGAAAGAAATAACCATAAAAGAGAAGTCAATAAAATAGTATTCATCAAAATTTAAAGGTTATATTTAAAGCTTCTGCTTATCAAAAGACACCATTAAGAAAATGATTAGGAAAGCCATAGACAGAGTAAATCGTCACCATACATTTATCTATAGCCACATCTATATTGACAAAGGAATTTTATTCAGAATATATAAACAACTCCTACAACTCAACATTAAGAACACCAGGTTAAAATCCAATTTTTAAAAAGTGGGCAAAAGATAAACAGATTCTAAACAAAGGGAGATAAACAATGGCTGATAAACACATGAACAAGTGCTTAATATCATTATTTATCAATGAAACAAATGAAAACATCATTGAGATATCACAACATGCCCACTAGAATGTCTAAAATTTAAAAGGCTGGCAATACCTAATGTGGTGAGGATGTGGAGTAAGCAAAATACATTGCTGGTGGGAGTGTAAAGTGTAGTGATGCAATGACTTTGAAAATTAGTCTGGAACTTTCTCATAAAGCTAACATGTACCTACCAAATGACTCAGCAATTCCACTTGTAAATATTTACCCAAGAAAATGAAAACATATGTCCATATAAAAATTTTTACACTAATGCCCATAGCAGCTTTATTCCAAAACTGGAAACAACCCAAATATCTATCAACAGGTGAATGGATAAACAAATTATGCTATATTCATATAACAGAATACAACTCAGCAATAGAAAGGAATGAACTCTACCAAACATTTAAAGACGACTTCACACCAGTTTTGCCAAACTCTTAAAAATTCAAAGAGAAGACACTTCTCAATTCATTCTATGAGATCACTGTTATCCTACTACCAGAAACCAAAGACATCACAAGCAAACTGCAGACTAGTACCTCTTATGAGTAAAGATGCAAAAACCCTCAACAAAATACTACCAAACTGAATCAGCAACATATAAAAAAATTACACACCCTGACCAAGTTATGTTTATCCTAGGAATGTAAGATTGATTAAACATCTGAAAATCAGTTACTATAACATCTTATCAATAGGATAAAGGTTAAAAACTACATGATTATCTCAATAGTCTGATAAAGTATTTGACAAAATCTAACATGGTTTCATGATTTAAAAATAAAAAACACTAAAAAAAAAAAAAAAGAATAGAAGGGAATGTCCTCAACCTGATAAAAGGCACTGATGGAAACCCATGGCTAACATCATATTTAATGGTGAAAATCTGAACGCTTTCCCCGTATGATCAAGAATAAGACAAGGATATCTCTTACCACTTCTATTTAATGTTGTACTGGAAGTTCTAGCCAGAGCAATTAAGCAAGAAAAAGCAATAAAAAGGACCTATTTAGGAAAGAAAGAAGTAAAACTATCTCTATGTTCAGAAGACTCTACTTCTAGTAGAAAATCCTAAGGAATCCACTAAAAAACTAAACCTAATAAACTAGTTCAGCAAGATTTCAGAATACAAAATCAATACACAAAAGTCAATTTTTGTATTTCTACAAACTAGAGATGAACAATCTAAAAATTAAATTAGAAAACAGTCCCATTTAGAATAGTATCAAAAAGAACAGAAATACATTTAACAAAGAAATATAACATTTGTATTCTGAAAACCACGCCACACTGTCAACAGAAATTAAAGAAGACCTAAGTAAGTGGAAAGATACCCCACTCTCATAAATCAAAAAATTTAATATTGTTAACATGGGAATGCTCTCTACATTGATCTGCAGGTTCAATGCAGTCTCTATCAAAATCTTTTAGCAAAAGATTGCTTTTGTGTGTATGTGCAAAAAAGCTAATCCTGAAATTTATATGCATATATAAGGGGCCATAAATTGTCAAAACTACCTCAAAATGGAAGATGAAAGTTGGAGTCTCAAATTTCATGATTTCAAAACTTACTACAAAGATATAGCAACCAAGACAGCCTGATGCTGACATAAGGATAGACATATAGATCAATGGAACAGAATTCATCGTCCAGAATTAAATGCTTATATTTATGGTCAACTGATGTTTGACATGGGTGCCAAGACACTTCATGAGAAAAGAATAATCTTTTCAATAACTGGATATTCACATGCTAAGAAATAAACTTGGGTCCCTTTCTTGCATTATATGTAAAAGCAAACTGAATAGCGGCTGGAGGAAGGGGTGAATGGGGAATTCTTTAATAAGAGTTTGCTTCACAAGATGAAAAGTTCTGAAGATTGATTGCACAGCAGTATGAATGTACTTAACACTACTGAACTGTGTACTTTAAAATAGTTAAGATAGTAAATTTTATGTTATGGATATTTTACTACATTTTAAAAGTTTTTAATAAAAACACTTAACTCAAGGTGGATTATAGACTTAAATATGAGGGCTAAAACTTAAATTTTTATAAACTTGGGTTAAATAAAGCCTTCTTAAAACACCAAAGGCATAAACGATGAAAGAAAAGATAGTTAAACTGGATTTCAAAGGATGCTTTCAAAAACAAAAAAAGATCACCCACAGAATGGGAGAAAATATTTGTAAATGATTTATCTAATAAGGGAACTGCATTCAGAATATATAATGAACTGTTACAATTCAACAATAAACAAATAACCTACCGGAAAAATCGGCAAAGAATTGAAACAGAATCTCTCCAACGAAGATACACAAACAGCCAATAAACACATGAAAAAAAAATGCTTAGCATTATTAGTCATTAGAGAAATGCAAATGAGAATTACAGTAAGAAAACACTTTACACCCACCGGAATAGCTTTAATAAAAAATACAGTAACAAGTATTGTTGAGGATATGGATAACTTGGAACCCTCATGCCTTGCCAGTGGAAATGTAAAATGGTGCAGCCCTTTTTGAAAACCATTTGGTAGCTCCTCAAGAAGTTAAACATAGAGTTGTTACCATATGACCCAGAAATTCTACTCCTAGGTAGTGATATGTATCCAGAAGAAATAAAGCTTGTGTCAAAACAGAAATTTGTACACAAGTGTTCATAGGAGTGTTATTCCTAATAGCCAAAAAGTAGAAACAAACTAAACGTCCATCAATTGCTGAACAGATATGTAAAATGTGGTCTAACCATACAACAAAGTATTATTCAGCCATAAAAAGTATTATTCAGCCATTAATACATGCCATAACATGAATGAACCTTATAAATCTTATACTAAGCAAAAGAAGACAGGAACACAGGACTGTGTAGTATGTAACAATGGGATGCTGAGTAGACTCAAAAGGTACAGCATATAATCAGTATCTGCTGAATGAATAAAGGAATTAAGTTAAATGCTTAGGACCTGGCCAACTGGTTTCAGAAGTTGAAAGAGAAGAAAACCTAAACTAATGCTGAGTTTTCTAAGCTGGGTGTACGAGGAGCAGGTGGAAGCATGAACGATACCTGAGGAGACCTGGTAGGCTCTGGAGATCTTGGGTCTCAGAGGGAAGCACAGATTGGAGCCATTGACTTAGAGGTGATAGTCTTGGTTAGATGATGGTCAAGTTTACCAAGGCAAAAAGTTCAGAAATAAAAAGAGCCAGGAGCAGGGGTGCACCTGAGCCTTCTGCCCTTTTTTCTTTTTTTTTTGGAAGAAGTTGTCTGAGACCCTGGGTATTCAAGTGACAAGAGGGGTGTGTGGTGCAGGGGACAGAACCCAGGACTAGGGTCTAAGGACCTATCTTGCTACATGACCTTGGGCAGCTGATCTTACTGTTTGAGGCTCAGTTTCCTCACCTGTTATCAGGGACAATAATGCCAGTTCTCTCTCCCTCCCCAAACTGTTGCCTGGACTAAAAAGGGAGAAAGCATAAGAAAGTGCCTTGTAAACTGTAAAAGACTCACCAAATGCAAGGGATTATTATTATTGTAGTGGGAGATGCAGAAGGCCAATAAAATGGATTTGGTTGCAGTAAGCACAGGGCTTACTTTCTGTTTCTTAAAAAAAAGAAGGAAGAAAGAAAAACCAGCAGCAGCAAGTACTGCCAGGGGCACAGCGTAGTTTTTCCAACTTCGAGAAGCAAATAAGAGACAGGGGCCAACTGGCTCATCCCAGGAGGCCTGTCTTCACCAATTGAATCTGAACTCATGGCCCAGCGAATGGCTGCAGGCACGGGCCCAGGACAGCAGGCCCTGTCCTGGCCGGGCGGGCCCCAGGGAGCGTGGGGCCGATGGAGGTTGTCCACATGGCCAGAGACCTGGTCCCTGGGACCCTGTGGGTTGGAGCTCCCTGCAGGCCCTGCCCAGCCAGATGTCCTCCTTAGGGTCCCAGGTGGCCCATGAAGGGTGCTGCCCAGCCCCGGGGCCACAGCCAGGAGCACCACTTCAGGGTTAGGCAGCGAGACGACCACGGCCTCACCATGAAGGAGGCCAAGCTGGGCTCTATGACTCTCTAGGTGGCCAGCCCCGTTAGAGCCCAGGCCGCCCTGGGCCTGCCAGCACTGCGGGACGAAGTCCAGCGCAGGAGGCTTGAGGAAGCTGCTTCCAGTTCTTTCCAGGCCCAGAGACACGTCTCCCCAGTGCCTGGCTAGATATGAGCCCCAGCAATTTCTGTGCCAGCCTGGAGAAAGTAAGCCCTGTGCTTACTGCAACCAAATCCCTCAAACAGCACCTCTGAGGCAGCCACGTTCTCAGCAAAGCTTCAAAGCCAGGGTGAGAGAGAACCTCAGCTACCACCTAGTTCAGCCACTTGCCCCCCTTTTCAGCTGAAGAACCTGAGGCCGGGAGAGGCAAGAACCTACTGGAAGGTCAGATCAGGGGAGCTTCTCTGAGGCTGACCTATGGTGCAGAGAGCAGAAATCAGGACTCCAGCGCCCCCGGCCATCTACCTCTCCCCATTAATGTTATTTTACAGTCTCTTCCCCTCGAGACCACTGCTCTTTCACCTCCCTGAGCTGCCTGGCCAGCCCGACCAGGCTGAGGCTAAGCCTCTGCTTCCCTGCCTGTCTGGTGCACAGGCCTCCCTGGGTAGGTGATGCAGGGGAAGGGGTGGAGGTCAGGAACCCCATCACCAGGTCCACTTCTGCCAATACTGGGGAGAAATGGGCACAGAAACAATGTCACCTTCTGTAGAATGACTCTCCCACTGGGGCCCTGTGCTGGAATTTCTTCTGCCCTTCCTGCTGCTACCTCCCAGAGCGTCTGTTCTTCCCTTCAAAGTTCATCCTCCTTCCTCAAAACCCGGCTAAGGACTTAGACCCAGCACCATGCCCCTTGCATGCGCCAAGACACAGACACAGCTTACCAGCACAGCCTGTCCAGTTGAGGAGACACGAGAATGCCCTGCTACCAGCATGAGGACTATATGAGGGAGGGGAGGACAGCGGAGAGGCCCGGGGCCCCCTCCGCCCCCAGCCCAGCCCANGGGAGAACCGATCTGCCCGGCATCATTTTGCAGAGTGGATAACAGGACAAGAAGCAGGGGTCCCTACCTCTTGTTTCAGCGCTCCTGAGACCTCTCTCATGGGGCCCCACCACTAGGGCTGGGCCACTTGCAGAAACCTGCTTCCAGGGAACTGGTGTGCTGTGTGTTGGGCACGGCGTGTCGATCACTGCCACTGCCATGGTCTGGAGCGAGGGAGCGCCTGCAGTAGACGTGAACGGGGACAGGTTAGACCTGGGAGCTGCATCCATTCGGGGAAGAGGTTCAGAGCTGGTGAGGTCTCAGATCATCTGAAGCCCGCTCCTTCTAGACAGAAGAAGGCCGGAGCGCAGAGGGGCTGCGCTTGCCCAGGATAACATGGACAGTCTGCGGTGTTCAGTCACTCGATTCCTTCTGACTCTATGCCCAACCTGGCATACTGTTGGGGAGAAAGAAACTCACAAGTCCCAAGGAGACACGACCTCTCCTCCAGCGTTTGTATGTCCCCATTCTTTAGTTTTCTGAAACACAGACGTGTGTTGGTGGGAATGAGCAGGCCTGCCTGAGTACAGTGATGAGACCAGACTGCTGCATGGTTTAGAGGTCATTCTGCAAAAGGTCTCAAATGCCAGATGAATTTAATCTTTACCCAAAAGGATGCTGTAAGGTGTAGCGAGTCAAGAGACAGGATGGAGACTGAACTCCATCATTTACTAGTTGTGTGAACTTGGGCAAGTCATTGAACATCCCTGAGTTCCCATTCCTTCGTCTATAAAACTGGATCACAATAACACATCATGACCAGGTTAAATAAGACGTAAATAAGGTGTAGAGTGAGCACCCAGCACAGAGCCTGACACACACATTTACCTACACTAAGGGGCACCTGTGTGTCTCCAACAGACATCCTGGGCTCACAATGGATGCTCTGCCAAGACCCTGAGCTGTACCCAATTCCTTAGACCTTAACAAGCATGTCCCACCCAGGGCTTGACCCCATGGAGGGTCAAAAGTGAGGGGGATTCCTTCTCTCTAACCTGTCACAGAACTCACAGTCTTTCTGAGGAGCTAGCAGTGTGCATGCTGTGATTCTTACTGTTGACGGATCAGATATGCCAGGACGGGAACACCTGGAGATGTGGGGTGGAGAGGCAGTTCTGGCCCCACCACATGCTCTTTGTGGGTAAAAGTTTGATTTTGCTCTGGACGCCGGTTCCCAGCACAAGGCCAGAGTAGAGCAGACATTAGGGAGTCACAGCGGGCAGCCCCTCCTGCTTCATCCAGACCCCTCTCAATATAATCCACAGGCAGCCAGGGATGCTGTAAAGACCACATACTCAGAGGCAGCTCCTCCTGGGCACAGCGCAGCTTTTCTGCCATTAACAGTACAAAGCAGGACAAGCCTCCCAGTGGCCTCGCCGAATTGCAGTTTCTCATTTGCAGCCTGAGAATAATGCCTGATGGGGTAGTCTCCTGATGGGGTTGATTTATTCCATGAAATATCATGTACAGAGCACACCCTCTGCATGACACTGGCACAGTGGGTGCTCTCCAAAATGGTGGCAATTATGTTCTATGTGAGGACCATCTTCCCAGACAATGAACCCTTGGAGGGCTGTGTTAAAGTCTTTTTCTCTTCTGCCCCTCAGACCCAAATGGTGCCAGACACCCAAGTTTTTTTTTTTTTTTTCCCCTGAAAATGACTGAAGAATCTGCTAACCTGAGAAAGGGAAGAAGGCAAGGATTTGCCATTTGGTGTTTTCACGCAGCTGAGGTCATAAACGATGAATCACGTGTAATTGGATGCTGAGTCTCTGTGTGGGTTCCAATTTGTGATCTCATTTTATTCGCACAGCCCCACCCCCTGCTAACATCATGTTTTGCAAGAGGAAATGGAGAAATGGGGATTGGTTGCCCCAATTTCCAGATGGGAAAACTGAGCTTGAGAGAGGCTGAGTGACTGATCTGGGTCACCTGGCAGTTAATCCCATGGCTGGGACATTCTTTTCCCTTCCAGCCCAAGGGTTTTTGCAGGAGTCCAGTGCTAAGTGTGGGTTGCTCCAGGTTGCAAGGAACGGAGACCCACTGATTATTGTGGGTACTTGTTGGGGTGGCGAGGAAGCATGGGACTTCTCAGGAGGAATGGCCTTTTTGATACCAGGGTCTAAACTGTGGCTTTGTTGGCTTAGCAGCCCCTCCAGCCCCCTTGAGAGGTGCAGCCTCAGCTCCCACCTTAGCCCCTCCTGGTCCCATGACCCAGCCTCTTGCAGTGTCTGCTTCTCTTTCCTGCCTGTGTTCTGTACCTTCCATTTAAACCCCCTAAAACACAGAATCTGTTAGCTAGACAAGCGTTTTGGTTGCAAGGAGCTCCAGTTCTCTCAGGCCATCTTAGGAATCAATTTCTGCACTGAGGGGACACATGGTCTGGAACTGGGAAGAGCTCAGGCACCAAGGCAGCCCTCCACCCACTCCACTCTCACATGCCACTGCTCTGACCCGCTCAGTCCAGACCCCTGCAGGGCATAGGCAGACAGGCCGAGCTAGTCACCACTGGTGAGCTAATCATTTCACCAGCCGACCCTTTGCAGACACCAACTAGGGGTCCAGGGACCCGGAGAGCCGATGCTCTCCTGACCTCTTGACAGATCAGTGGCCTTCCCTGGACAAAAACACCTGCCCAGCAGTGCTTTCTCAAAAGAGTTCAGGGTAGTTGCTTTACTAGAAGAAAATATTGGACAGGTTAAGCTGTGAACATCCTTATCCATGTGCTCAGTCAGGTCAGACTCTTTGTGACCCCATAGACTGTAGCCGACCAGGCTCCTCCATGGAATCTTCCAGGCAAGAATACTGGAGTGGGTTGTCATTTCTGACTCCAGGGGATCTCCTCCACCCAGGGATCAAACCCATGTCTCCTGAGTCTCCTGCATTGGCAGGTGGGTTCTTTACTACTGAGCCAGTGTGAACATCCTTACTGCCTTCAGACTGACTTTGCCTCTACTTATCCTTTACTTATCCATCACAGTAATCCAAACCTATGCCTCTGCCACCAATGCCCAAGAAGCTGAAGTTGATCAGTTCTATGAAGACCTAGAAGACCTCCTAGAACTAATACCTAAAAAGAATGTTTTATTCATCATCAGGGGACTCAGTTCAATTCAGTCAATCAGTTGTGTTTGACTCTTTGTGACCCCATGGACTGTAGCATGCCAGGCTTCCCTATCCATCACCAGCTCTCGGAGCTTGCTCAAACTCATGTCCATCAAGTTGGTGATGCCATCCAACCATCTCATCCTCTGTTTTCCCTTTCTCCTCCTGCCTTCAATCTTTCCCAGCATCAGGGGCTTTTCCAAGGAGTCAGTTCTTTGCGTTAGGTGGCCAAAATATTGGAGTTTCAGCTTCAGCATCAGTCCTTCTAATGAATATTCAGGACTGATTTCCTCTAGGATGGACTGGTTGGATCTCCTTTCAGTCCAAGGAACTCTCAAAAGTCTTCTTCAACAGCACAGTTCTTTGGCGCTCAGCTTTCTTTATAGTCCAACTCTCACATCCATACATGACTACTGGAAAAACCATAGCTTTGACAAGATGGACCTTTGTCAGCAAAGTAATGTCTCTGCTTTTTAATATGGTGTCTAGGTTGGTCATAGCTTTCTTCCAAGAAGCAAGCATCTTTTAATTTCATGGCTGCAATGATTTTGGAGCCCCCCAAAATAAAGTCTCTGTTTCCATTGTGTCCCCATATATTTGCCATGAAGTGATGGGACCGGATGGCATTGGGGATTAGAATGCAAACTGCAAAGGTAGGAAGTCAAGATATACCTGGAGTAGCAGGCAAGTTCAGCCTTGGAGAACAAAATGAAGCAGGGCAAAGATTAACTGAATTCTGCCAAAAGAATGCACTAATCATAGCAAATACCCCTTTTCAACAACACAAGAGATGACTTTACACATGGACACTATCAAATGGTCAATACCAAAATCAAACTGATTACATTCTTCATAGCTAAAGATGGAGAAGCTGTATACAGTCAGCAAAAACAAGACCTGGAGCTGACTGGCTCAGCTCATCAACTTCTCATAGCAAAATTCAGGTTTAACTAAAGAAAACCAAGAAAAACACTAGGTCAGTCAGGTATGACTTAAATCAAATCCCTTATGAATTCACAGTGGAGGTAATGAATAGATTGAAGGGACTAGATCTAGATAACAGTGTGCCTTAAGAACTATGGACAGAGGTCTGTAATATTATACAGGAAACGGCAAACAAAACCATCCCAAACAAAAAGAAAAGCAAGAAAGCAAAGTGGTTATCTGAGGAGGCTTTTACAAATAGCAGAAGAATGAAGAGAAGCAAAAAGCAAGGGAGAGAGGGAAAGAAATATCCAATTAAACACAGTTCCAAAGAATAGCTAGAAGAGACCAGAAGGCCTTCTTCAATGAACAGTGTTTAATAATGGAAGAAAACAACAAAAGGGGAAAGACTAGAGACCTCTTCAGGAAGATTGGAAACATCAAGGGAGCATTCCGCCCAAAGATAGGCACAATAAAGGATAAAAATGGTAGAGACCTAGTAGATGCTGAAGAGATCAAAAAGAGATGGAAAGGATACATGGAAGAACTGTATAAAAAAGATCTTAATGAACCGGATTACTATGATGGTGTGGCTACTCACCGAGAGCCAGACTTTCTGGAGTGCAAAGTCAAACATGCCTTAAGAAACAGTGCTGTTATTAAAGCTAGTGGATGCGATGAAATTTCAGCAGAACTCTTCAGATCCCTAAAGGAGGATGCTAACTATTGGACAATCACACTTATCTCCCATGCTAATAAAGTCATGCTTAAAATCTTGCATGCTAGGCTTCAGTATTATGCAAACCAAGGACTTGCAGATGTCCAAGCTGGGTTTAGCAAAAGAAGAGGAACTAGAGATCAAATTGCCAACATTCGGTGGATTATAGAGAAAGCAAGGGAATTTCAGAAAAAACATCTATCTCTGTTTCATTGACTACAGTAAAGCCTTTGTCTGTGTGGATCATGACAAACTGGAAAGCTCTTAGAGAGATGGGAATACCAGACCATCTTACCTTCCTCCTGAGAAACCTGTATGTGGGTCAAGAAGCAACAGTTAGAACCCTGTATGGAACAACTGATTGGTTCAAGATTGAGAAAGGTGTACAACAGGACTGTCTGTTTTCAACCTGTTTGCTTAACCCATATGCTGAGCACATCATGAGAAATGCTGGGCTGGATGAGTTATAAGCTGGAATCAAGATAGGCGGGAGAAACATCAACAAGCTCAGATATGTGGATGATACCACTCTAATGGCAGAAAGGAAAGCGGAACTAAAGAGCCTTTTGATGAGGGTGAAGGAGGAGAGTGAAAGAGCCAGCTTAAGGCTAAACATTAAAAAAAAGATCATGGCATCCAGCCCCATTACTGCATGGCAAATAGAAGGGGAAAAGGTGGAAGTAGTGACAGATTTCCTCTTCTTGGGCTCCAAAATCACTGTGGACGGTGACTGCAGCCAGGAAATCAGAAGATGTTTGCTTCTTGGCAGGAAAGCGATGACAAACCTAGACAGTGTGTTGAAAAGCAGAGACATTACTCTGCTGACACAGGCCTGTAGAGTCAAGGCTATGGTCTTCCCAGTGGTCACGTACAGTTCTGAGAGCTGGACCTTAAAGAAGGCAGAATGCCAAGGAATTGATGCCTTAGAACTGTGGTGCTAGAGAAGATTCCTGAAAGTCCCTTGGAAAGCAAAAAGATCAAACCAGTCAATCTTAAGGGAGATGAACCCTGAATATTCACTGGAAGGACTGATGCTGAAGCTCCAGTATTTTGGCCATCTGATGTGAACAGACGATTCATTGGAAAAGTCCTTGATGCTGGGAAAGATTGAGGGCAGAAGGAGAAGAGGGCTTCAGAAGACGCGATGGCTGGACGGCATCACTGATGCAATGGACATGAACTTGGGCAAACTCTGGGAGATGGTGAGGGACAGGGAGGCCTGGTGTGCTGCGTCCACGGGGTTGCAGAGTCGGACACGAATGGGCGACTGAACAGCAACTACTTATCCTGGAGTGCCCCTAGGGAGCAGGATTTCCAGGCCAGGGTGAACACCAGTCTCTCTGAGGTCCAGTCTACAGATGGGGCTTTTTTTGGCCTGAGGTGTGGTGGGTAGAAGGGACATGTAACTCAAACTTGGCAATTTATGTGTCCACAGGAGCCATTTTCATCAGCAGGGGCTATGCGAGTAGCAGGCTCCCCAAGGTAAGAGTCATCTCTTCACTGTTGATGAGTCTTGGAGTGTGAACAGAGTGAAACAGTCAGTGACTCCCTAGGCTCACAGTCAGAACTTTGTCAGCCAACCAGATGTGTGATAGATGAGGACTCAAGGCAATTGTGGCATCAAGGTGTTCTGGAAAGTTCTAGGCAAAAGTGGGCAGGTGTGGATGTGGTTAGGTGTCCCTGTGGGTGTAGGGGAATGGCTAGAATGAATGTGCAGACTCCAGAGAAGCCCACCTGGAATGAGCCCACCAGAGTAGAATTCACTGCGGCAAGGCCAAAAGAGGAAGAAATGGTACGTAGGCCCCCTATTCCGGGTGAGCCTGGGGCTCTAGAGACCACAGGGGCCAATGCCCAGGGCTCTGGTGAGGGACCTGGCATAGCCAGGCCCCCCTGGAGGGAAGTCAAGGGTTTGCGCTGCCGACCACTGGCCCTTCCTGCTCTAGATCCTGCATGTGGCCTGTGTGAGGGCCAGGAATATTATAGCTCGGGCTTTTATTCCAGGAAAGGGCCTTCACATCTGGTCTGATTTGTGGCGGGGTCAGGGAGAAGCTACCTAGTAGGGAGCAGCCAGGCTCTGCCATGACTCTGATGAGGCACTGAGGGCTGGGATTGACCTGTGTAACGTGTCCAGAGGCTGCCACTGAATCCAGCCAAAGATGAGGCACTGAGGGCAATCTGGTGTTTCTAGTCACGGGACGTCCCAGTGCCCTCTCCGCTCGCATCCACACGGACATCCAGGACAGAAGGCTTCCAGAGGCAAGTGACGCCCCCTACAGGCTGTCTTCGCTGATTGAGAAGGAATCCAAGGCCTCCTAGGGTAATATGCAGAGGCTCCAATCCCAACTTTACTGCCTGACTTTGGACAAGGCATTAACAGTCCCAAGCCTCGGTTTCTTCAACTGTCACCTGGGAAACACAATATGGATTCTGTTTTGAAGGTTCATATGAAAGCACCTTGAACACAGCAGAGCTCTGTGCACACCTGAGCCCTTCTGGCCATTAGAGTGTAACCGGACTTACCAGAAAGCAGGGCCTGCCTGTCCAGCTCACCTTTGTGAACCCAGAGTCTGGCACGCACCAGGTGCTCAGTCAATCTTTCCCGACTCACTAAATCTTTCCCGAATAAGCCAATAATGGGAAAGGAGCATTTTGAGACTCATTATTAACAAGGGTCACTCCATCAGCCAACAGAGGAGGCCAAGGGGCCTTGTGGCATTGGGCCGGCAGACCCTGTCCTGCCACTGGCTTGTTAAGGAATCTGGAGCAAGTCAGACTACTACTCTGGGCCTCAGTTTTCTCATCTGTTCAACAAGGGGGTTGGATAAGAAGAGCTCTCAGGCTGCTTCTCAGTTCTGAGGGCCTAAGGATGTGCTGGGAGTTGACTGCATGTTCACCCGCATCTGGATGAACCATTCTCCAGGTCCCGCCTCCTCCACGCCTGCTTTCTTCCTTCATCTTCTTGGTATGTTCTACTCTAATTGGGCTGTTTTCTTTTGTAGGCGTTTAAATGCCACTTTGGTCTCTTTGTACTTATGTGTCCTACCCTCCCCATCCCTGATCTCTACCCTGATTTGGGGAGCTCCCTGGAGGCTGCACTGTCTCTTCCAACCACCTTATAGGCAAAACCATCCTTCCCCTTGGCCTGCACATCCCTGTAGCCCCCATCAGATTGGGACAAGCCTCAGCTTCTCCCTTGGGTTGGACACAGGGCCGTGGCCGCCCTCACGCTGGGTGGGGGGAGGGCAGAGTGACACGCTTGCTGACAGACCAAGGCGGCGCTCTGAGGGGAGCAGGCCAGCAGCCGAAAAGGTGCAGCGTGTGCCAGGTGGGCCTTGCCAGCTGGGGCTATTTTTAGAAGCCATGTTTGCAAATTTTGTGTTAATAGTGTCTCTGTCCAAACTCTGGCTCCCAGGACTTAGGGAGGCAGAGAGCCTTTGAGAAGAACTCCCTCCCTCCTTGTTCCTCCCCTCCTCCCCATCAGTGTTCTTCTCCTCACAGGTGCCTGGGATCAGTTGGGGGGCTCCATCCAGGTCAGAGCTCTCTCCAGCCAGGCATCTGCAGACACAGGGCAAATGCAAGGGGATTGATGTGAGGGAAGGAGGGTGAAGAAGCTTGTAGTTGGGGTCAGCAGAGGCCCAGTCTCAGAGGGGAAGGTCCCAGACACAAGACCCTTCTGTCAGTGCTCATGTCACTGATGGAAACTGTCAGTTGTCTGGTCTGTTATCCCCCCAACCCCCGCCCC
>SJYV01030229.1:912743-968121 GCA_006410875.1 Neotragus pygmaeus | reverse complement strand
TGTGTGTGTGTGTGTGTGTGTGTGTGTGTGTGTGTGTGTGTGTGTGTGTGTGTGTACACGGGTGAGAAAGGGCAGATTGGCTCTTTGGAAATTTCACTTGGCAATTGCCCTATAGCAGAGGGAGTTGAAAGGTTGGGACTGGAGGCAGTGGCTTGTGATGAGGGCCCAAATGAGGGGCTGAGGCAGCCACCAGATTTGGGCCGGGGGTGAGGAGGGGACCTTGAAGGGGAAGGTCCCACCATGAGCAGCCTTCTACTACCTGAGGTTTGACCCTTACACTCTTGAGGCCTCATAAAGAGTAGCCAGGACCTTCAGCTCTGCCTGGGATGCTTGTTTAAAACGCCAAAGCCTGGCCTCACTCCACACCCGCTGAATCTCAACCTATGGCCTGGGGTCCCAGAACCCACGCTTGGAACTGTCCCCATGTTGGTTCTTGTGGGTGAATATGGGGTGTGCAGAGGGTGAATGAAGACTATGACTTCTCCATAGTCTGCAGGAAAAAATGTAACCCTTGGTCCCCACTCCCCCAGCACCGTGACTGAACAGGGACATTGAGCCCCTCATTCCCCTCATAGAGCAGCATGTCCTTCACTAGACCTCAGTGTCCTTGCCCGTAAAATGGGCACAGCCTGGCTCATCCACCCTCTCTTTTGGGGCTCTGGGAGGACTAAAGGTGCCCTTCTGTGGGGAAGGGTATTAGCGGCAAGAAACTCGAAACAGCCCCCTCTCCCACTCACTACCATTAACCAACCCCTCTAAAGGCATTTTTGTGTGTGCATGACTGATGCTGCTCAACACCCTTCTGTGAATCCCGACTGCCTTCAAATTAAAATTCTGACTCCTTAGCCTAATGTTCTAAATTGGGTCCTGGCCTTATCTCCAGCCTCCTTTCTCACAGTCCCTCATCTTGGTCCAAAACAGCATCCCTACCCTGTCCCATGGAGAAGGCGATGGCACCCCACTCAGTACTCTTGCCTGGAAAATCCCATGCGTGGAGGAGTCTGGTAGGCTGCAGTCCATGGGGTCGCTAAGAGTCGGACATGACTGAGTGACTTCACTTTCACTTTTCACTTTCATGCGTTGGAGAAGGAAATGGCAACCCACTCCAGTGTTCTTGCCTGGAGGATCCCAGGGACGGAGGAGCCTGGTGGGCTGCCGTCTGTGGGGTCGCACAGAGTCGAACATGACTGAAGCGACTTAGCAACCCTATCCCAGACACCTGTGCTTTCTTGCTTCCTTGCCTTTGTCCCAGTTGGACATAACACTCCCTCCCTCTCTCATCTCCCCCATTTTCAAATAGACAAATTCTGTCCTTGCTTTTATTATCCTGTTGAAGGGCTACCTCCATTCCTGCCCCACCCTGCCCCTGCATCAGTCTTCTACGAAATACTCCAGCACTATTTAGTCCTCTGTTAAAGCACTAATTACCATCTACACTGGTTAAGATCTTGAGTTTGGAAGTTTGATAAACCTGATTTGTTGCCATGATTGTGTGGCCTTGGGCAAGTCCCTTAACCTCTCTGAGCCTCTATTTCCTCCTTGTGATTACTGAGGGGATTCGGGGACTTAAGGAAAGGGAGAGTGCTTGGAGGCAGTCACTGCAGTGTCATGGTTAAAACTTCAGCCTTTGAACCAGAGGGAATGGGTTTGAAATTCTGCCTGCACTCATCGGCAGTATAACTTTGGGTACATGCTCAGTCTCAGTTGTGTCCAACTCTTTGTGACTCTATGGACCATAGCCCACCAGCCTACTCTGTCCATGGGATTTTTCAGGCAAGAATACTGGAGTATTTCCTGCTGACCCAGGGCTCAAACCTAAGTCTCCTGCATTGGCAGGTGGATTCTTTACCCCTGAGCCACCTGGGAAGCCTATGACTTTGGGTAAGATTACTAAAATCCCTCTTTGCCTCAGCTATGCGATTTGGATAATATTTGTGTAGCGAATAGATTATGGGATGGCCCTTGTGATTTCATATCCTGTACAATGCCTGTTTTTGAGTCTGAGTGGAACCTGTGATTTGCTTCCGGCCAGTGGAGTATGTCAGAAGTGAGGGGATTTTGCAGATGTGATAAAAGTCTCAAATCAGTTGATTTTGAGTTACTCAAAAGGAAGATTATCTTGCCTGGGCCTAATTTAATAAAGTAAAAGTTCCTAAAAGGAACCAGACCCTCCTTGGAGTCAGAGACTCTCTGTTGCTGACTTTTGAAAAGTAAGTTGTTATATTGTGAGACTATACATCCATGGAATTCTCCGGGCCAGAATTCTGGAGTGGGTAGCCTTTCCCTTCTCCAGAGGATCTTCCCAACCAAAGGATTGAACCCAGGTCTCCCACGTTGCAGGCAGATTCTTTACCGGCTGAGCCACAAGGGAAACCCTATGTTGTGAGAGGGCCCATGTAAAGGGCATGTGGTGGTCTCTAGAAACCAGGAGTGGGCCCTAGCTGACAGCGAGCAAGAAAACAGGGACCTCAGTCCTTTTACCACAAGGAGCTGAGTTTTGCCAATAACCCAAGAGTGCTTTGTGGTAGATCTTTACCCCAGTCAAATTTTTGATGAAACCTCAGCCCCTACTGACATGGGGATTATGAACTGGTGAGACGCTAAAGCAGAAAACCCAGCAAAGCTGTGTTCACATTTATGACCTATGCAAACTGTGCGATAATGTATTTTTTTAAAAGAATAGTTAATGTATAGTATTATGTTCATTTCAGGTATATGATATAGTGACCTGACAATCAAATACGTTACAAAATGATCACCTTGACAAGTCCAGTGACCATTTGCCACCATACAAAATTATTAGTATCACTGACTATATTCTTAATGCTCTAGATTATGTCCTGCAATTTATTTATATCTGGAAGTTTGTATCTCTTAATCCATCTCACCTATTTCACCTATTTTGCCCAGTGCCCCATCCATAATAAATGTGTTTTAGACTGCTAAATTTGTGGTAGTTTGTTACTCAGTCTAAAAAACTGATACAAATTGTACCTATTCTGTAGGGTTCTGGTAAAGATTAAGAGGTCCCTAAAGTCCATGGGGTTGCTAAGAGTTGGACACGACTGAGCGACTTCACTTTCACTCTTCATTTTCATGCACTGGAGAAGGACATGGCAACCCACCCCAGTGTTCTTGCCTGGAGAATCCCAGGGATGGAGGAGCCTGATAGGCTGCCGTCTATGGGGTTGCACAGAGTCGGACATGACTGAAGCGACTTAGCAGCAGCAGCAGCAAAGTAAAGCCTTGGGCTTCCCAGGTGGCACTAGTGATAAAGAATCCACCTGCCAATGCAGGAGATGCAAGAGACATGGGTTCAATCCCTGGGTCAGGAAGATTCACCTGGAGGAGGGCATGGAAACCCCTCCAGTATTCTTGCCTGGAGAATCGCATGGACAGAGGATCCTGGTGGGCTACAGTCCATAGGGTCACAAAGAGCTGGACACGACTGAAGCGACCTGAGAAACACACATGCAACATAAAGCCTTAGCCTGGTGCCAGGCTCATGGGAGATGCTCAGTAAATGGTTGTAATTAGTTACCTTTGTTATTATGCTTAGAATATAGCACTTTACAAAATAAAGTTTTTAATCTTCCACTTGTTAATTAGTGAATTTAACAAATAGAATTTGCAAGCAGGAAACGTACCTTTGAGCAAACTTGCTATGAGACCTTCAGCTTGCTGGGTTATATCTGTTAGGATGCTTTAGGTTGCAAGTACAGAAAATTGACCAATGATGGCTTTCCAGCAGCAGAATTTGAGATGAGGAGTAGTGTGAAAATGTTGTGTTAGGAAGTATTTCCAAGACAAACCAGTAGTAAGGAAGTAGAGAAGTGGGACTGAGAAGGTGAGTCCTCCACACTGTAGAGAAGAGGACTCTACAGACCAAGTCCCACAAAAGGGAACTTTGGTGCCATCTTGCAGAGGATTTCTGGGGATAGTATAGATCTCTCCTCAGAGCTATACAGATCAGTGCAAGGAAGCTGGAGGACCAATACCTCCACACTCATCCATCATTGGTTAAGGGGCACCTTTGCGTGGTAGGGAGTGTGTAAATTCCCAGGTTTTTCTGGCTTTCCACACTCACAGGCATTGTGGGCTCCAGCAACCTGAGGCTAGTCTTCTGATAAGAAAAAATCGATACTGACTGTTGGGAGTGAAAGCACATTGGAAGCATGCTGCTGCTGCTGCTGCTGCTGCTGCTGCTAAGTTGCTTCAGTCGTGTCCGACTCTGTGCGACCCCATAAATGGCAGCCCATGAGGCTCCCCCATCCCTGGGATTCTCCAGGCAAGAACACTGGGGTGGGTTGCCATTTCCTTCTCCAATGCATGAAAGTGAAAAGTGAAAGTGAAGTTGCTCAGTCGTGTCTGACTCTTCGCGACCCCATGGACTACAGCCTACCAGGCTCCTCCATCCATGGGGTTTTCCAGGCAAGAGTACTGGAGTGGGGTGCCATCACCTTCTCCAAAATTGGAAGCATACAAGTATGAAAATATGGAAGGGATGAGAGGGTCATTGGCAGTACTGCTACAGTGGCCTAAGCTATGAGGATATATGTTGTTTTCTTAATAAAAAAAAATGTAAGTGGCCCCCAGATTGGCTCAGTGTGGTTCATCAGTTCAGTTACCTATAGCCTTCCTCAGCATTACTGACGTTCATACTCCTCTGCCTCATGGTCACAAGATGGCTGCTTCAGCTCCTCATCTTATGTCCTTAACTGATCGCATCTGAAGCAGGAAGCAGGAGGCAGAGGGAGGGCAGCAGCAAGAAGGCTCTCTTCTCCTGTGACTCTTCTCTACAATGTGGAGGACAAGCCCTGTGCCCCTGCCCCACTAACATCCTGCCAGAAATGGGGTTGAGGCCCAGCCCTAGACCAGTCACTGGCTGAGGAGTGTGGGGTTGCCAAAGCTGCGTTTGGTCAGTCATGGTTCACTCCAGTTGCTGAACACCTAACCAAACGGGCTTCTGTTAGCAAACAGGAGGTTGGGGAATGGCTGCCAAGGGGGCAACCAACAGCATCTGCCACAGAATATTTGCAAAAGAGACATGTTGGTATCTGCCTCTGAGATTCATGATGAGGATGAAATGAGCTGGTTTTAACTGCTGTGCATGTCCACATGTTTCTACTTTCTTGCACTGTGAGCTCACTGAATATAGAGGCCATGTCTCACTTACCTTTGCCTTCCTTGATTCTACCCTCTGAATGGTGCTTAACCCCATCTACTTCTCTCCATCCCTGTTGCCACACCCTAGTCCCCACTGCCATCATCTCTCTCTTGATAGCTATGATGAATTACTCATGGATGGCTTCCATTCTTGGCTCCCTCCAAGGCTTTGTCTCCCACAGAAGCCTGAGGAATCATTTTGTAAAACACAAATGTGATTGAGTCACCTCTTTGCTGAAAACACTTCCAGGCTTAAAAAAAAAAGGAGGGGGTGATATTCAGAATTACTACTGATTTGACATAGGTGACTGCAGCTATGAAATTAGAAGACGCTTACCCCTTGGAAGAAAAGTTATGGCCAACCTAGGTAGTATATTCAAAAGCAGAGACATTACTTTGCCAACTAAGGTCCATCTAGTCAAGGCTATGGTTATTCCTGTGGTCATGTATGGATGTGAGAGTGGGACTGTGAAGAAGGCTGAGCGCCGAAGAATCGATGCTTTTGAACTTTGGTGTTGGAGAAGACTCTTGAGAGTCCCTTGGACTGCAAGGAGATCCAACCAGTCCATTCTGAAGGAGATCAACCCTGGGATTTCTTTGGAAGGAATGATGCTAAAGCTGAAACTCCAGTACTTTGGCCACCTCATGCAAAGCATTGACTCATTGGAAAAGACTCTGATGCTGGGAGGGATTGGGGGCAGGAGGAGAAGGGGACGACCGAGGATGAGATAGCTGGATGGCATCATGGACTCGATGGACGTGAGTCTGAGTGAACTCCGAGAGATGGTAATGAACAGAGAGGCCTGGCGTGCTGCGATTCATGCGGTCACAAAGAGTCGGACACGACTGAGCGACTAAACTGAACTGAACTGGGCAATCAGAATAGGCATCAGCATTGACAGCCATGGAAGGACATCCTCCCTGAGCCCCATCCCTGTTCCGAGGGCCCTGGAAGAGCTGGCATCTGCCCACCTCTCCAGGCTTTCCTCTAGAGCCTGTTGTTCCTGCTCCCGGCTGCCTGTACTGCCCGCCTCCACTGCCCAGCCTGACTGTTTTCCTGGGCTGATCTGCTTGCACTTCTCCAGATGTACCACACGTATTTGTCTCCAGGCCTCTGAACATGCTGTTTCCTAGGGCTGGAATGTGATTTCCGCACTTTCTCTGGCTACTCCCTTAAAGCCACTAGTTGGGTATCCCCTCTTCCAGGAAGCTTTTTCTGAAACCCCTCCCCCACCACCATGGACTCTCACAGCCCCTCAGTGCTTTTTGCTATCAGAGTGCTTGTCACCCTCAGCTGTCATGTTTATGGCTTTCTTCCTCATCAGACTGGGATCCTTTTGAGAGTACACAGAGACATGGTAGACAGTTACGTCACCAGTGCTGGTAGTAATGGGTGGTGATGGTGGTGGTGATAGTGAAGGGTAGGATCACCCTTAGATCCAGGCAGGGGGGACCACCATCCTAGACCACACCCTCAAGAGGGCCCCACTTTGACCCCCTTTCAGCTGCACCCCTACCCATGTAGTGCAAGGAGTCCATAGGTTCAAAAGGATGTGTACTTATCCCACTTTTAGACCAGGGAATCCAGGATTCTCTGCCCAGACGGCCCAAGTCTGCTTCCAGAACTGTGCAGCCCTTTCCCCAGATCTGTTCTCTAAGCCTGAGGGGTGTTTCCTGGGGGGAATGGGCAGAGGGAGGAGGGTTTGGATGAAACTGGGACATTTTTCTAGTTACTATTGCTACATAACAGATTATGCCAAAGCTTAGCTTAAAACAAATATTTTTGGAGGGAATTTTACATTTTTTTATTGAAATGTAATTGATGTACAATTTATGTTAGTTTCAGGTTGCTACATAATGATTTGATATTTGTATACATTTTGAAACGATTACTACTACAAGTCTAGTAACCATCTGTTCCTATATAAAGTTATTCTAATGTTGTTGATTGTATTCTTTATGCTGTACTGTGTATTACATTCCTGTGAGTTATTTATTATATAACTAGAGGTTTGTAATCTTAATCCTCTAAACCTATTTTGCCTACCGCCCACGTCCCTCCCTTCTGGCAACCATCCCCTGGTTCCCTGTATCTATCAGTCTGTTTTTATTTTGTTTGTTTTTTTTCTTAGAATCCATACATAAATGAGATCATGTGGTATTTCTCTTTCTCTGTGTAACTTATTCACTTAGCATAATGCCTTCTAAGTCCATTCATGTTATCAAAAATGGCAAGATTTCATTCTTTTTCATGGCTGAGAAATATTCTGTTCTGTACGTATGTATATATATCACATCTTTACCCTTTCATATGTTGATGAACACTTAGGTTGCCTCCATATCTTGGCTATTATAAATAATGTTTCAATGAGCATTGATATGCATATCTTTTCAAATTAGTATTTTTGTTTCTTTGGGTAAATACCTAGAAGTGGAATTGTGGTTCATGTGGTAGTTCTAATTTTAATTTTTTGAGGAATCTCCATGCTGTTTTGCATAGTCACTGCACCAATTTATCATCCCACCAATAGTGCACAAAGGTTCAATTTTCTCCACATCCTTTCCAACACTTGTTGTTTGTTGTCTTTTTGATAAATACCCATGCTGAGGTTGTGAGGTGATATCTTACTGTGGTTTTGATTTGCTTTTCCCTGATAATTAGTGACGCTAAGCATCTTTTCATTTGTCTGCTGGCCACATGTCTATCTTCTTTGGGAAAAAATGACTATTCAGATCCTCTGCTCATTTTTTAATTGTTTTTTTATGTTCAGTTATGTGAATTCTTTGTATATTTTGCATATTAACCCCTTATCAGATGTATCATTGGCAAATATCTTCTTCCATTCACTTAATCTGCCATTTCATTTTGTTGATAAATTCCTTTGCTGTGCAGAAGCTTTTTAGTTTGATGTAGTCCCATTTGTTTATTGTTGCTTTTGTTTTCCTTGCCTGAGGAGACACATCCCCAAAAATATTGCTAAGACTGATGTCAGAGTGTGTACTGCCTATGTTTTCTAGGAGTTTTATGATTTCACATCTTACATTTAACTATTTAATCCATTTTTACTTTATTTTTGAATATGGTATGAAAAAACAGTCCAGTCTGATTATTTTGCATGTAGCTCTCCAGCTTTCCAAATACCATTTATTGAAGAGGATGTCTATTCCCCATTGTGCATTCTTGCCTCCTTTATTGTATGCTAATGACCTATGTAAGTGTGGGTTCATTCTGTCTATTCTGCTCCACTGACTTACGTGTCTGTTTTTGTTTTTGGTTACTGTAGCTTTGTGGTATAGTCTGAAACCAGGAAGCACCATACCTCTAGCTTTGTTCTTCTTTCTCAAGATTATTTTGTCTATTAGGTTTTTTGTATTTCAATACAAACTTCAGAACTATTTGTAAAAAAATTGGTTTTTGATGCTTGTGAAATCTGTGGGTCAAGAACTTGTATGGGACACAGTAGTAATGGTGCATCTCTTCTCCATAACGTCTGGTCCTCAGCTGGGATGACTCAGTAACTGGGGGCTAGAGTCATCTGGAGGGGTCTTGATCTGTATGTCTGATGGTTGATACTGGTAGTTGGCTAGGAGGTCAGTTGGAGTTGTCAACTGAAGCATCTGTGTATGGCCTCCCCACGTGCTCTGGGCTTCCCCACAGTATGGTGGCCTCAGAGTAGTTGAACTTCTTATTTAGAGCAAATATCTTAGTAAACAGAAGTAGCTGTGTTGCTTTTCCTGGCCTAGCCTTGGAAGTCACCCAGCATAATCTATTGGTTACAAATGAATCACAGCCTCCCCAAATGTAAGGGGAGGGGACACGGGCCACACCTCTCAATGAGAGCAGTATAAAAGCACTTGTAGACATGTTAGGCACATTTTAAAACCACCAAAGACATGCAGGCTGGGGTATTTCCACCTGGTCCATGTGTGTATGAAGCCCCCTCATAGTTCAGGCAGAGCTGGAATGAGAAGAGAGGTGGGCCAAGAGTTGGAACCTGGAGATTGCTCTTCCTGTGCTTCTATGTTCTGGCAAAGAATTCAGAGAAGTCAGAAATTTTAAAATTTGGCCTTCCGGGTCATTAAGAAATTATGTTTGTCAAAATAGGAAGATAGAAGATGTTTATTTAATAGTTTGTTTCGTTTGATTTATAGCTTTTACATATTTAGGATATGATAAGTAGGCCCTATTTGTATTCTTGGTTGGGCCCTGCAAATGAGAGGGGTGGTCTTTGTGATGGAGGCAGCAGCAATGGTGTTGGAAATGGTGGTGATGATGGTGAAAACTGTAGTGGTGATCATTTGAAGGCTCAACATTTATTGAACATCTGTTATAGGTCAGTAGTCAACCACATCACATCACCATTGTCTTCACCATCATTATTTCCCTCATTTTCTTCTTGAAAAAGCACGTATTATGGGGGCTGGGTTAGGGGCTGGGAATGCAAAGATGACTGCAATGTGGTCTCTGGCTCAAGAAGCTTACTGACCAGTGGGATAAAGGCTCTGGAACAGGTCTTTGTGATACAAAAAGTTGAATTACAGAAGAATGTACAATGGTGGGGGCAGCAGAGGGGACCAGGAGAGCCATTCAGAGGAGGGCCTAAAATCTAAGCTGGCCCACGATAGGCAGAGAAGAGGGAAAGGCACTCCAGAAAGTGGAAACAGCATGTTTAAGTTACGGAAGAGAGGACAGTAGTTTAAGAAATGATAGCCTGGAAACAGGGATTCCTTTTGACCCTGTGTGTGCTATCCACACTCTTATTTGGGGAGGCTACTTCCCCAGTCCAATCACAGGATTCTAATACCTCCTTCCTGATCACCCAAGATGGACCATCTGAGTTCTCCCCTAGGAACTTTCTATTGGAACTGGAAGGGAAGAGCCTTTGAATATTATCTGACAGGGAGCTATCAGGATGCTGAACAGTTCACAGTATGTCTGCTTCTTAAAAGAGTTGGTTGGAAAGGAAGTGCTGATATGCAAGGTGAAACAGAGAAAGAGAACACCCTGATGGTGTCGAAACCTGTGACCCAAGTCTTCCTAGAGCCCATGTTCATCCCAGCTTGATCAGATGAAGCAGCAAACTGGACCCTGGGATGCAGCTGGGAGAAGAGGTGAGAGATTTGGAGCAGCAGGAGCCAGATCCCCAAGGGCCAGGAGAGGGAATTTCAATACTATTCTGAGGACAAAGGGAAGACATTAAAGCAGGTGCTTATTGAAGGGGAGACAGGGTGAGATCTGTGTTTTTAAAGATCATGCTGTTTTGATAGGCAAAACTAGCTAGGAAGGAGAAGGGTTGAAGAGGAAAGGCTGATGGCAGGGGACTTGTGAGAAGACAGATCTCATCCTCACCCCAGATATCGTGGGCCAAAGGGAAGAGGGAAGATCCTGTGGGTTCCAGTCACAGCCCTAGCTCTTCATTGCTCTTTGACTTTGGGCCAGTTATGTGGGCACTGTTTTGTGCTGGGGATGGATAAATGTGGAGAGAGACATTAGATGTCATGTGGTCATTCAAACAGCCTTGAGCTGGGGGCCAGAGATCCTCGTCCCAGTTCCCATTAGAGAAGGTCATGGCTCAGGTGGTAAAGAATCTGCTTGCAATGTGGGAGACCCAGGTTCAATCCCTGGGTTGGGACGATCTCCTGGAGAAAGGAATGGCAACCCATTCCAGCATTCTTGTCTAGGAAATCCCATGGACAGAAGAGCCTGGCGGGCTCTAGTCCATGGGATCACAAAGAGTCAGACATGACTGAGCAACTAACACTTTGACTTTGAAGATAACTCCTGTGCGTAGAAACCCATGTCACCTCACCCCTTCCCAACCTCAGCCAACCTCCTAAGGCACTTCCTGTTAATCTTCCACAGACTGAGCCTGCAGGAGAAGAAAGCCGGCAGTGGGTCTATTCCAGGGACCAGGGTGAGGGGAAGGAGGGAGGCCAGGCCTGCCCTGGAGAGAGATGCCATTGTGCCTGGTGGGGCCCCAGGCCTTCCCTCACCCCCAGGCCAGCCCCAAACCACAGGCCACGTCCTGTTTCTCAGAAATACTGCCATTTCCCAG
This sequence comes from Neotragus pygmaeus, assembly GCA_006410875.1. NCBI lineage: Eukaryota > Metazoa > Chordata > Mammalia > Artiodactyla > Bovidae > Neotragus > Neotragus pygmaeus. The sequence continues at coordinate 956,899 of SJYV01030229.1, read as the reverse complement.
AGCCCAGGGTTCGTGAGGGGACACGGGGAGGTGGTTTCTCAGTTGCTAGAGGAGGAGGAGAGGAGTAGGAGGGAGCCTCTCCAGGAAACCTGGGGGGATGATCAAGTTTGGAGGCCAGAAAGCTATGTGAGAAAGTTGAGTGGGGCAGAGGCTGGGCCTGTCCTAGCCCAAGACCTGGCCCTTCCAGTGCTCTGGGGTCCTTCAGGAGCAGAATCCCAGACTTCCTCCTAGAATTCACCCCTCCCCCACAACCTCCGCCACTTACTGATGTGTGATCTTGATTAGGTCACTTCTTCGCCCAGAAGTTTCTTCTTCTTCACTATGTAGTTGACAGTCTCCACCTCACTGGGTTATCCTGGGCATCAGATGAGACATTGGATTTGACCGTGCATGCAGGAAATGATGTACGTGCTTCACCCAGAGCCCAGGCTATGCCCAGCCTGGCCACCTAGCAGGATGGCAGATCCCATGGGACTCCCTACAGCAGTCTTGGGGAACACCTGGAGACCACTCCATCCTCCTCCTGCATCACACTCATGGGGAGCCCAGCCAGAGTTAGGCAGCAAGTTGGTGACTGAGGAAGAATGGAAAGTCATTATGGGATGGAAGGTGAATGGAAAGTGAAAGTGAAAGTCACTCCGTTGTGTCAACTGTTTGTGACCCCATGGGCCATACAGTCCATGGAATTCTCCAAGCCACAATACTGAAGTGAGTAGCTGTTCCCTTCTCCAGGGGATCTTCCCAACCCAATAATCAAACCCAGGTCTCTCACACTGCAGGTGGATTCTTTACCAGCTGAGCCACCAGGGAAGCATAAGAATATTGGAGTGAGTAGCCTAACCCTTACGCAGGGGATCTTCTCGACCCAGGAGTCAAACGGGGGTCTCCTGCATTGCAGGCAGATTCTTTACCAGCTGAGCTACCAGGGAAGCCCCTGGTATGAATGGATCTTAACTTGTTTCTAAACCTTCCCTTCCTCCATCCTCACTCCTGTTTCTTCTACTTTTTCCTTTCCCATGAGATCTCTCATCACCAAGACTTGCTTAAATCCTGTCTGAAAAACCCGCTTCTCCTATCTTACGTCTACTGCCAGCCACTGCCCTGCCTCTCTCCCCTCTTTCACCACTCAGTCTGTCTCCCCATCTCCCAGACACTGCCTCAGCGCTCCACAACCTGCTCCTGCCCCCCAGCTCCCCTGACATGGCCCATTGCCATGGCCCCCAGAAGCCCCCTTTCCCCGTGGAGAGCCCCGTGGAGAGCCTCAGCCATGCACTCTCCTGACTTCTCTCTTGCCTCCATGCGGTTCCTTTGCTGACACCCCAGGGCTCTGTCCTAGTCCCCTCCTCTTTCCACTCTACCGTCTCTCCCAGGCCAGCATCTCCCATCTCCAGCTGTTAGTTACCACCTGTAGGCCAACAGCTCCCAAATCTCTGTCTCTGGCGCAGCCTCCTTTCTAGACCATAGTATACCCAAAGGACTGGGGTTCTCGCCTGAGACTCAGCTCAGCTGAAACTCCTGGGTTCTCCCCTCAGCCACCCTGTGAGGCACCAGCTCCACCAGACTCCCTGCTCTTCCTCAGCCTGGCGTCCATCCCAGCTCCAGCGCCTCTCTCCTGCCCAGGCACTGCCCTCCCTTCCCTGGATCCCACAACCGCCTCCTACCTGGTCTCCATCTCACTCCTCCACCCCGCCCTTCACCGGCAGGCAGGGCCAGCTTTCTAAACCACAAACCTGACCGAAGCGCTGAAACCCTTCCAGGGCTCTTTGCTGCCCTCGGGGTGATGCCAAAGCTTCTCGGCTATGTATTCAGCCTCAGCTCCCTCTGCTCTTTGCCTCACATTTTATTATCCAGCAACAGTGAACTGTTTGTGGTCCTCCCTGCAAGAAGCTGTTTTTCATCTCCCTGTAGCGGTCTCTTCCTGTGCCACTGTCCACCTACCTTCCCCTCCCTCCCCTCCACCTTTTCTTCTAACTCCTGCTTATCCTTCAGACCCAGCGAAGTGTTCTCCATCTGGGCAGGGGCTGTGTTCCCCAGGGCCCTGTGGTCACAGCCCTTGCACTCACGGTGTTGTAAAGACTCATCTCCTGCTCACTCATGACAGGCAGGGAACCATGTTGGTTCCTTATATCGTTCTGATCATCTTGCACAGGCCTTGACCAGAGTAGCTCAGAAAGTGTTTTAAGAATGAATAAAGGGAAGGAAAAGACGACTCAGAGTGATGTCAAACCCTGAGAGAGCTGCTTAGATATTCTGAGGGTGTTGACACACTCAGAAAGCTCTGGACCAAAGTCAGGAGGTTCTGATGTGCTGAACATACCTCCCACGGTGGGAAAGATTTGGAGTGTATAGCATAATCTTCAAGTAAGTCCATCAGAGAAACCAGGGAGGCAGTTGGCCTGCAACATCAGGACAAGTATACGGGGAAGGTCATTCCTGTCCTGAGGCCCAGGAAATGCCTCTGCTCACAGATCCCTGCCTCCAACCCCATTCTCCAGTGAGGGAAAGGGTCCCTGTGCTGGGAGGGGCAGGGGTAGGTTCCAGGAGGCAGGGAAATCTCCACTGAGTAGAAGACATCTGAGCTAGGCTGAAGGATGACCAGTTAACAGTGTTAACTGATTCCTAGGCTTTCAACTCAGGAGATTCAGAAGTCACCCTGGACTTCAAATTAACCCAGTGTGGTGAGCAAGACAGGCTGGAATGAGGAGTCTTCTCTAGGAGGGACAGGCAGAAGCTGGGAGGACCTAGATGTCTTCTTACTCCAAGGATGAGGGGGAGATTTCAGGCATGTTCCTCAAACCCCACTGTCTCAGAAAAGGCGCTGGGGAGTGGGCAGGGGGGTTTGGGGGAGGATGATACCCCTCCCTGCTCAGTGAGGGCGGTGTTGGGAGGCAGCTCAGCTGACTTCCCCAATCTCAGATGCCCAGGGAAGAGACAGGGGCTCAGAGCAGAGCCAAGTGGCTGCAGGTGGCAAAATGCAGCTTACAGGCCACTTGACACCATCTCTCCACGGCTTCCCATCAGGTTTGGGGATGGGGGGTGACACGTGACTGCAGACGAGAGCACAGGTCTGCGGATCAGCAGGTCTGAGCTCGGGTCCTGGCTTCACCACTCATCACTGTGAGGCCTTGGGGAAGACAGTGGGTGATCATGAGCCGCTGTCTTCTCCTCCCTAGAATGGGAGTGATTCCTATATTGTTCACCTTAAGTAGAATCATGGGCATTAAAACGTCTTTGAAAGGGAAAGGAACTGTACTCATGGGCAGGATAAATGACTGATGTCTTTAATTGTAACTGTTAGGCCTTCTTCCCAGACTGTGGTGCCAAGGTTGGCAATCTGACTGCCAAGTCTTGGAAAGCCTCTGAGGTGAGAATATTCGGGTTTATAACATTGGTCACGGTGGAACGGGAAGGAGTGCGAGCTTGGAGCGAGGGACCTGGCATACAGTTCTGAATCTGCTACCACCCTGCTCTGTGGCTTCAGGCAAATTACTGCTCCTCCCTCAACTCTGTGTCCTCATTGTAGAGTGTAGCTGACGGTTGTCAGGACCCCTGCACTATCTGCTGGGAAAGTACTTTGAGGCTCCATGCATACCCCTCGGCTGGCTGACTAGAGTCAGTCCCCCTCACTAGGCTCAGAGCCAAAGAGTTATGGGAAGGGGGGCTGCCCACAAAAGCAGGAGGTGTGGTAGCTGGGGGGCCGGCGACAGCAGCAGCTCAGAGCAGGGGAGAGGCCACGATGGCAGACAAGGGCCTGGGTGAGAAGGCAGGGTCGGGGGTGGGGTGGGTACTAGCCCTGGCTCTCAAAACCACTCTCTGTGAGGACTGGGGCCAGCCTCTGCCCCTTCTGCACCTCAGTTCCCAGTCCTGTAAAATGGGGATGACCAGGCCTGCCTGTAATCATGAGAACACACAGAGACTGGAAATGGACTCAACAGGCAGGGTTGAGGGGTAATGCAACTTCTTATTTATTAATATATAACAACAAAAATGATAAAGCTCATATCTGCAACTGTTTAGATCTTTGTTATAAGGTCTTAGTCATTTTGTCTGGACTGGCCGTGACCTTCAGCTCCGGGGTCTGGGCTAGGAAGATGTTCCAGTGACCTACATGGAGAAAAGAGGAAGAGTTGTGTGTGGGTGTGCAGTCTACGTATGTGTAAGGGTGTGTTGGTGGTGTGTGCGTGTGCACAACTGAGGCAGGGTGACAGGGGTGGGGAAAACTTGGGACAAGGAGGACCAAGTAGGCTGGGTTTGAAGCCCAGAGGGGAAGGAGAGGGGGACCCCATCCTACCCCCATAATCCCAAAGGGTTCTGGCACAGGAGCCCGCCTTCAACCTGACACCTGTTGGTGACCCTCCCCTCTGTGACTTCCTCTCCACCCACCTGGGTCCATCTTCCTCAGGGTGGTGGGGAGTAAGCTGGGGGCCACTGTAGGAATGTGGTTAGGAGGTTTCAGTGGGAGAAGTTCCAGCAGAGGGACTACGCAGTACCAGGATTTAGGGGCTCAGAGTCCCCTCTGACAGCCCTGTCTCCCTCGCCCCAAGACCAGATCCAGCTGGCTCTGCTTCACCTTCCTGCTCCTGAGCTCTCGAGCGCCTGAGTTGGGAAATCTCTGGCCCAGACACCCACTGGATTCCTGTGCCGGGAACTGACGTCTATGGCTGACAGCACCCCCCTCCCGGCACCAGCAGCCTGGAACTCCCCAGCTTCTAGCCTGACTCTCTTCCCAGGCCCCTATCCTCAGCCCAGGATCCCACCTTCGTGGGTGCCGGTGAGCAGCCGGAAGTTCTGCGCCTCTTTCTGGAAGTCTTGCTTCCTGACTTTCTTGATCTGAATCAAGTGGAAGATTCCTGAGGGCAAAGACAAGGGCATGAGCAGGAAAGGGAGGGTGTGTGGTCAGTGAAATGGGGTGACTTAGACCCAGGACAGACCCAGTCACCCCCCTTCCCTCCCCTATTCTGACCAGACACCGAGTCCTGAGCACTCAGTTTCCTAAATATTCTGAATCTGTTCACCCTATCCCCCAGTGTCACCCTTCCCCTCGAGGCCCCATAGTGTCTTACCTGGGTCACTACCCTAGAGTTCTGACCTTTAAGCCCGCCTCTCATCTGTGATCCCGGCTGCAGGCATTGGAAAACATGCCTGTTACCCTGTCGCCCCCTCCTTCCATGACCCTGCTCCTCTCAGCAGCATCATCCTGTGCTCACACCCCTCACCTGTCAATAATGCAGAGGAGCAAGGAGGGAAGGAGGGAGGGAGNAGATTTATGACGTCGTTTGACCTGTCTGACATGTTTCTATCATATCATGACATGTCACACTGTTTTATAATATCATGTTACACTGTTTCTATCATATCATGACATGTTACACTTTCTATCATATCATTACATGTCATACTCTCCTTATCCTTCATATTCTAACCATCTTTACTTCTGTCTCTGTCTTCCACTAGATGTGACCCCTTGAAGCAGGAATAGTTTCTCTGTATCAGAGCCTGATGCCTCCACATAGTAGGTTAAAGAATACACTAATGAAATGAATGGAAATTAAGAATCAAAACAGACTTTGGAATCTTTCTACCAGCGAAGGAACAAAGAGTAAATAATCTACTGTGGAATTCCTGGCCACTTGTCCTGTCACTGTAATGGAGTGCTTTCAATAAGTAAACCCATTTTTCTTGGGCAGCCTGATCTCCTCCATTCCTCAATAAACAAAGAATATGAGAAGTCAATATTTTCAAGGGAAAGAAACTGGTGTAGTTCTACACTTTGAGTAATAATATCTGCTCTCTGTGGTCTGTTTTTCTTTTTCCCTCTTACATCATTATAAATGGTCTTGAGTTATCTTTGATCTTTTTCAGTGGATGGCCATTGAAATGGGGAAAAAAAGCCCAGTAAATGATGGGAAATAAAAATTTTAATATGTAAATAAAGTATAGTTTTCTCACAAAGAAATGGAGGTAAAGAGGTTTAATTTTTAAAACTGTTTGCTTATCCTAAATTCAACAGGTGTGTTATTGCCAAACCTTCCCTTTTAAAAGGCATGTTATCTAATAACATCCAATGTTAATACCTTTTATTTGTTCAGAGTAAATAAAACACCACTGGTAATTACCACCAGAAATTTTATGAATGTGGTTGGACTGCTTACAGAAATTAATTAAGCTTTGGATCCTTCCATACCTATTCTTCTCTAATAAGACTACCTAAAACACATTTCAGGGAATTTCTTGGGCAGAATCACTTTCTAAGAAATCAAAATAAGGAAAGAGTTCAGAGGTATTTTTGTTTCATTTCATTTGAAAGAGTTAGCTGCATGCCTAACATATGCATTTATTACATTTGATTTGAATGTGTGATATTTGAGAAAAATGCCATTAAAACAATTTCCTAAAGACCCTTATACAAAAGAAAAAATACAGATACTGCAGCTGACAATTATTTATAAAATGTTTGTGCTGCTGACTTGGGAACTTTAGTGAATGGATGAAATACAGCTGGGTATGAGAGAGATTTAAAAGGGAATAAAAGGAAATTAAAATACTAGAGTAGACAGAATAAGCTCCCCTCGCTGAGAGAGATTTCCACATCCTAATCATCAGAATCTGTTTTATTACATGTTAAAATTAAGGAGTTATGTTTGTAGATGGAATTAAGGCTGCTAATCATCTGACTTTAAAGAGGTTGTCATATTTTATTCATATGGGCCCAATGAACTCAGAAAGGTCCTTATAGATGGAAGATGGGATAGAGGTGGAGGTGAGAGTTACAGAGAGATCTGAAGATGCTAAGCTCCTGGCTTGTAAGATGAAGGAACCCCAAGTCAAGGAATGCAGGCAGCCTCCAAGCTAGAGTAGGTCAGGAAATGGATTCTCCCCCAGAACGACCAGAGAGAAACATAGTCTTTTCGATACCTAGATTTTAGCCCAGTGAGAATTCCAACAGTAGGGAGAGAGCAAACTAGCCAAGACGGCAGTGGTCAGGCTCTCTAATCCCATGGCCTCTCGCTCTTGCCCCACGTTTTGTAAATAATTACGTAACAGCCGAGATCACTCATAGCACTGAGCATGCACGTCATGAGGTAATCGCTTGGCCATGGGCTACTTTTATTATATAAGCTCCACCTCAAAAGCCCTTGGGGCTATGTTGTGTGATGTAATAATGGCTGCTTTGTCAGGCAGGAGAGAATAAACATGTCTGCAATTCAGTCTTCTTAGCTTATGCCTTGCCTACCATGCACTCATGGAATAATGTGTTCAGTGAGACACAGCGCAACAGTTGGCTCTGTGAGCAGGATCAGCAATACATCAACTTACCAGACTGAAATACATTTGTAGTGTTTGGGGTAATTTGTTACAGTTGTAATAGAAAATTAATACAGGTACATNGAATAATGTGTTCAGTGAGACACAGCGCAACAGTTGGCTCTGTGAGCAGGATCAGCAATACATCAACTTACCAGACTGAAATACATTTGTAGTGTTTGGGGTAATTTGTTACAGTTGTAATAGAAAATTAATACAGGTACATTTATACAATATAATACCATACAGTCTTCAGAAATAATACAGATAATACCTAATGATGTGGAAAGGATTCATGGTATACTTTTAGGACAGAAAAGCAGATGGGGAAACACCATGCAGAGCAAAAAAAAAAAAAAAAAGTTGTTTAGATAAACTTTGANGCTGAAACTCCAGTACTTTGGCCACCTCATGCGAAGAGTTGACTCATTGGAAAAGACTCTGATGCTAGGACGGATTGTGGGCGGGAGGAGAAGGGGACAACTGTGGATGAGATGGCTGGATGGCATTGCGGACTCGATGGACATGAGTCTGAGTGAACTCTGGGAGATGGTGATGAGCAGGGAGGCCTGGCGTGCTGCCGTTCATGGTTTTGCGAAGAGTTGGACATGACTGAGTGAGTGAATTGAACTGATATATAAGAAAGAGGCAAATATAAAAATTCAAAAATAAGTCATTGTGAGCTCAGCTTGTCATCACAAAATGTACAAAGATGAAGCACCCCTTATGGCACTCAGAATTACAATGGCCTTCATGTTTCTCTAAAGTTACAAAAACCCTGGCTACAGCTCATTTTTTCTTTTTTTCCTAATTTTTTTTTTTTTGATATTTATGAGTGGAATTAAGCAGTACTTTCTTGAATAATTTTCTTTCATAAAATATCTTTTAAAAGTTACTCTATGCTGTTAAGTGAATCTGTAATCATTTCATTGTTCTTATTGTATAAGATTTCATATGTCAAAATATGTTCTTTCACTCTATTGTTGATTTAATTTGAATGGCTTACAACTTTAACTGTTAAGGTGAAGCTCCAATGAGTATTTCTGTTCTTCTCATTTAGGGCATATATACTTTTACTGAATATAACTTTCAGGATAAGATTATTCAGTCATCAATTATAGACAAGTTTAATTTTAACAGAAAATGCTTCTACTTCTTCTGATGGCATACAAACCAAATTAGACCAAACCTATCACAGATTTGGAAAACAATGACCAAAAAAAAAAAAACCACACACACACACCTGTGAAACATATAGTGGCCAAAACCAAGAAGATATCAATAGAAATGTTCTCTTGAAAGAAGAAATACACACTAAAATTGGCTTCATGTTTTTATGGCTTATAATATGAGGGCTGACTTCAGTCAGCATCACACATGGCCCTCAACAATTTCATAGAAGTATATTGGACTGAATTACTAGAGAACACAATTAGAAAGTAGGGAGACAAATACTAGAAAGTAAAAAGTCAGAAAGAGTGAGTATCAAAAATCTTGTATATGTGGCAATGTCAATTGGTGGAAACCACTATAGAGTGTCCTCAAAGAAATCAATAGTAGAACTACCATATGAACCAACAATGCTACATTCGGGCATTTATCCAAAAGAAACACAAATACTACCTCAAAAATATCTGCACCCGTGTTCACTGCAGCAATAGTCACAATATCCAAGACATAGAAACAACCTAAGGTTTCACTGATAGATGAATGGATAAAGAAAATGTGTGTGTGCATGTGTGCACAAACACAAACACACACACACAGCAGAATATTATTTGGCCATAAAAAGCAGGAAATTCTACCATTTGTGACAACACAAATTGACCTTGAGTACATCATTCTAAGTGAAATAAGTCACATCGAGAAATGAAAATACTGTAATATCTCGTTATATATATAGAATCAAAAAAGAAAAAAAATGGACTTACAGATACAGAGAACAGATTGATGGCTGCCAGAGGCAGTGGGTAGGAAGTAGGAAAACAATGATTGAAAATGGTCAAAAGGTACAGACTCCATTTACAAAATAAGTAAGACTTGGGATGTAATACACAGCTGTGAAACCAGATGACAGTAATAGAAATGTTCTCTTGAAAGAATAAATACATTCTAAAATGTGATTCATGCTTTTATAGATTATAAAATGAAGGCTGACTTCAGTCAGAATCACACATGGCCCTCAACAATTACACTGAAGTATGTTGGATTGAGTTCCTAGAGACCGCAGATTAAGGTAGGCCCACAATTAGAAAGTAAGAAGAAAAAAGTCTAGAAAGTAAAAAGTCCAGAAAGAGTGAGCATCAAAAATCCTGGATGTAAAATTCAGTGACTATATTTAATAACACTGTACTGTGTATTTGTAAGTTGCCAAAGAAGTAGATATCGAAAGTTCTCATCCCAAGAAAATAAAATGTAACAATATGCAGTAAGTAAGTGATAGTTGCTTAGTCATGCCTGACTCTTTGCAGCCCCATGGACTGCAGCCAACCAGGCTCCTGTGACTGAGATTTTCCAGGCAAGGATCCTGGAGTGGGTTGCCATTTCCTTCTCCAGGGGTTCTTCCCAACCCAGGGATTGAATTTGTGTCTCCTGAACTGCAGGCAGATTCTTTACCAATTGAGCTACAAGGAGAGCCCATTAACTAGACTTACTGCAGTGATCATTTCACTTTATATAAATGAGGGTGTGTGTGTGTGTGTGTGTGTGTGAATGGGTATCAGTTCAGTTCAGTTGCTCAGTCGTGTCCGACAGTTTGCAACTGCATGGTCTGCAGCACAACAGGGTTCTCTGCTGGAGCTTGCTCAAACTAATGTCCATGGAGCTGATGATGTCATCCAACAACCATCTCATCCTCTGTTGTCCCCTTCTCCTTCTGTTCTCAATCTTTCCCAGCATCAGGGTCTTTTCAAATAAACCAGTTCTTCCCATCAGGTAGGAGAAGGCAATGGCAACCCACTCCAGTACTNATGGAGCTGATGATGTCATCCAACAACCATCTCATCCTCTGTTGTCCCCTTCTCCTTCTGTTCTCAATCTTTCCCAGCATCAGGGTCTTTTCAAATAAACCAGTTCTTCCCATCAGGTAGGAGAAGGCAATGGCAACCCACTCCAGTACTCTTGCCTGGTATTAGAGTTTCAACTTCAGCATAAGTCCTTCCAATGAACGCTCAGGACTAATCTCCTTTAGGATGGACTGGTTAGATCTCCTTGCAGTCCAAGGGACTACAAGAGTCTTTTCCAATACCACAGTTCAGAAACATCAATCATTCAGTGCTCAGCTTTATTTATAGTCCAACTTTCACATCCAAACATGACTACTGGAAAAACCATAGCTTTGACTAGATGGAACTTTGTCAGGAAAATAATGTCTCTACCTTTTAATAAGCTGCGAAGGTTGGTCATAATTTTTTTTCCAAGGAGCAAATGTCTTTTAATCTCATGGCTTCTGCCACCATCTATAAGTGATTTTGGAGCCCCCCAAATTAAAGTCTGTCACTGTTTACATTGTTTCCCCATCTATCTGCCATGAAGTGATGAGACCAGATATCATGGTCTTTTTTTTAAATATAAATTTATTTATTTTAATTGGAGGTTAATTACTCTACAATATTGTATTGGTTTTGCCNGGGACTTCCTTCCCTAGCGGGGGAGGAATTAAGAACCCTGAGGTCCCTTCTCCTCTTGAAACGCTAGACTTGAAAAATCCTTAACGCTAAGCCGGTTCTCTGCTCAGACTCTGGGCCTGGAGCTGGTCCCGCTCTGGGGTGGCCTCAGCTCGGTTTTCAGCTCACTTTGTCTCCAGGTCAATTCTCCTCTTCCTCTGCTGGCTCCCAGCGCTGCTGTTTCCACTTGTCTGGGTGAGGAAGCAGCAAAAGTCTCCCACTGACAATCGGCCCTTGGGAGAGTTTGTTTAGACTTTCTCTGTCTGGGACAGGGAGGGAATGGGAGTTGCTGATGGGGTATTTCAGGCACCCAGGGGCTTAGGAGGTGATAGGGTGGGTAGGTTTGCTAGTGAGAGGGTGGCGGGGCCTGGCATTGTGAAACTGAGGAGTCCTCCCCACTTCTTCCTTTTCACTGCATCCCCGGTAATGAGATTTGGCCTTGAGCTATGACTCCCCCATCTCTGCCATCCTGCGCCTTCCTCGGGTCCTTCCCTAAAAGCCTAAGGACACCTTTGTGGAGGTGGCACTGGGGACAGTAAGACCTGGGTTTGAATCTTTACTGTTTAAACTGGGTGATTTTGAGCAAGTCATTTTACCTCTCAGACTCAGTTTTCTTATCTGCAAAATGGGGACTTAATACAATACATACCCTTCCGGTTTCTTACACCTGTGAACTGCAACACATTATACATAGTACCTGCTACTCACCAGTCACAGAGCGCCGGACATATAAGCATGGGCTCTGGAGCCAGAGTTTGAGGCTGTCGCTGCAGTGTGCTCCTCTTGCCTTTTTACATCCTGTCCAGCCCAGGCCCACCCTCCATGAAGGTTTCCCTGACCAGCTCGACTCCCAGGGAGCTCCTGTAAGCCATGAGGGCCTGAGGACAGAGGCTCAGCCTGTTACTCTCTGTGGTGCCAGAGCGGGTGGGAGGAGGCCCAGCATAAACTTGCAACCCCACCTGTCCGGGGACTGAGGGACTCCCAACGCTCAGAGCAACCATAAGGATTACTGAACCTCCCCTTCAGCCTCTGGTCAAGTTCCCTCCCTGCTCTTGCTTACACACTTCTGTGAATGGAACTTGCTCCCTCCCTTCCACTGCAGGAAGACTTCAGGTTGAGAAGGCACTTCCTGTCATTAACAGAAACGTGCTTCTCTGCCATTCTAACTCAGCCAATAAGGTGGGATGAGAAGGATGCAGGCATTTTTAGCACTTACTATGGGTCGGGGGTGGTACCTATGTCATTTCACTTAAGCCTCTCAAGCCCCTTCTCCCCCATTCACAGAAGAGAAATTTGAGGCCCAGAGAGGTCAAGTGATTGCCCAAGGCCACACAGCTAAGAAATGGCAGAGCCGGGATTCAAACCTAGGTCTGTCTGATTCCAAAGCCCCTGCTTGTGGTTTTGACCCTTGTGGTCACTCAGAGCACAACTGCTCCCTCTGCCTGGGGCAGTCCTTCAGAGCCATGAAGCCAGCGGTCCTGTTCCCCTGAGTCTTCTCTTCTCCAGGCTGAACAGCTCCGCTTTCTTGGTCCATTCCTCCCACGACAGGGGGCAGAGTAGAGCAGGGAAAGAGCCGCATCTGACGTCACAAGACCTGGGCTCTAGCTCCTCCACTTACTGGCTGTGTGGCCTTGGGCCAGGTACTTCACCTCTCTGAGCCTCAGTTTCCTCATCTGTAAAATGGGGATAATAATACCTAACTCTCAGGATCGTTGAGGATCAAATGAGATGATGAATGTGAAAGCACTTTGTAAATTTCAAAGTGCTTCACACATTGGTTTTTATTATCATTGTCATCATTCTTATTATCATTCCCTCTTCCATCCCCCATCCCCTCCACCTCCCCACTGCCAGGCAACCACATCAGTAGAGAAAAGTGACCTTAGAACTAATTCCCAGTTAAAGGTTTAATTTGTTTTACTCTACCCAAAGGGATTTACATTTAACTAGAGCCCCAAACCTGAACTCTCAGCAATTCCCTTCTCTTAACCTTCAGTGATAGAAGCAGCCTACTGAACAGGGTAATTTTCTCTTAGAATGAGAAATATGTCGACTTACCGTAGAGCGACAGGAACCACCATAAAGGAAAGGCTAGATGAGACTGGCCTTGAGGATCTGAGGGTGCTGTGAGGGCCCTCCTGCCTGAAAAGATCTCTCCTCCCAGTCTGCTGAAATTCTACCAATGGACAGCTCTTTGGTTCATCGGGGTAGGCATTACTCTGTCCTGGCTCCTCACAAAGTGTAACAACCCCTTTCCCCCAGGAGAGGGAGCACTGCCAGGCTCTGGCATCTCAGAGTGGGTGAGAGTATCGCACCTGTCAGTCACTGTCCCCCTCTCTCTTGGAATCTGGGACTCAGAGCTGGAAGATGACCTGAGGCAGGTCTTCTTGGGCCAGAGGCACTTAATCAGTTCCCTAACACCCCTGGGAGGCGGCGGCTGGAGCACAGAAAGGGGGACAGGCCAGAGTGGGAATGGGCCAGTGCTCACCTTTTACCAGCTTCCAGAGGTAGATCTCCACCTGCTCAGAGGCCTCACGCTCGAGGGCAAAGCGACGCAGGTTGTCCGGGCTTGGGGATACTGACGTGTGAACGAGAACTCGACCTGGCGCCTTCGGACACTTGGTGGCACCGATCTCACTGTGGCCCGGGTCTGCCTTGTCCTCTGGGAGAGACAAGGAGCTGTGAACGCTCTGTCTCCCCACTCCTGATAGCCCAGGGAGAGGGACCACTGGGCTGATATCTCCCTCAGGGTCATTAGGGTCCTTGGGAAAGCTCTGATGCCCCTGGGAAGACAAGGAGATTTCTGGGGAACAGAGAGGAGGCCTCTCCCCTAGTCTTCTCCCATCGATTAGCCTGTCAGAAAGCTTCTGACCCTTCAGGGCCCAACTCACCTTCCACCTCCTCCAGGCAGCCCACCTGGAACGGCTTAGTTCACCCTATGTCCTCCCACCTATAGCTTGTTAACCCTTCTTGTTTATGCCTCTCACTCATGCCCTTAGTTCCATGCTGCCTTGCATTGCCTTGTGGTTGTTTCATTTGGGTATGTTTCCTCTCTAAAATAAACCCACAGGGGGAAAGGCAGGAATACTGTTTTTTAAGTCCTTTGAGTCACTCACATCACCAAACACAGGCTCACAATGAACAGAAGGAAAGGTTTGGGAGAGGTTGAGGTGCTGATGGCAGTAATGATGATGGAGCGTCATACGGAACAGGTGATGATAACCGTGATGATGGTGACTGTAGTGGTGGTGGGAGGGGTGGGGGGTGAGGATGATGGGGATGCTGGTAATGTTTATTTCTGGATCCTACAAGTTGGATCCAGTCCTAAAGCCTTGACATGTTGGAATTTCAAGGACGTTCCCAGAACTTTCCATGTATCAATACTCCCTGATTGTCTTTCAGGGACTGAAGGACTAAATCCTTACACATCTCCCCACCTTCTAGACTCTTACTAGTTATGAAGACCTTTGAAGTGTCCAGCTAAAAGCTGTAAGCTGTCTCAATATCTTTAAGGGGAAATGGAGTAGGATCTGAGGGTGAGCCCAAGACCACGTGTGTTTGTGAAGGAGCCCAGCAGCGATCCACAGCCATTCTCATAGAGAATTTGAGAGAATTCCTGGGTGGTCTAGTGCTTAGGACTCTGTGTTTTCACTGTTGAGGGCCTGGGTTCAACTCTTGGTTGGGGAACTAAGATCCTACAAACTGTGTAGTGGAGCAAAAAAAAAAAAAAAAAGGTATTTTAAAATAAATAAAGAAAAAGGAATTCCCTGGCTGTCCAATGGTTAGAACTCCACGCTTCCACTGCTGTGGGCCTGGGTTTGATCCCTGGTTGGAGAACTAAGATTTTGCAAGCTGCATGCATGGCCAAATAAAAAAGAGAATTCAAGTAGAACCCTCAACCATCATGCCATCATGCTTCTCTCTACCCTTGCCCCTACTGTTTATTAATCTATAAGTGATTGTTATCCCTTATGTCTAGGTTTTGATTTGCAATTCATAGAGCGCTTTCATCAACTCTATGTCTAAGGCTCAGAAAGGTAAAGTAACCTGTCTTTGCCTAGAAGAGTAAGTTAGGTAGATAAGTATGTCAGGGAGCAAACCCATGCAAACTCACATCTCCTGACAGCAAATTCTGGGGCAGGTGGAGACTTAGGATAATCATAGCCACACGGCTATCTCATTTGTGAAATAACTGGGATGGAAAAATTAAGTCAGCTCTGAAATCATAGTACAATACTGGGTGCACAGTTGGTTCTCAGCGTTTCCTTCCTCTGTTTCTTCCCCGTTCTTCTTCTTTCAGTTTTTTGGCCAGCCCTGTCAGAGACATGACCAGGACTGTGCCTTCGACCCCACCTGCCTTCCTTCCAGGCTGGAGGGAACAGGCCCGCCCCTTACAACAGCTCCTGCCGACAGTCACAGGCTGCTCTTCTCAATGAGATGCTCTGACGTTTTTTCCTGCACAGCCATTAATCCTAAGGTCACTGTTGAAAGAACTCAGCCGGCAACTCTGGAAGCCTGACCTCTAGAAGCTTTGTTCCCCCCACCCTCCGCCGTTTCCTCCCACCCTTAGCTTTTAAAACCTTCCTGCTTATGCCTTCCACTCATGCCCTTAATCCCACAATGCCCTGCATTGCCTTAAAACTGCTCGGCTGTGTTTTCTCTCTAAAATAGACCCATAAGGTCAAGGGAAGGAATCAAGTCGTTTGAGTGACTCATATCACCAAACACAGGCTCACAATGAACACACATAGAAGGAAAGGCTTGGGAGAGGCTGAGGTGATGGTGGCAGTGATGACGATGATGAGTGCGATACGGGAGAGGTTTTAGAAGGAATTCTAGCTCCAGCTTCATTGCTCCTTTGTTGTGTAACTTAAGAAAGTCCCTTCCCTCCTCTGGGTCTCCGTTTTCCCATATGTTTATGAGGACTGAAGGAAGACAACAGTGATCAAGAGTGTTTGTGGGGTTTCCCTGGCAGTCCAAGTGGTTAGCACTGAGGTCTTTCACTGCTGTGGCCTGAGCTCAATCCCCGGTCGGGAAACTAAGATCCAGCAAGCCTCATGGCATGGCCCAAAAAAGAAAAAAACAAGGAGAGCATTGTCTTTGGAATAAGACAGACAGGGTTCATATCCCAACTCTGTCACTTACAGTTTTGGGACCTGGGACAAGGTATTTATCTTCTCATTCTGTAATATGGAGATGAAGATGGCTACCCTGTCCATGGTGGTGAGGATTGCATGAACTCATGCCAAATACCTATGTGGCACATGATAAGTATTCAATAAATGTTGACCATTCCTCTTAAAAGGAGGCTCAAAAGGGAGGGGATTTATGTATACCTATGGCTGATTCAACCAGTCCATTTTGAAGGAGATCAGCCCTGGGATTTCTTTGGAAGGAATGATGCTGAAGCTGAAACTCCAGTACTTTGGCCATCTCATGCGAAGAGTTGACTCATTGGAAAAGACTCTGATGATGGGAGGGATTGGGGGCAGGAGGAGAAGGGGACGACAGAGGATGAGATGGCTGGATGGCATCACTGACTCGATGGACATGAGTCTGAGTGAACTCTGGGAGTTGGTGATGGACAAGGAGGCCTGGTGTGCTGCAATTCATGGGGTCACAAATAGTCAGACACGACTGAGTGACTGAACTGAACTGAACTGATGGCTGATACATGTTGAGGTTTGACAGAAAACAAAATTCTGTAAAGCAATCATCCTTCAAGAAAAGAATAAATTAATTTTAAAAAGGAAGTCCGAATAGCCTAAGCTTTATGACTTCACCGAATCCAGGACATTACTTGATTCTGTGTGTGCCTGAGAACCTCTGAATCTGTGGCACTAGATGGTTCTGTCAGCCTCGTAATTGAGATGGGCGTTTCTCACTGCCATGTTTCTAGCATTCTGTGCATCTAAAAGCCCCTGAGTCCCGTGACTCTGAGCCCATGCCCCATCTATCATCTATCCCTGCCCACACGAGATGTTCCACATGCCTGTGCCCTGGGGAGAGAGACCTAGGCCTTGCTCTAGCCAGTGCCCTCCCTGTCCCTAGGCTCTCTTTGTACCTGGACAAATCTTGCAGCACTTCCCGGCTACTTTCTCAGGGTGGTGGCAGGGGTACGCAGTGGGGCAGATCACCCGCTGGCAGTCCTGGCGGCCGTCCTGGCAGGTGCACAGGATGCAGGGCAGGGGTCCGAAGGAGCGGAAGGCCGGGTGCCACACCTCCCCATGGGAGTATGTCTTCCCACCGTGCACACAGGCTGGGCCAAGGAAGGCAGGAAGGGAGGAGGGTCAGTACCTTGGGCTTGGGACAGAGTCCAATAATGGGTGGGGGTAGGTCCTTGGGGTGCCCCTGCTTTACCAGTCTGGCCCAGCCTCACTGCTTGTAAAGTAGAGGCCAGGGAATAAACCAGTCCCCTGTCCCTGACATCCCCATCTCAGCACTCAGGGCAGAGGTGGGACTGGTAAGTTCTTGTTGAAGATAAAGAGTCCTCCCCGCCTGCCATGGGCACCCATGGTGAGGTGTGGAGAGGGCTGGCCTGATGGTAGGAGACCTGTGCTGTCAATACTGGGCCATGCAAGCGTGGGCAGGTCCCGTCTGTCTTCACAGCCTCAGTGTCCCATCTGTCAGAGGGGGGCTGGGCGGATGCCACTGTGGCTCCTCCCCTCCACCAATTGGGGTGACATGCAGTGAAGCCTCTCTCCCCATCTGCTGCCAGAGTTGTCTCCCTGACCTGCTTCCCTGATCCATCCCAACCATCCTCCTGCAGCCCAGCTCTGCTTCCCCCTTCCTTCATCAAAACCTTTCCCTCAATACCTACTTATCTTGTAATGATTGATCTACATGCTTGTCTCCCCTACTAGTCTATGAGTCCCTTGAGGAAAGGGACCATTTTCATCTCTCTCTTCTCTGCCTCTCAATTCCCAGCAAAATCATGCTCAAAAAAATATTGCTATCTGGCCTGTAGTCCTAGTACCAGGACTGGTTCTGTCTCTAACTCAATACTCTGAACCGCAGTGTCCTCATCTGTCAGATGGAAGTTTAGTTCTAATGTTCTGTGAGTCTACCAGCCCATGGCCAAGTTAAGGTTGCAGGGATGGGAAGCGGGAACAGACAGGGGCCCCCCTTCCCACCTCAGGGTCTGCAGAGGCTCTGGTTCCCACCTTTCTTATGTTTCTCCTTCAGAACAATCTTGACTGTGGTGCTGCCTGCCTCCTTTGGTCGGAAGTGGCGAGGGATGAAGCCCAGAGAGGCGCTGGGCCCGGTGGGGGATGGGGTGCTCAGGTCTCTCTTTCTCCCGCTGTCCCCTGAACATGGATCCTGGGAATGTCTCTGCGAAGGGCAGGAAAGATGAAGATCACTGAGGGCCCGCTGCCAGTGCAGAAGCAGAAAAGCAGGCTGCAGTGACAGGCTTGAATGAAGGTGGCTCTTGTGACGGCATAGGCTCTAGGCAGAAGGAAGGTCTGATAGCGTCAAAGACACTCCCAGGCAATGAATCTTTGAAGACTCTCGGAGGTCAGTGGTCAGTGGAAGTCCAGCCTCCACTGAGCCCTTCTTCAGCAGTGCCAGAACTTTGGGGCTGAAAAGTGACCAGAGGGGGCTGAGGTCTTGATCTGGAAAGTGTGAGTGATCAGGGACCCCGAGAACCTAATATTCAAGAAACGGAGTGAGCATGAGCGTCAGGACATTCTTTGTCTGAGAAGGTTTAGGTGATGGGATAGGGGATGGACATCCAAAGATCCCACCGGACTGCAGAATCCCCTAGGTGAGAGGATTGAGAGCAGGTCCTGTCCAGAGATGATGGATCTTAGGAACCCCTTTTCTGAATCCAACATCTTAAGACCCCACACTGCCAGATCAGGTCTTGAGAGGGTTCGCGATGAAAGCAAAGTGTGTGTGGTGGCCGTGAAATGGAGCAGGAGCTTCCTGGTCCAAAAATTGGGGATTGAGAAAGGAGCAAGTGGGCTGGGGACAGGGGTGGAGTTTATCACTCCCTCACTGAAACTGAGTCACATTCCTTCTTCTGCAGCCCCTTCCTGACTGTACAGTCTCTGAGACAGTCCTTCAATGTCTGCACTGAGCCCACAGGAGTTCCCAGAGTGAAAACTATGTCCCAGCCCCCAGCACGGGCCCAGGAACACAGGAGGTACCCAGGAAATATTTGTCAAGTAAAATAGAGGCAAGAAGGAATTGAAGAGCCCAACACCCATGTCATATGACTTACCCACGTCATCCAGCAGTTCAGTGAACAGCTGGAACTACTTGCTGGAACTAAGTCTGGTGGGTTTCACTTAGCTGCCTCCTATGACAAGGACAGGGTCTTCCCAAGTGGCACTAGTAAAGAACCTGCCTGCCAATGCAGGAGACATAAGACACGCAGGTTCAATCCCTGGCTCAGGAGGATCCCCTGGAGGAGGGCACAGCAACTCCAGTATTCTTGCCTGGAGAATCCCAAGGACAGAGGAGCGTGGTAGGCTACCGTCCATGGGGTCGCAAAGACTTGGACACAGCTGAAGTGACAGCACACGCGCACGCATGGCAGGGACGGGGAGGGAGGTGGGTGGCATGGTCAGGACCCTCTAGAGAAGGCCCAGCCTGGGAAGGGGGTGAGCTGGCAGAGGGGAAGGGAGGGCTCGTTAGTTCAGACCTCTGGGGAGTCTCTGGGGAGGGGAGTCCCACTTCGACGCCCCAGAGTCCAGGTGAGCCAGGCGGAAAGCGCAGGCGGAGCTGTTCACAGGGTAGGCATAGCGCGGCTGGTGGATGGGACGTGAGTCAGTGTGTGAGCCCATTCTCCCAGCTCTTTTCTTTCTGACCAGAGAGAGTCAGGCAGTTTAGCTCATCTGAGCGCTAGACCAAGACGGAGAGGGGTCAAGACAGAGCCGGAAACGTGAGGTAGCCCCAGACAGGGAACTGGAATCTTAGGAGCGGGGTGGAAGGCTGGCCCACGTCAGAGGCCACTTCCTCTGAAGACGTGCTGCCCAGAGGTGGCCTGAATAAGGACAGGCTCCGGACAGGACAGTGTCAGAGTTTTCCAGGCGGGAAATCAGGACGCTTGAGGCCTGCTTCTGCCCTGTGTGGCGTTTCGTTATTTCCCCCCAGCCCCCTCCTTCCTCACCAGCCACTTTGGGGGCCATAATGGAAGTTAAAGAGCAGCCTGGAGCCTGGTGGTGGCTAATGGAACCGACCCAGGGGACAAATGAGACATGAAGGCAATAACTGGGATTGCCTGCTCCACAGTCAAGGAGATTCAGGCCCAGGATACCAGCCCCCTCGCCGCCCCCTCCCCACCCTCTCCATAAAGCTATGCGCTCACCACCCCTCGGTGTGGCTGCGTGGTGTCCTCTTCAGCCGACTTCTCACTGGACCCATCTAGAAACCCAAAGGGAAGTCTGTGAGCCTCCACCTCCTCAGCCTTCCTGGCAAGAGCCCTGCGGGCCTCCCCACTTCTAGGCTCTGTCCTCCAAAGCCTGCCCCTACTCCTGCAGCCCCATACCACTAGTTCCCTTGGTCCCATGGGTATTTATTCCTACTTCTCATTACACGTCTCCTCACCTTAGGGTTGATGAAATCCCTACCACTGAACTGCAGACTGTATCTCCACATTGCCTCTTGGTCACTTAAGACTGAACCCCTTGGCTAGGCCAGAGCGTGTCATTCAGCGCTCGTCTCAGATGGTGTAGGGGCTGTGAATCCCAGGCCCAGCAGCCTCTCAGCCCAGCTACACCTGAAGTCACCAGGCTTGGCTTATACTACACGCTCCCTGGCTGCCCTTAGCCTCTCTGTTCCTCCCACTGGAAGAGCCTAGGACTCCTCCACCCCTACCTGTCTGGGCCCCAGCACTCAAAACCCTGTGAAGTCCTGCAACTTCCTAGAGCTCCCCTACCCCTGCCTCACATACAGTCTGGCTGCCACTGAGCAATCTGGATTCAAAGACCCAGAACACGGGAATCAGACTGCTTGCTAGAAATCACCAAGCGCACTCGCTCTGTGCACAGGGAAGGACTCTGTAGGAATTCACTGGAAGGACCAGGACTAAACTGGTTTCTGGTCTAGTGCTCTTCCACAATGCCAACATCTGGGGATGCATTCCATGGTAGAGTACCACCCTCCTCGAGGTCTGCCTCCTCCAGGAAGCTTTCCTGGACTACCTCAACCCACAGGGAACAATCTGGCCAGCCATGCACTTCATTTTGCCCAAGCTGCTCGCCCTGTATGCATCACTGTGTTGCCTCTCTCTGTTCCGTACAGAGATGCTACCTGGATTCTGCTTAACACAGGGGCTTGGAGCCCCAGTGAACCCAGGCCTGCACCCAGCTCTGTGATGAGCAAGTCAGGAAGAGACATGATCTCTGCTTTACAGACCCCTCTCCTGTGCCTGTTCTGATCCTCTTGGCCTCATCTGACAGCAGGTGGATTGCTCAGCCCAGCCACACCTGAAGTCACCAGACTTGGCTTACACTATACACTCCCTGGCTGCACTTAGCCTCTCTGTCCCTCCCACTGGAAGAGCCTAGGACTCCTCCACCGTACCTGTCTGGGCCCCAGCACTGCAGGGGCCAGTGCTTTTTGTCCCCTCATTGCAGGCACTTCAGCAGCACCCTCTTCACATGGACTGCAGCCAGCTTCCTGCAGACTCAATCTGGCCGCAGGTGCCCTCATGCCACGCCTCCTCCATGTCTCCGCCCCCAGGTCTTACCTCCCCCTCCATCCCCACTCCCTCTCCCATTCCCAGGATAGCCCTACACAGTGGGGAGTGGGAGGGAATGACCCCGCCTTGGGGTGAATCTTTGACCAGTGGGAGTTGGTGGCTGGTGGACCAATTCCTCCTCTCCCTCTGTCACCTCCAGACCTTTCTGTGGAGCAGAAGGCTACTTGGAGCAATAGGTCACGCTTGATGTCAAGTCAAGGCCAGCTCCCCAACACATTCCTGTGCTGTTTTTCCCTTCCTCCCTGCTTCACTTTCTGTCCCCTCCTTCCTGCTCCCTGGGATTATAGTACAAATACTGCACATCAGTGTCTGGCACAGGCTCAGCTGTCTGAGGGGTGCAGCTAAGCCACCACCCTGAGGAAGGAAGGGGCCGGGTGACCCCTGAGGGTCCCCTGAACAGTCCATGGCTGGGTCCCTGTGGCGGGTGGGTGCACACTGCCAGATGTAGAGACAGACTCACCTTTGCAGGCCTGGCAGCAGGAGGCGGGCAGCGGGAGGGGTGCGGGGCAGCCTGGTTCTGGACAGGTCATGAGGCCGCAGTAGATCTGGCCCTCCTGACAGAGAGAGCACACGGGAGCTGGGAGATGAGCTCTGCTGAGGACCGGCCTTGGGGCTGGGATAGCCCCCGCTCTGGCGGTCCATGGCTTGAGGTCTCCTCTGAGGCGGGCAGAGGGGGAGCAGCACAGTGTCTGGGGCAAGGCCCAGGCAGCTCAGAGGAGGGTCCCTGCACCTTTCCCACTCACTCCAGGCCCCAAGGTAACAGTTATCCTCCAGCTTCTGAGCCTTTTCATACCCAGGCTCTTCCTAGACTCTTACAGCAACCTAGTGAGGTGAGATTTTCCCAACCTACAGGTGGGAAGGGACTATGGAGGGGCCTGAACCCCCTGAAGTCAGAGACACAGCCAGGCAGAATGTTTCAGGCTCTTCCTCCTGCTGTCAATGTCCTTCTCCCCTGGCCTAGAACAGGGAGCCCAGCATAGATGAGCAGGACGAGTGCATGTCTCCTCGAGCTCATCTTGCTCTTATGCAAACTCTAGGTCCCCAACTTCAGGACCCAGCCTGGAAAGGCAAGACTGCAGCACAAAGGGCCTTCTGGGAGTCAGGAAGCCAGATGACCTTTGGTGAGTCACTTCTCTGGGCCTCAGCTTCTTCATCTGTGAAATGGGGGCACTTCCATCTGGGTTGTGAAATCAAATGAGGGAACAGTTATGAAAACCCCTTTTAAACTGCAAGGCACAATGTGTCCCTGGGAGGGAGTGAGATTACTTCGAATTCTTCCCCTATTCCTTTTCCAGTGAGTCTCAGAAGTGAGGATTCTGATCCTTCAAACTAGTCCCATATAAACAGGGATGAGAAGAAAGAAGGGGAGACCCAAGTATCCAGGGGGTGGGGACAAGGGATCACAAGAATGCTCTTACCACCTTCCCCACCATGAGTTCTCTCTTCCCACAGCCCCCTCTTCATCCAGGTGCAGCACAGAACTGGTAAGAGTGTGGGTTTGGAACCATGTGGCCCTATGTCTGAATTCTGAGTATGCCACTTAACTAGCTCTGTGTGTGTGTGTGTGATGTCTGATTTTTTGTGACTCCATGGACTATAGACCACCAGGCTCCTCTGTCCATGGGATTCTCCAGGCAAGAATACTGGAGTGAGTTGCCATTTCCTACTCTGGGCAATCTTCCCAACTGAGGGATCAAACCCACGTCTCTTGTGTCTCCTGCATTAGCAGGCAGATTACTGCTGTGCCACCTGGGAAGTCATGTGACCTCAGGCCAATAGTTTAATTGCTCTGAGTCTCAGTTTTCTTATCTATAAAATATTATTAGTGATAGCCTTCTCATAGGGCCACTGGGATACTGTATATAAACATAAGGCATTTCCTAGTAGGTTCAGTGCCCTAGTTTACTTCAAGAGGCCCAGGCCTTGCAAAAATAACCATTGTCTAGGTTGACTTCTAAGTGGTCCCTTTTATTATAAGTTGTTTGCTCTGCAGCACAGATACTTGGAAATTCAGACTCAGAGTGATGGGATCCTCTCACTGAAAAGATGGGAGACAGATCTGAGAGAGATGACTGTCTCTGATGGTCACGCATGGAACCATGGCAGAGCCAGAGCTGAAACTTGGGTGCCTGACACCGAGAATGGACCTCTTACCCTCTCATCACTGCTGAATCAGATGATTATTTAATCAGAGAGGACCTTGGAGGTCACCTGGTTAGACTCCCGGGTGTGCATGCAGGAGCACGCAGTCATGTCCAACTCTGTGCAGCTCTACAGACTGTAGCCCAGCAGGCTCCTCTGTCCGTGGGGTTCTCCAGGCAAGAATGCTGGAGCTGGTTGCCATGCCCTCCTCCAGACTACCTTCCCGGCCTCATGTCTCTTATGTCTCCTGCACTGGCAGGCAGTTTCTTTACCTCTAGCACCACCAGGGAAGCCTAGGCCCCCTTACGCACTCAGAAGAACTGAGGCTCAGAGAAGTTTGCTGTGCAGGTGGTAGGGAAATCGTGATAGCAGGGGTTTCTCCCACCAGTGCACAGAAGCACTAAGCCCAAGGGAGAAGATGACATGCTGAAGGCCACCTGCAAATGTGCAGCAGGGCCACACCTGGAACCCCCGAGGCGGAGGGGAAGACTTCCCAGCTCAGGTCCTGCTTGACTTCAGTCTCTGTCTCCTGATAACACTGCTGGTTCAGCTCTGCCTGACCTGACCCTAGGCCCAGCTCTGACCAAAGCAAGGGGAGTTTAATTAGCTTCAGATTAAATTACATTTACTACAAACAGTCTGGCCCTGTTTCTGCACCCCAGGATTGATCACTGATCATTCATTCATTCATGCTATATGCCAGGCCCTGAGCTGGATACAGAAATGAGTTGAGTATGTCTCCTGCCCTCAAGGAGTGCAGTCTACAGAGGACACAGAAATGGCCAGGGTCAGTGCGAGGTGACGAGGCAGCTCAGAATGGCGTGGAAGCCCTGAGCAGGAGGTTCCCACCCACAGATGTTCCCTTCCCTGGAGCCCATTCATTCTCATGCCCTTTGACCAGGAGGGACAATCCCCCAGGGCCCAGACCACTGGCCTACATTAGACGGGAGTCGAAGTTCTTACGGTACAGCTGCAGAGGACACACTGGTTGGGCAGGTGGGAGGGGAGCAGCTCGTGAGCACTGAAGATCTCTCCGTGTTGGTACGTGGTCCCATTATGCTGGCAGGACCTTGGTGGGGCCCGGAGCCCAGAAGGGGTATGAGGTTCTGTAGGTGGGGAGGGAAAAACAAAATGGTCTAGAGCTTTATCAGAACTAACTGGGCCACTTCTCTGAAATGTTTGTATCTTATCCCTTGTGGTCACTTAAACCAAGCTCTGGCCTCAGCCTTCCCAGCCAGACCTCATATTGATGAACCAAGAGGAACCCTGACATTCCTCTCTGACCATGTTACTCCCTCCTATGGTCTTTAAGCCCTGAGTGTCAGAGGTGGCTCTGATTGCAGCAATAAGGCAAGGCCAGAAGCCTCAGATCCACTGAGTGCCACTCAGTTTAGACCTGTGCTAGTTCACTCAACGTTCAGTAAGCATCCATGGAGCACTTGTTAGTGCCAGGCACTGTTCTAGGTTCTGGGGATACAGAAGGGAACAAAACCAGGTTCCATATGGAGTTTCATCTGAGTGGAGTTCACTGGTCTCATCTGGACTGCGCCTGATCTTGGAGTAAGTGTCTTCCACTCCCTGGCCACCAGACACCCTCCCCATCATCTGCCAGTTAGCCTGTCCTCACCCTACTGGGTGGAGGGGTAGGTAGCCCTCCAGTTCAAGCAGAACCTACGCCTTTTTTCAAGGCACCTTTCCTAAGCACCTTCTCTGCACCAGGCGCCATACTACATGCTGGGAATGGAGTGCAAATAAGGCTCAGCCCCCTCCCATCAGGAAACTGATGGTCTCACTGGGTAGAGAGACAGGCCCCAAGCAGTGACACTGGTATGGTCTGGGGTAGGGCAGATGGGAGCACAGAAGTTGTGGCAGCATAAAAGAGGCGCCCCTAACGCAGCCGGGAAGGGTGGGCAGGGAAGGCTTCCTGAAGGGACCGATGGCTGAGATGTGTTTTGAGGAATACGCAGACCAGGCCGGTGAAGGAGCAAGGCTGGGAAAGAGGGAGTGAGGAGCATGGCAGGAAGAAGGGGGCTGGGCTGAGGCACAGCGGGGAGCGGTCAGGACTCCTGGGGTCAGCCTCAGCCGGGAGGAGGCGTGAGGCCCCCTCACTGGGCAGGATGAAGCCTAGAGACCCCGCTCCCCTAGTGAACCCAGAGCCAGGAAACCATGACCCAAGTTGGAGTCACAGTCAGATCCCTCCTGGGATCCCAGTTGGAAAAGAAACCCCTCTACGCCCATACTCCACACAGGTCCCCAGTCCCCCAAGAGAGCTGCTTCCAGAGTCTGGAGCTGAGGCTGCAAACTGGGACTCCCTCATCACCTTCTCGATGTTACTAAACACGGGTCCTCCTCTTGACATCTGCTGCCTTCCGAGTCGGCCACCCCGCTGACTGCCTCTCATTTGCCCCTTGGTTATGTCAGTTTCTTCTCAGCTCACCTCTCCTCTCTCCTCTTTTACCTCTACTTCCTGGAATCCCAGTCTCAGAGGCTATAAGTAGATTCTTAAAAATCATGGACATTTAGCATTGGGGCACATATTAGAACCTCTGAACCACAGCACAGGAGGAGTCTCAGAGCACATATTCAACTCCATGGCCATTCCCAGCTCCGGGAGGTAATCCCAGGGTCACCCTGCAGGGCCTCCCAGCCCCAGTTCACTCACCTTCACTTACATGGGGTAAATCCACTCTCTCAGGCTTTGGCCGGCCCCTGAGAGAACGAAGCCCACCTGTGCCATCAACAGGTCAAGCAGGCCTGTTTTCCTTCAGCTCTTTTCCACGTTCCCGCCCTCCTCCTGCCAAGCACAGCTACTCAAGGCTGAGAAGTCTGTGGCCACCCCAGCCCTCCCCGCGGATCACGGAGGATGCATTCCATGAGAGCCTTGGTGTCTCAGCAGCTCTGGCGGCTGGAGTCTGCCCTTCTCATTCCAGGGACCTCCTCCGGCTGTGTCAGGAGGTGGTCAAGGGCCAGAGGGCAGGTGGGAGGCTGGCGCAAGGGCAGGCGCGAGGCCACTCACCCACACAGCGGGGACAGCACTGCTGCGGCTCGGTCACGGGCTGGGGACAGTGGACGGGCGGGCAGTGGAGGCGGTAACAGCTCACGTGGGCGTTCTGAAGGGGACACAGGGGTCAGTCCTGCTTCCAAAGAGCCACTGCCTCCCACCGTCCTCTCTTCAAACCCCCTCCCGACTATGGGGCACGGCACTCCTTTTCAGCCTGCAGTGGGAATAAAAGTGATAAATTCCACGTGGCCAGTCTCCCTCCCGCCTGCTCACTCGTGTGGCTCACTCATCCGTGTCCCGTCCCACCACAGAGGAGCATGCCCCGTGCCTGGATTTGCACAGATCTCGTGTCCCTTAGTAGTGAGGGATTAAGGAGAGAAATCCAAGTAAAAGACTTCGGTTATTTTGACAATGACCTTTTAAAGATTTTTTTTTTCATGTGGACCATTTAAAAAGTCTTTATTTAATTTGTTACAACATTGCTCCTGTTTTATGTTTTCGGTTTTCACCCTGAGGTATGTGGGATCTTAGCTTCCCCAGGGAGTGAACCCACATCCCCTACATTGCAAGGCAAAGTCTCAACCACTGGACTGACTGCCGGATCAACATTGATCTTGACTGTGCTATCTTAACGCCAAGGCTTTGTTCTTTTACCTCTGGATCTGAGCCTCGTGGCTAAAGGAGGACATGAAGGCAGGTGACAGGGAAGTGGAGAAGATTCAGGGCTCTGGGATCTGCTCCCTAAGTCTCAGAGAGGTGTGGGTGATCCCACACACACCTTGGGACTGGAACCAGAGGAAACGCCTGAAGTTCTTAGGCTTTTTTCAAATATCAGCAAAGGAGAGAGAAGGGGCAGAGAGAGACACATGCACAGGACAACGGGCAGACGTGGAAGAGCTGGAGGGAGAGGCCCCCCCGGAGGCTTTCTCGGGCAATCTGTCGGCCTGTCTCAGGCTCCTTCCTCCCTCTTCTGCTCTAAGTGGTGTTGCCCTGGGTTGTAACAGTACATCTGTCTCTTCTGTTCAGCAGAACAACGACCAAACCTCATTCTGTTCATCTCTGAACTGTCAGCACGGGGCCTTGCTCCAAGCAAGTGCCCGCTGAAGTCTGAATGAATGAGAACCAGCAGGGGAGGGAGAGATGGTCTCTTTCTTGGTCAACTGGAGTCAGCTTTGTTTAAACTTTGAAGTTGCTGAGTGAGATTCCAGACCCTTGGCCCACCTGAGAGCCCCCAAAACGCTTCTAACAAAGCAGCTTCCTGCCCCATGGAGAACCCTAGACCAGGCCCTAGTCCTTCTGGGGTCACTGCTTTCTAAGATGGCCAGAGGCGATCACAAGGATTAATCAGTGCTAAAGGGCATCCTAGAGTCCACAGAATCTGTCTGGGCTCTAAAAGTGGCCTTCTTGAGGCCTGGGACCCAGGGGTGCTGGATAAACACCCAGAGCATGAATGGAGCCCTTCAGATGAGAAACTAGGATAGAATGCAAGGAGCTTTGGTATCTGAAGAGTTAGAATCTGTCTCTTGATTCTGGCCTTGAAGGTATCAAGGAATGGAGATGGTGAGTGAGATGCAGCAGGAAGTAAGGTAGAAACAGGCTAGGGTGCCAAAGGTGGTGGTGGGGGCAAGGTATGAGGCCTTGCAGTCAAAGGGTATCTCTCAGGAAAATCATAAGTACCATTTATTGAATGGCTACTAGGGGCATTTTTTTTAAGTCATTATTCTGTTTTAATAGAAGAAAATGAGGTTCTATTTATTTATATAAAAACTGCTTATTAAGCAGCTATTTTGTATAGGTACTATTCCAGCTATTGAAGATACAGCTTTCATGGAGAAAACAGTCAAGTGGTTCTGATGATTTCCAAATATGTAACATTAAGGTGTGTCAGCGAGGGCTAATGATTTTATCAAACTTGCTCCCCAAAACAGGTTTTACAAGACAAATTTTGTGAGTATAAGGAGTACAGTTGCAAAATCATAAAAATCTAACCACTGCACTGTAACTCATAAATTCAAACATTTTAGCATCTCTATCATAGGCTCTTTAAAATAAATGGGCCTTGAATAATTCAGAGAAAGCAATAGCACCCCACTCCAGTACTCTTGCCTGGAAAATCCCATGGGCGGAGGAGCCTGGTAGGCAGTAGTCCATGGGATCGATAGGAGTCAGACACGACTGAATGACTTCACTTTCACTTTTCACTTTCATGCACTGGAGGAGGAAATGGCAACCCACTCCAGTGTTCTTGCCTGGAGAATCCCAGGGATGGGGGAACCTGGTGGGCTGCTGGCTCTCTAAAATAAATGGGCCTTGAATAATTAGGAGCATTTATTGAATGGCTACTAGGGGCATTATGTTATATAGAAATGTATTATCTCACTGCATTCTCTCAACAACCCTAGTGGTAGATATTATTATTATTCACGATTTCAAAATGAGAAAAGAGCCTCTGAGAGGTTGCCTAAGACACAGAGCAAGTGAGCACTGTGTAGGTCTGTGCACTTTCTGTGATGCCGGAAATGCCTCAGGTGGAGGGAACAGGGCCTCACTCATTCACTCGATGTTTACTGCATGGCAACTGGCTGCCACATCCTCTTCTGCACTGGGGACAGTGAGCAAGAGACAAGAGTTCTGCTCTCACGGAGCTTCCATGCTAGCGGAGAGGGAGACAGACTATAAAAAATAAATAAGTAGGAACCAGATCATGTCAGATGTTAAATTTATAACAGGAATAAAACAGGGTAACGTGATTGTGTTAACAAGGTTAGACTATTTTAGAAACGGCTGTAGAGAAAGCCTCATAAGGAGGTAACTTTATGTCGTGCACTGTGAGATGAGAAGGAACCATTCCTGGGACGATCTGGGGGAAGAACATTCCGAGTGGAGGAGCAAGTTGGAATGAGTTTGCAGCATTGACGCAGGTAGGAGATGAGGCTGGAGAACAAGGCAGAAATCAGATGGTTCAGATGGTATAGATCCCACAGCAGGCAATTTGAATTTTACTTTAGGTGCAATGACAAGCTATTGAAGGGTTTTAAGAGCTTCTGAATGACATGATTAGTTTTATGTTCAGAAAAGATCATTTGAGCTGCCATGCAGCCAACAGATTAGAAAGAGTACAGGAAGAGGATTTCCCTGGCAGTCCAAGAGTTAAGATTTTGCCTTTAATGCCGGGGTGTGAGTTTGATCCCTAACTGAGGGGGGAGCTGAGATAGCACATGCCTCACAGCCAAAAAACCAAAAAACCTAAAACAGAAGCAATATTGTAACAAGTTCGATAAAGACCTTAAAAATGGTCAACACCAAAAAATATTTAAAAAAGAGAAAAGGGGTACAGGGAGACTCTGGGATGTTCACACAGCAGCCCAGGTGAGAGAGGAAAGTGGCTTAGATTAGGGGAAGTGATGATAATGAAAAGAAGGAAGGATAATGGAAAGAGTGTATTTTGGGGATGTCAGCTGCAGCCCCTTGGGGTGAGGAAACTGTGTATGTGTGAACTCCAGGGAGGGAGAAATGAACTAGCTCCACTGATCGCAAAATTTGGACTTGGTCAACTGGACCGCATGATATGTCTGGAATTTTCTGTTATGGTTTCCTTCTTGTTTTTTGGCTATATTTCACAAAGTTCTTTTTGAAAAGGCTGATTGGCCTCAGATGTGCTAAGAAACCAAGGGGAAGCAGGGATAAGGGGTTCTGCTCCCACTGGCATCAGGTTTGACCAGGGGCCAACAAGGTAGAAGCAGTGGGGAGTCAGAGGAAAAGACCCCAGGGGACTGAGAGCCCAGTGGTCAGAGTCAGGAGAGGGGCTGGCCCACACCCCTCCACCTTCTGGTGTTTCCTCAGAAGGTCTTCCCTGCTCCCACTCCGAGGACTGTTTTAACAAGGGAGGCTCTCACAGCCTTGGCTGTGCAGGGAAAGAGGGGTCCAAGGGGCTGGCCCTAGCCGGGACTAGGTACCCCCTCCCCAGCACCAGCACCTGGACAGACAGAGCTCTGGACTTCACACCAATGAGGCTGGTCTCCGGCAGCTGAGCCGGGGCCAAGGGGATCCAAGCCTCCTCCATCACTCTCTCCTTCCCCATCCTCCAGCCCCACACCTGGCCTGGGAATTCTGGACCCCATACGGGTTTCATTTACCCCACCTAGTTGACTGTACAAGGTCCTGTGGAGGGTGCTGGGGTGGGCTGGGAGGACAGAGGTTTACAAAAAAATCTGGTCTCTCAGGGTGCTCAGGGCTGGTGCACTGGGATGACCCTGAGGGATGGGATGGAGACGGAGGTGGGAGGGGGGTTCAGGATGGGGAACACATGTACACCCATGGCTGATTCATGTCAATGTATGGCAAAAACCACTACAATATTGTAAAGTAATTAGCCTCCCATTAAAATAAATAAATTTAAAAAAAATCTGGTCTCTGCCCTAGTTGGCACAGCCTTCAGCAAGACCCAAACCTGGGCAAGAGTGGGTACCTAGGAAGACCTGCTCCAGGGCTCCATGGAGGAGGGGCAGTAACTGACAGATAGACAACCATTGTACTTGGTTGACAGTGATCAGGAGAAAGGGACAGAGAAACTTATGTGGCCTCCCAGAAGAAGAAAATACTTTCAGGTGAGGGGAGGGATCATCTATTGCTGGAGATGGCATTTGTGCCAAGTTGCAAAGAATGAACATTGAGACCAGTGGCACTGGGAAATGCATCCTGAGGCTGGGCGGCAAGAAAGGCCACTGCAGGAGAAAGCAGGAGGAAAGGAAGGATTAGGGGGTCAGGTCAGGAAGGCTCTGCCACGGGCACGGGAGGCTGGTGGCAGCAGGAAAGAAGGCTGGGTGAGAGCGGGGAGGTCCGTGTGCTCATCCCAGCCCAGCCACTGATCCACTGTGCGACTTCTCTTGGGAGGCCCACAGTAGGCCTGTATGCCCATGCCTGAGTACTCAGTAGTGAAGCAGTGTGGCCCCAAGTCCCTCAGTTGCTGCCGACAGACCCCAAATCTATGGGGGCCTGCTTCCAGAGTACCCCCCACTCCAAAGTCAGGCTGTCCTCTTTCCCTCAATCTCCCAGACATACCTGTCACAGGAGGCCAGAGGAACCTACCTCGGAGCAAGTGCAGCGGAGGCAGTACATCAGACCCTGAGGCTCCAGGTAGGGGTGCCAGCTCTCGCCAGGGGAGTATCTCTTCCCATGGAAAAGGCAGAACATGTCTGGGCCTGGCAAACCAACCAGTGCTTTGTGAGTCCCAGGAGGCTCCAGCCCGGAGTCCCTGCTTCATCCCTCCTCGTTCTGGCTCTAGGAAGGATGTGACCTGGACACTCAAGCAAAAGAGATCCACAGGACATGCTCTCCTAGTCAGGAGGCCGGAATGACTGGGTTTCAATATCAGCTTGACTGGCTGTATGACTCTGGGCATGTCACTGGCCCTCTCCGAACTTGACACTTCTCTCACAGAGTGGTTAGAGGATCAAGCAGTGAACCTGCTTTTTACAGATTTAAATTGTGGTGGAAATGTTAGTTATTATAAATGATGAATAATCTGAGGCCCAGAGAGGCCAGACTCTACCTCTTAGGACACACAGGAAGTCAGTCATGGAGCAAGGATGACAGCCGGAGCCTCTTGACTCTCAGCGCAGGGCTCCTTCGGCTCTCACAGTCACGCTTGCTTCCCTTTCCTTTGTCCCATTTGGCTTATTCATTTACTACATCTCTGCACCATCCTCTCGTGCCCCCTGCTGCTCACCTGCCTATGCATGCACGCACTCACGCGCGCGCGCACACACACACACACACACACACACACACACACTCTAGGCCACAGATATATCTTTCGAATGAAGCTACTGAAAGCAGCTTTCCTGCTTTCATACCATGCTGTGTCCCTATACCTCAGTGAGCTCTGATCGTTAAGTGTCTGCATCAGGAAAACAAAGTGCTGCCCAGTGAAAAGCTGTTACAAAACTGACTTTTAAAATATCGTTAAAAATGGTCAATGGTACTGCGACTGCACATTAATTGATTGTTTTTGTAATGATTTACAAATGATATTTACAAATGATTTACAACTGATACAAACAATTGATATGTTGATATGTTGTCATATTGATGTGTTGTCAATATGTGGATGAATGCTTTTAAGAATGATTGAAATAGTTTATTTCCTTATGTGGGTTAGGTATCTCTCCTGCAATCCTGATTTCTTGAGACCTCCACCCCTCTGTCCTTCCATAGCCAGTCAGTTGCCCAGTCTTTGGGGCTCTGTCCTGAATCTCGTGTCCTCACCCCTCACCAGCTCTGCACCCAGCCCCAACTTGGCCTGCCGCTCTGCCTCTAGCCCTATCCCTTGCCAACCCTCCTGCATACAGGTACCTTGTGATTTTTACAACAGAGAAGGGATGCTATCATTCTACAAAAAACTCTCCATTACGTAAAGAGTAATCTAAGATCTTTTAGGGGGGAATCTGGAAGGCCCAGCACAAGCTAAGTGTCCATAAAGACATACTAAATTAAATGAGATTGAAATTTGGAGAAAGGAACCAATGTTTATTGATGATATTCTATTTATATAAATTACTTATCTTATTAGCATCAATGTTTTGACCATTAAATTGGATAATACTTGGAAAACGCTCATGTAGCCCAGTTCCTGACACATAGTTGAATGCTATAATTATGACGATTATGGTAACAATGACCCTGCTGGATGGACATTATCATTTGTTCCAGATTCAAGAGGATAAGTGCAGGGTCATTGGGATTGTTACTTACAATTGTTAATTGTAAGAAAACTAGATGAGAAAACTGAGGAGCCGCAAAGACCAAGTTGACTTGCCTGACGCCAGCCAGCTATCGATTTGAACCCAGGATCCCATGCTCCCAAGCAGACTTCCCTTCAGTCCACCTCACCTGCTACGGTTTTTTGCTCAAACTCAGGGCTGAGAGGTTTCTTGTCCCCATTGGCCACCATTCCCCGTTCCCAAATTTTTTTTCTTCAGTTCAGTTCAATTCAGTCTCTCAGTCATGTCCCACTCTTTGCGACCCCATGAATTGCAGCATGCCAGGCCTCCCTGTCCATCACCAACTCCTGGAGTTCACTCAGACTCATGTCCCTTGAGTCGGTGATGCCATCCAGCCATCTCATCCGCTGTCGTCCCCTTCTCCTCCTGCCCCCAATCCCTCCCAGCGTCAGAGTCTTTTCCAATGAGTCAACTCTTTGCATGAGGTGGCCAAAGTACTGGAGTTTTGGGGGGTTTTTTTGGTCCTCTATTCATCTAGAATCCAGAGGTTGCTCTCCATGCCTCTGTCCTGCACACTTTCTAGAGTCTCACACTTTCTGAATCATTCTCTTAGACACCTAAACTCTGCAGAATCACAGAGCATCAAAAGCAGTACAGTAGCAGGAGCAGCTCGCCCTCGAGACAGGAATCCCCCCTCCACGTTGAGGGTGGGCTGGAATGGAGGACAGGAGCTAAGGGCCATTCTTAACCTTTAGAAAGCTGCCTTTGTGAGAAGCTGAGAGCAGCCTCCTCAGCTCCCTGCTCTGCTCCTGTTGCGTCTCTTGGGTTTCCCAGAACAAAGATTTGAGGCCATGGCCATGACGCCCTCAGGGTCTGTGCTTCGGTGGCCACTGGGGACCATGGCTTGGTTTGCCCCATCTGCTCCCCAGCCCCACAAAGTAGAGGGGGGATCAGACAGCAGATCCCATTCCCAGCAAGGCCCCGGCTGGCCCGTATCAAATGAGCTGTGTTTATCTCTCAGCCTCCGCTGGCAGAGAGGGCAGGACACAGGCCCAGCTGGGGTGCTTGTCAGAGCCAGCCCAACTCTCCAAGGATTGAATAATGTCTTTCTTCCTCAGTCCCCCCCCCCCCCGACCAGGAAAGGGCACAATTGCAACACTGCTGCGGCCTTAGGACTTAGCCTTGCTGTTGAAGAAATCCTGTTCCATCTTCCCTGCAGCCTGGCCCCTGTGCCAGCTGGCACCCCGACTCCATCCCTTCGCCTGCTCAGAGCATGAAGACAGAGAGAATGTATCAGCCCATGCCCAGGTCAGGAGGCGCCTTCCCCGCACTGATGGATCTGGCAACAGCTAAGAATATGGGGGGCCTGGCAAACTGTCCCTCAACCCCAGGAGCCACAGTTCCCACCCCACCACGCCCTCCAAGGTGAGAAGCACAAGGAAGGGTGGCATTGCCTGGAGCTCCCTCTTTTTCTAGGGAGGTGAGTGCCCAAGGCCACACCAAAACCAGGCAGGAGGAGGAACTGGCATTATTGCAGGCTGCCTCCATCGTGCAGCTCTGGCACTCGCCCCATCCTTGCACTTGGCTGGTAAGGGGCTCTAGCTCTTTATGCCACGAATTCACTGTGTGATGTTGAGGAAGACTCTTGCTTCCCTTCTCTGGGCCTCGCTTTCCCATCTTCAAAATAAGGAGTGGGCATGAACCCTGATCTGCACAGGCTTTCTGTGTAGATAGTTTATGAATCCATGATGTCAACATTCTAAGACTCTAAGGTTCTAAGTTTCTAAGACTTAAGATGAGAATTCCAAGCTTCTGAGAGCCTACATATCATGAGACAACAAAGCTTCTAGAACTGCATGATGTTGTGATTCTAAGATTTGATCATTTCAAGCTTCCGTGATTCAGGATATGTTGATGGTTCTGTACACCTAGGCTCGCAGGGGCTCCAAACAGGGCAGGACGAGGCCCAGGCAGCCAGTGCAGCTGATCCTGAGAGACACAGAGAAGGAGCAGCCTGTTTCTCACATCCCCTCCCTTCTCATCTCCTTTCTGGTCTTCTGTGGTCTTCCCATTCGGGCCCTGGCACCCCGCCACCACATCTCAGATCACCCATCATCTCTTTCTCCAGCCTGGGGACCAATTGCTCCTTCTCTCAAGGGACTTAAGGAGTTCATGGCCCCCAGCAGTGATGTCTAATCCAGGAAGACATTAGCGGAGGAAGTTTTTGCTTGAGGAGGATGATTGGAGCTGTTCTAGACTTTAGAGAGACAGAGAAGAACAGGGACAGGTCTCATACCCCTCACCCAGTGTGTATATAGTTCCCAAACACTGATTTCAGAGTCAGATAGGCTGGAGTTCCAATTGAATTTGGCTTTTATTTGCAACGTGCATTTAGACAAGCTATTTAAACACTTCAGGCCCCAGTTTCCATATTTGTCAAATGGTCGAGTAATAATCCTGACCTTTTGGGGGTTATTGCAGAATTAAGTCAAATAACATATATAATATGACTAATGCCTGCCACATATTAGACGCTCAGCCAAATGGTAGACTAAAAACAAAGAGAGAAAAAGCAGACCTTGTTGCTGACCCCAAATTACCCTAACAATTTCTGTTTCTCATAGTTTATTCTTTTTACTCCCAGAATCCTACGGGCAGCCCCCAGTTACCCCGAACATCATGGTACCTGCCACTAAAGTCAAACACTCCAGATCTCAAGATTGGAGGCAGAGAGACCACAGGAGTTTGTTACAGTCATCTCTTCTGAGATCATGCTGACCTGGAGCAAGGCAGAAGCAGTGCTGGAGGACAGAAATACAGATTTGAGGACTACCTACGAGGTACAGTGGGTAGGCTTTCAGACAGACTGATAAGGATGGAGAGGGTGAAGGGGCAGTCAAGGGTGAGTTTCATGCCTGAATAACCAAGTGAATGTGGGATTCTTAGCACATAGGCAGTAAATGTTATCATTAATTTTGATGATTTATTATCATTAGTAATAGTAACATTGGTTCCTTTATTCATGTACTGAGCATTTTGTATATCAAGTTATACGTGCCCATGGACCTGGTACATACCTAAATAAGACATAGTGCCCACCTTCAAGGAGTTTACAGCCTGATGAAGAAGACAGATAGATATAATATATACAGTCAGACAAATGCTATGACAGTGGAAGCATGGGATCTTCAGGGAAATCTTCCCTGAGCAGATGCCTGAACTGGATCTTGAAGGAGTTAACAAGGTGGAGTCGGGCAGAGAAGAAGTTGCATGCAAAGGCACAGCGGTGGGAGTGACTGTGGTCCATGTAGTCCCCCGAAGGTGACCGGGGTGTGCTGGGTGCTACTTCCTGTCCCTGCAGGAAACACCCACTTGGCTAGGCCAAAGCCGAATCTCTTTACCTAGCCTGATGATTGAACTTCTTTGACCTAATCTGAATTTAAGGTCGCTACGTTTATCAGACAGACTCTGCTATCTGTCACAGTGTTATCATGTCACTCCAGCCTATGATGAGCAGGATCCCACCTGCTTTTTCAGCAGAACTCTCTGTGGTGGCCCTTTTTTAAGCCTCACATCCTCCTGCTAAATTTCTCACTCTTCCCATCCCCACACAGCCCCTACCCTTGCTCCTTCATGCTTCTGTACCTTTACCCATGCTCTTTCTTCACCTGGGATGTGATTCTCCATCTCCAATGTTGGACCAACTCCTCATCCTCCAAAGCCTGTTTAGATGCCATCCTGTGAAGCCATCCCAAACTCCCAGGCCACTTGCCAGTCCTTTCTGGCGGTCCTACAGACTGAGCTCAGCCCTCTGCCACAATTTGCATCATACTAGGTTAGAAGTACTTTTTGAATGGACTTCTCTTCCTTACTAAACTGTGAGTCTCTTGAGAGCAAGGGCCAATGGGATACATTTCTGTATACCCAGTGTTCTGTGCAGAGCCTACACAGAATCCGTGCTTGGTAAATGAGTGTGGGATGAAAGAATGGAGTTAAAGGGAGGTTCTGGAGAAGGAGGCGATTGCTGGTCCTTCATCTTGGAAACCTCTTGCTTCAACAAAAAGAGAACTTCATTATTTGACAGAAGAGCCAAATCTCTTTGGGCACTTTGACCTTGCCGCCTAACAGAAATTGGCCCTGGACCTCCCCTTTCCAGTTCCCATCATCTGAACTCCTAAACTATTCACCAAACATTATGTACAAAAAGCCAGGAGCCCAGGAAGGTATGAGGCTGAGTGATTTCATGATCTTCACATGTAAGTCCAAATTTCCAAGCTGTCCCATCCAAGGTCATCCCACAGTCTGCCTTGAGACTCTCATGGTCTCTTAAGATCCCTTAAGGAGTAGTCAGGAGTGGGTAGTATTGCTGCGAATTCTTCCAAGAGGAGGCAGAAAAGACAAAAAGAATATTCTGGGCTGCAGAACAGGCAGGCTGAGACCAAGAGAAGGGCACCAGGTGGACCTGGGGCTGGAACTGTGACTGGCCTGACCCCAGCCTGCAAGAACTCAGGAAACCTGAGTGAGCCAGCCTGCAAGGGGATGTGAGAACGTTTACAACTCTTCCCTCATGCCCACTCTGCTGTACTTTATTTATTTATAATTCCCTTTCACACCAGCAGACTTGCTCCTCTCTGAGACAGAAGCTCTGTGCTGGGTACTGGCACTCAATGAGGGAGGCCTCCTAAGGGAATCAGAAGTAAAAACCTCAGCCCCTCAGTGGATGAGCTGTGCAGTCTAGGGAAAGGACCCTGGCTTCTCTGAACCTGACTTCTTATCTGGCACATGACAAATGTTCAGGAGCATAGAAGGACCTTAAAGGAGAGAGTCAGCAAACCAGGAAAGACAGCTCAGTTGCCTGGCAAGGGTCAGTGGGTAGGGAAGAAACTATTTACATTCTCTTCTTCCATGGACATGTATTAATACATTTACAGGTTCAAAAAATCTTAGAAGGAGAAGGAAATGGCAACCCACTCCAGTATTCTTGCCTGGAGAGTTCCATGGACAGAGGAGCCTGGCAGGCTAAGTCCATGGGGTCACAAAGAGTTGGACACAACTGAGTGACTAACACACAAAATCTTAGAAAGTTAGGGATTGAGAGATTATGTCCAATCCCCTCTTTTACAGATGTGGACACAGTCCCAAAGAGAGCTTGAGCCTGGTCTAAGATAATTGATTTTTGCCAGCATGAACTCCAATGTCAGTCTTCAGATCCAGGTGGGTGGGGGCTTCTCATAGGAATGCCCATTTCCTAAGGGACAGGATCAGAAGAAATGGCTTTAAATTGCAAACAGAAGGATTTAGCTGAGATAAAGGAAGAATCCTGACTGTAAGTATGGGTAAAAGAGTATGAAACAGGCTTCTCTGGGATGAGATCTGCCCAGAGGCAGAGGGATGCCAGCAATGATCTCTGCATTGCGCCTTCCAGCAGCACTGCTCGCATGCCAGTCCTCTTCTTTGGGAGTCCAAGGATTCAAAGTCTCTCCCCCAGAGCCTGGTGCCATGGCCGGCGGCTGGGGGAACTTGAGAGGCCAGCCCTGGAACAGGTGCAACAGCTGGAGCAACTGCACAGCTGCTGCCCAGCTCTGTCTGCTCGACAGCCTGCAAGTGAGTGAGTGAGACAGAGACCTCTACTGGTGGGAGAGAGGTGCAGAGCCTCTAGACAGAGGTAGAGAGGGGTCTGACTGGAGCCAGATGTCAGCCCTCTGTACCCACTGTCCCAGGCCCTCCAGGCCCTTTCTGTTGGTGTCTGATCCTCAGTGGATGTCTGTCTATCCACTCCTCCCTGGAGGGCAAGGGTACCAGGCTGAAGCCCCACACTCCCCTTTTCCAAAGGCCAGAGTGGACCCTGAACCAAGGCAACAGCATCTTTGGGTCTTAGCATCATGAGATGTTAAAACTGGAAAGGTCCTCAAAGATGATCTGTTTGACCCCCACCGTCTTGCTCTACAGCTGGGAAAAGTCAAGGACAGACAAAGGCAACCTGCCGTGGGTCACAGTTGGAACTGGAGGCAGAGCCAGGACCGGAGCCCTGAACGTCTGATCCCATCTGTACCATGTCATAGCAGGGAAGCTCCTTTCCTGCCCCCACCCTGCCTCTGGGGTCTGGGGTTTTGTCACCTGGGACCAAAAACTTTGATTTCCATGGTATACATAAACCTTGGAGGTAGAAGAGCCGGTGGTTTTACCTGATAACCAACTCTATCCTGAAGTCAGGATTGGATGGAGGGAGAGATGAAAAAACGGAAGCACCTGTACACCTTAAAGTGGGGGGGGGTAGTTAGGAGAGGGGGTACAGTCAGTAAAGGAAGAGCACAAAAGGCGGAGCTGACAGAGGAGAGAGAGCACTGGAGAGGGAGTCAAGGACCTGGGCGGGTCTCATTCCACAGACGGAAGTGGGGATGGGTGCCCAATGTGACCGCCATCGTACACACGTGGGGCTCAGCCCAGACTGCATTGGCCAGTGACCAGATCAGGGCCTCACCCCGCCAAGGGCTCTAGGGGGGAATGGAAATGGGGCCTTGATCCATAGTAGCATCTGAGGATGAGAGCTCAGTCTGTGGCTGGAGTTGAGACTCAGTCTGGGCTGGGATCAAGGCTCAATCTGTGGCTGGAAATACAGCCAAGGATAGAATAACCTTTGCTTGAATACCCTTGCTCTTTAAACTAAGGAGCAAGCTGCCATACATGTTCACAGGCCCTACACATTCTGCAGGACGGGGCCATCTCAGGAATCAGACACCACAGGGTTTGAGAATTTCTATCTGTGGGTACCACTTCTGAAAGCACCTAAGATGTCACCAGGAGATTTCTTACAACAGGCTCCAGATTTTACTAACTAAACTTACTAAACTAAGATGAGGACCTTCACAGGAGACCTTCAAACAAGGCCTTAGCAAATGACTATAGGATCATTTCTAGATTCATAGGTTATTAGCATTACACAGAATGAGGCTCAAAGAAGGAAATGATTTGTCCTAATTCACACAACCGGTAAGTGATAAATCAGGGACTAGGATCCAGGTCTCTGTTCTTTTCTTTAATAAATTTGCTGTGTGACCTTGGGCAAGTCACTTGCCCTTTCTGGGCCTCGGTTTAACTGTAAGGATTGGTACATTGAGGGGTAGAAACAGGTAACTTTCAAAAGTTATTTCAGCTTTGAAATCGCAGCATCTTACACCCCTTTGACTACCTCCACGTCACCTTAACTCAACAATTCTGCTCCAAGGCTTTTCTTCCATGTCGGTAACTAGGCTCCAGTCTAGGGGAGATGGAATATTGGCAGCACCTAGTGAGAAATATGGCCCAAAGAGTGGAAGCACAGAGGAGGGAAGATCAGAGTGGATCAGGTGGCAGGGAGAGTGTGCTGGAAGAGGTGTGACCTAAGCTAGGCTGTGGAGGGCTGACAGGCTCTGGGCAGCAAGGAGGAGAGCCGTAGGGAGGATGTGAGCAATCTACATAAAGATGATTCTAGGCCATCTTTCTAAGATGCATCCAGGGCAATGAAATCTGGGGGGTTAAGAGCCATGTGCCAAGTGGAAGGGAGGCAGGCATTAAGGGCATCCTGTGCTAATTCTCTCTTTTAAGAAGCAACGAGAAGGTGTTGGGAGGAAACCTCCAGGCCTCAAGGAGGAGGAGGAAACACTGACAGAGCAGGAGGCACTGTGCTGGGCACTTAGCAGTCATCTCCTCTAATCGTCCCAAGAAGCCTTCAGGTGAG
The DNA here is from genome assembly GCA_006410875.1 of Neotragus pygmaeus. Classification (NCBI taxonomy): domain Eukaryota; kingdom Metazoa; phylum Chordata; class Mammalia; order Artiodactyla; family Bovidae; genus Neotragus; species Neotragus pygmaeus. Next base: position 915,639 of record SJYV01030229.1, on the reverse strand, counting down.
TGTGTGTCTTAGATGCAGAAAGTGAGGCTCAGAGAGGTTGTCACTTACGAAAAGCCACACAGCTACTAAGGGGCAGAGCCAGGACTGGAACTAACACTGGGCTCTTTTCAGGACTTGTTATTAAGGACTTCTCTGAATCTCTTGCTGGTGGCCGCCCAGAGACAAACAGACACGCAGCCTGCCCTGATGATCAGAGACAGGAATGAAACAATATCCAGCAATGCTGGCTCCAGAAAGTCATGTGCAAAAGAAGGCAGAGATGGAGGAGCAGAGCTGTGGAGAGGAACGTGCTCTAGGCTGGGAAAATGGGGTTTCATCCCAGGGTGTGCCCAGTGTAACCTGGGGCAGACCACTGCCCGTGCTGGGCCTTGGTTTCTTTATGGGGTATGTCTGCATTTACACTAAGATGCTTCCTTCTTTTTAAGAGAATCTTTGGTCCTCCCAGCCTTCCAAGAGACGGTCAAAAGATGGGTAGGAAGTCCGCCACCAGCCTACTGTGGAAAGAGTAAGGAAATTGAGGTTCAGAGAGTTGATATCAACTGACTGAGGTTACACTGTGTACAAGTGGAAAAACATGATTTAGGGAACGTGTTTTTCGAGAACCTACCATGGACCAGCTAGTTGCTGGTGCTGGTTGCTTTCCATGTTTTCTTCAGTTTAATCCTCAGAACAGTCCTGGGATTTTCATTCCCATTTTATAGATTAGGAAACTGAGGCTCAGAGACATATCTGCCTCCTACCCGCTGGTCGTCAGCAGATCTGGGATAATGAAGACCCTGGTCTATCTCCCTGTGCCCTGCTGCCTCCCAATGTCACAGCTCAAAATCAGAGTTCCTTCCAGGTGCGGTGGGACCAGGGGGGAAAGCATCAGATTGAGAATTAAAAGAGTTCTGGTTTCGGATGGTTCACTAGCTCTGTCAACAGTGAGCAAGTTTCCTCTCTCAGTCTAAGTGTTCTCATCTGTAAAATGCAAATGATAATACCCACCTGACCGGAGTGCTGTAAACCTCGAAAGAGAAAAGCAATGGGAAAGTTATCCTAGTTAACTCGTCTTTCTTTCCAACGGCTCTCTTTAAATGCAATAGCCTCTTCATCATCACACACTTGCCGCCAAACATGCCAGACTCCCTGCTGGGAATAAGCATCCCCCGCCCCTCCAGAAGCAGCACCGTGCCTGCCCTCTGTCCCGCGGCTCTCAGGTCCCTCACCGGGTCCGTGGCCGCAGCCTCCTGGCCTCTGAGTCTTGTCGAGGTCCCCCCAGTCTGGTCAGCCCGAACCGGTCCGCAGAGAAGCCTCCACCCTCCCGCCACAGGTGCTCCCTGGACGGCTGTCCGAACAGCCTGGGGTTCCAAGTCCTGGCACTTTCCAGCACACCCCGCGGGCCCTCTCTTCTGCCACCCAGCACACCCACTCCGCTACTTACGGGCTCGTGCGTGGGAGTCCAGGGGGAACCAGAGCAGCGCGAGTCCCAGCAAGGAGGAGAGGACCCTTACCTCGGGAACCATCCTTCCCCAGGGCCAGGCCCACAGGCGCTGAGCCGGGAGGGGACTCGGGGGAAAGTGAGATGAGCGAGACACCGACGCCAGGGGCACAAAGCAATCCACAGACCCGGGGAGGGTTAGGGTCAGAGATTCACAGAAGGGTTGAGAAGAAGGTGGTGAGGACAAAAAGGGAGGTCCAAGGTGGGAATAGGAGGAAGGTGGAAAGCAAACGGAGGGAAAGGGCTGGAGGGATACAGGAAGGTACGCAGGAGGGGAAAGCAATTAAAGTAAAGGAGAAGGTGAGAGGGAGGGGAGGAGAAGAAAGACGGGAGAGGGAGGACGGCAGTCCGCCGAGCGCGCAGCGTTGGGCCAGGCGCGCGGGACCGGCGGGCTGCTCCGGCCGTGCGGGCTAGGAGCGGCCGGCGCCCCCCGCTCGCAGAGCTCGAGGTCGGGCTGCCGGGTCCTGGAGCCCGGCGGCGCGGCGGTACCCGCGGCGGCGGCGGCGCGGCGGCCACGGGGGGAGGCTGCGCGCGGGCCGGCTGTGCACGCCAAGGGCGCCAGGCGCCGCGCTCGGGCGCATTTGTACTTTGCCGCGGGAAGCAGGCAGCCCCGGCCTGGCGCTGGCCTAGCCCTGGCGCCTCCTCTGGGGCACCGCGGGCTCGGTGGATTGGCCACCCGAGAAACAGGCCCACTTTCCCCCTCCTCTCTCGTGCCGGTCTCTGGGACAGACGCTCCAGGCGCCGCGCCGAGAGGAGGCGAGGGGGCTGGGGAGGGGGAAGGAGCCACCCGGGCCATGGGTTTTAACCCCTGACTCCCCGCGGCGCCCTGAGCCCAGGAGGACTGAACCCTGTTAGAAAGTTTCGGGTGGGAAGAGAGAGATGTCGGGGTCGGAGAGGCGAAGCGGGCTGTGAACCGAGAGGCGCTCAGGTGACGGTGCTTGCACAGAACCCCGTTTGCCTCTGGATGAAGTCGGGACACTTGCTGTTCTTAATTGTCTGTGCACTTGGCCACTCCGCCTGAGTCTGTTTCCCAGATCCCCATGCTAAAATGGGGACCTTGGTATCTTAAGTATCTTTTAATGTTTTTAATGTCTTCCCACAATTGTTTCGCACGTGGGATGAGCACGTCAAAGCACTCAGATCTCGAAGAGAAGGGGTCCGAATTCCAGGCTCCTGGAATGCTCTGACCAGTTATCCCCGAATCTGGAGGCACCGTGCGGGATCCCTGGCCCTTCCTCTGCGAATCTTCTTCCCTCCCACCCTACCCTGGCACTCCAGAAGCAGGACACAGTCTTTCCTTTGCCTCTGCAGGTAGGGCCTGCACCTTTCTGAGAGGGTTGGTCATACTCAGTCCTCTTGAGTAAGTGCTTTAGGTAGAAGCATTGTCTTTCTTACCTGAAATTGATGGGGTGGGGG